>ML675623.1:4203568-4284012 GCA_007922155.1 Mesoclemmys tuberculata | reverse complement strand
TGTCCGTTGGCCCGGGCGGGGGGAGGGGAGGGGAGACGTGGGGGACCCCCCCGCCCATATCGCGGCTCCCCCCGGTGGCCCCGCGCCGCCACCGCCCTGGAAACGGCGGCCCCCGCGTCCCGGGCCGCTGGCCGGGGGTGCCCCGCTCTGCCTGGCCGGTCCCCGCGCAGGGGCGCATCCCTCACACCGCGGGGGCTTGGGCACGACGCTCGCCAGCGCCTTTAGCCCCCCCGTTTGTCCCCCGCACCCCCTTTCCCTGCCGGCTCCCCGGGGCAGACCCTCCCGTGTTCGGGCAGAGCAGAGGCACGTCTGTCTTCACTGCTCTCCCTTTTGTATTACCTCTGCTTCCAGGGTTAGGAACTGAGCCCGGCTTTCATTTGGCCCTCTTAAAATAAAGGCGCTGCGTTCAGCAGGCTGATCTGATTTCTGATCCCCCCCCAGGCGTCTCTTGTTCACCAACGCAGGCCTCTTTGGGAAAATCGATAAGTGGGGGGGGGGAAAAAAACACCCCTCTGATCTGATCTTGCAAACAAAGCAATCGTGGGAGGCAGTATCAAGTCATTCCAGAAGATTCTGCATTTGTCATATTGCAGAGAGGCTAGACTGGGTGGAGGAAGGGAGGGGTTGCTTTAAAGGGGAAAACTGTTCTTTATATTTGCCTTGGTAGTCAGGTCTGAGCCTTTAAGAGACGCTGGGGTATCCTCCCTTTCAGAAGAAAAGTGAATGCTGATCTTTGAATGTCGCAGTCTGTCTAGGATGCAGATCTGTTCGCCTGTGTTGCAGCATTTCGTCGGTAACCTTGCATTTTTCAGACACAGACCTGTCAAAGCCTGACTGAGAATGAGGGAGGAGTTATATCAGATGAAATGTAGAAAAATCAAATAATAACTTGACAGTACTCGGTGGTTTTAATAGCTGATGTTTCTCAGTGCTGCAGTATGAATTTTATACAATTTTGAGACCACCCGTGAGTTGAAGGCTGCTGTTGGCTATGAGTACAAGTATTAAATCTTATTTTATCTGAATAATGTAGCTATTACTATAGAAAAAGCAGAATGTAATATTACCTGAGGACGTAACAAGCAGTAACCTTATTGCAGAATTTCCATTCTTATAAGGGGTTTGAGTTAAAAAAAAAATTCTCATTTAATCAAGGAGCGGGTGAATCTTTTATTGGGCATCGCTGAAACAGCAGTCTGCGATAATGATGCATCTCCAGTTGATGCAGTTCAGCCATTAGAAACTGATTGATACTATGACTGTTCCTGCTCAAGGCTCTTACTACAGCAAACAAAAAGCTGAGCTTTGTTCTTACAAGACTTGTAAAATACTGCTTGAATTTGAGCTTAATCCCATCTGTGGACTTGTCACATTTCGTTATGGCTGATATTTGTCCCACCTTATCCCCTCCCATCTCCAGTTGTGCAGGAGGCTTGTGACCTCACATTCATTTCCGTAGCAACACCTATTGATGTCACAGGTAATGAAAGAAGCTGCAATCCACGCAGGTGGTAGCAAAGAGGATGCAAATTATATATATTCAAGGTAATGCAGAAATTCAGTAATCCAATTCGATTAATGTTCTCCCAGAAAACTACTGTTAGGTCTTCTTCAGTTTTCCTTTCACAACTGGTACATGCCACTTCCTGACAGGCAAATAACTCGCTTTATTACATCAACACTTCCATATTTGCTTCCTGCTGTGCAAAGCAACTTTTTATGGTAAGGCATTCAATATTTGTAATGGCTGTTCTGTTAATGCAAACTCTGCTAGAGAGCAGTAGCTAATAGTGAACAATAGATTCTTGAAGCATATCACCTTTTAAAATGAAAATTCAAAGACTGAATTATATCAAGAACTCAGTGATTCATGGTTGTATGTGGTGCAGCTTCACATAATTCATTGAGCCCCAATGCACATTCTTTTGTGCGCTCTTAAATGCAGTCAGTCTGGTAAGGAGTTCAGAATCAATCTGGTACAGTAGAATCCTAATTACATCACCCATTAGGAAGTCCATCATTGCAAGGAGAATGTACTCTTGAAGCCTTATGAGAAGGCTTAAATAGAACAAAGTTGTACTGAATGAAAATGCAGTCATCTTATTATTCAGTGTTTCGTCACTTGACTCTCTAGTAGGAACCATCTATATTGAAAGCAGGATTTTTAACTTGCTAAAACTACTTAACCCATTGATGCATTTAGGCAGGGCGTATGCAAACAGAACCCACTTAAGCAGGTCAGTAGTCAAGTGGAGCACAGTGTGTTGCATTTGCCATGAAGGATCAAGTTAAAACTGTTCTTCTAAAGCTCTTGATTAGTCTGTATCTGGAATAATCTCTGTATTCGAACTAGTCAGTTGGTCGTAATGTCAACTCAGAACTTGATTTGTAAAAAAGCCAGCTGGAGAAGGTTGGCCGTTCTCCTTGAACAGACTCCTAGGACTCTGAACAGCACCTCAGTAAGGGCACTTAGGAACCTCTCAGTGCCTGAAGTGGAAGAGAGCTGTCTTCTGTTTGAATTGGGACTCTAGGAGGCTAGCCTTAGCTTAGTTTGGAGCCTGCTGTTGTACAGCTGCTCATGTCATGATGGATAGATCAATATCCATTAGCCGTAATGGAGAGGTGATGCGTTTGCAGGCTTTTCAGAGGTGGACTCCTTCCAACCATCCAAGTCATGTGGTGCTTGGGGGATTGTTTCCTCCTTGGAGTTGTATACATATGTGCTACAGTTTTCAGCCTTATCATTCCACCTGTCCATCCAGAAGGGAGTGTCTTTCAGTGAACATGATCTGTAAGAAACTCGCTTTTGAAGGGCATTTTTGGAAACATTTGAAGTCTTTTGGTCTCTGTAGTCTCCTGTGTTCTGTGAAGAAGACGAATTTTACAAGGACTGCATCTATGCGTAATGTACACAAGAGCAGTCCAAACGATCTCCCTGGTTCTTCTAGCTCTAGTCACATCGTCTATTAAATTTGTGATCTCCAAGGAAATTCAGTTACACCATTGTAATACTGACCCTTCCTATTTGCTACATTAAGAGAATTTACCAGTCTCCACTTAACTAAATTATCAAATCCAACAATAGACTTTGGGGGGGTGGGAAGTTCAAGGAAACTAACAAAGCCAATGTGACTGTTTCTCTGAAAGCAAATGTTCAAAAGAATGTTCTTATGAAATCATTAAGCTGTGTCTAAAACCGTACACAGAAGTTGATGGAAAGAATGAATTTAGGTGTGGTTTTAAGTCTTCCAAAAACGTCCCTTGCTGGCTGATGGCTCCCTAGTTACTTGATTCCAGATATCTAAATGTACCTCTATTACATAAAAGTATTAGACCGGGATAATCAGTTGGCGGACAGCCAGATGACTTTGAATGGACCGTGAAATCTTTTTATTTACTTATTATTGTTATTGCAGTGTGAAAAACTTTTCTCTGGAGTGTAGACCTAGATTATACCTTGACCAAGAAATTTGGACTTTGGCAAAAAAATAGACTTCACCTGTATTAGGCCATAGTGTGATAATACTGTAGATTACTGCTAGTCTATTACTGTACGTAATGCGTTATGCAAATAGATAAATACCAGAGATACCTGCTGACTAGAGTATACAAACTCTACTTGATCGAGAGTACTAGTAGCAGGCCACAGTGAGTGGGGAAGACATCAGTAAGCATGAGGTACAAATTATTCTTGGGAGAGGCATGTACCTATTTCTGCTGTACTCAGTTTGAGTTAATCGTTTGTAAGTTTTTCATTGATCCTCACAATCTCAAATTGTAATTTTGTGTAACAAATGGTTGGCGTATTGGAAGACCTCATGGAAGAGCAAAAAGCTACACAGGGGTATGGAGGAGTGATTGACTAATGTAAGGATGTTCCAATCTTAAGGATCAACCTGAAAAAACATATGAAGTGTGGGAGAGGAATATAAAATGAATGACTAGGCAGGAGTGAGTTGGTAGGCACGGGAGAAAAACTAACGCATGTGTGTGAGCTGGAATGGAGCTATGCAAGACCTAGATTGTCAGGATGACTAATTTGAAATCTTTTTTGCTTCCCCAAACTCAAAGGAAGTGAAAGCAGCGGAGGTGATTTTAGCTACATCTTGGGGAGCATGCTGAGCTGTAGGGAGGTCAGAGAGGGGAAGTGGTTACAGAGGACGAAGCTGGAAGTGGAACAGGAAAGGTTCTTGGTATCAGGACAGAGTAGCATCTACTGATGAATACTAAAGGAGTAAGATGATTATAATGCATAGGCACTAGGGCCACAATCAAGGTTAGAGTACACAGCAGATAGTGTATAGTCTAATACAACTACTAGAGAATTCTAGACCCTTATGGTTGTGTAGCTAAAGTCTTGGATGTGAACGTGCCAGAGCTGTTTGCATAGGCACAAGGGGCATAGCTAGGGGTCTATGTATTACAACTCTTCCCTGTACCTTTAGCGTCTATTAACATGTACTAGTCTGTTAGGCTTTCATGAATACTATTGGTCTTTTTATACATATGGTATCCACAGCATTCACTGTGGATAGTTCACCACTTAGCAAATTAATGTTACTAAGGACCCTAGTTGAAGTTCTCTGAATTCTGCAGCTGCAAAAATCCCCTTGTGGTCTTTTTTTGCTGGGGTGATATTGGTGATGGCCATCCTGGTTCCTGTCTACCACAAGAAGGGGTCTTTCAGTGGGCTAGCATCATAACTGAATGAGGTTGTTATAGACTCTAAGGAGCTTCTCGAATAGTTAGTTTCTTGTCAGAAGCAAATTGTAAGCTTCTCTCAAGGCTTGACTTTTGTACAGCGGTCTTGTTTCTCTTGCCCTCCCTCTCCCCCTTTGAATTTCTGGTCCCATCTTTCCCTGCCGTTGCCTCTCATGGTTTCAGTGCAGCCACAAAGGGGGTCATGGTACACTGATCCTAAATGCTATAGCGAAGCTACCTAATTCTTTATGGAACAACAGTATTGGATTCTGTGGCAAATTGGGCAGCAGCCTAAACTGTGTGAGACATAATTTTAATCAACTAACCAAAAATTATAAAATCACTTTCTGAATGTTTTGCTACCCACGCCATGGGTACAGTTATGGCATACCCTTCCATGCTTAAATTGCATGGCAGTGTCTTAGCTCCTGCAGAGAGACTACAGTAAAATCAAAGTGTGGAAGGGTATGCCATAATTGTAACCTCTTTCATGACCTGATTTTTGTGCATTTACATTCGGAATTCAAATGGTAGACTGACATAGAAAAACACATCCTCTATCTAGAATTTGTTAGCCTCAGGCTGTAGGCAGTAACACTTACTATTGTAGGTACTCTTTGGTATTGCTCAGACATTTGGCATAAGTTTATAATATGGAAAAAACAGCAGGGGAGGGGAGACGCACAACACTCAAACATTATAAAGCAAACAAATGCTTGGGCTCACCTAGGCTAAGGCCTTCAAAAAGACACAAGGTTGTCCAGTAGAGCCACAGACCATCCTACTGTGGTTGAGGTTCAGTTTACACTTTAAAACATTCAAGTAGGTAAATGGAACCCAGAGGTTAGTACTGTTCCTCTGTGCCCAGGCCACAGATGATGTGGTTGTGTTACTCTCTGCTTGAAAGCCTGGCTGTACTTGATAGCTCAGGTAGACAGACTTTCAGCTTTGGTGTTCGTAGGGTCAACCAAGACGCCTGCCTTTGCAAATGTAGCTGCTCTTATTACATGTCTGCCTTAAGTACCTTATTGCTCAAAGCTGTGTTCTGAGTGGCTAGCTAACACTTTGATTTTTGTCCATGTTCAAATCCTCTTCAGGATGCCACACCAGCAGCTCATTTCACAGAAGAGGTAACCACATACCACCGTGTAAATAAAATGGGATCTTAAAATGGCTATTGTCTTCAGCAGCCAAAGCCTGCAGTCTTCTGCACTTACCTCCCAACAGAACACCCCTGACTTTGGTTATTTAACATGTAGGTTTTAGGAAAACCTATGGATTTGTTTGCAAGATGGAAGATGCACACTAGGTTTGCCTTTGAAGTATGCACCTGGCTGCTATACTCAGTAGCATTTCAGTAGAAGTGGCTCAGCCGACAGAGTAATATTATAAAACAATGAGTGGCTAGGATGGGGTGCATTGGTTTTGAACCTGAATAGCACCATTAGGTAGCAAGGCAGGGCTAGGTATAGGTATAAAGCAGACTACAAGTAATCACGGCTGTGGGTGGTGACTGGGTGCAAAAATGAGAAGCTCTGTCAAAGTGAACGGAGCACATTTTTGGGACTTGCTGAAGCAAGCTGCCCTTCCAGTTAAGGATGGCTGGCTTACAGGAGCAGGAGACGCTTGCAGGTCACTTTACAACCAGCTTCATGGCCTGCATATAAAATCACTGCTTGGTGTACGCACCGTGTAAAGGTGTGGTAGGTCACCCCAGTGTACCCCCTGCAGTCAGGTAGCTGGGTATAAACTAGTCCAAGCAGGCTTTCCACTACTAATGTTCCCTCTTCAGAAGGTCTTTATTTAATGGAAAAAGATAGCAGAAAACAAACAAAAGCTTCACGCTCACTCACTTCATTGACACTGCACCTCCCTGGCTCTCTTTGAGGTTGGATTCCCTGCCTGGCGCTTGGGCGTGTGCTGGTATTAAACTACATGCTGCTCTTCCCTCAACCACACGTTCTTTGCTGAGCAGCTCCCCAGGAGCTCCTCAGGGGGTTCCACATCCAGTTCATTCTCATGGACTGCTTTGGTTCCTTGCTGGAAGCACCTTCCCTTGGGACCTGATGCTCTGTCCCTGAGCCTCTATTCTCCAGGGAGACACCGCAGGGAGTAGCTTCTGAACAAGCTCCCTTGAGGAGGAGCCTTCTTGCTCTGGGGCTAGACCATCTGAGCTCACAAGCCTTAATTAGGTATGGAGCACCTGGCCCTAACCTGCTGCCCAAATGGGACAGACAGCTTCGTACTAATTAAATGTGCTGTGATTATTCTTCTGTTACTAAGACCATGTCTACACTATTGCATCTGTCGGCGAAACTTACATCTCTCAGGGATGTGAAAAGAAGTCCCCCATAGCAACGTAAGTTTCACTGGCGTAAGTGGCAGTGCGTACAGCACTGTCAACAGGAGAGCTCTCTCTCATCAGCACAGAGCACCCACACAAGCAATCTTACAGTGGCGCAGCTGCATCGTTACAGCTGTGTTGCTGTACGCTTGCTGGTGTAGACATGGCCTTAGACCCTTGATGCTTTCAGAAGCATCCAGGATTCAGCAATTAAACCCTACTTCATTGGCTTTCACACTTGAGGAGGTGGTCTATTCTTTGGAATTTAATGTTTAAGAATTTCATTCCAGTCAGTATGAAATGGTATTTTCTTTGCCATTTAGATTCTCTCCCTGACTCCCTCTTCTCCCCCCAAGAAGGTTGTGAAAGCCTTCATACCAGACAGTGGTTTGGAAACCTAACATTAAATATTTTGTTTAGAGATTCCAAACAAAATCCCTTTAAACTGGTGAGGTTGTTGACTAAGTGTTTAATCTCTTACTTGAGTCTGGTAAGCCAAGGTTTCTTACATCTTTCTGGTGGCAACCAGGGTCTCTGTAACTGAACTACATTGCTTTCAGCTAAGAGCATCTTGCTGAAAAGTGATTGTATAGGAACCCATTGTGAGACATGTTAATGTTAGAGGGGAGAATCTCCTGTGTGTAATGCATAACTTGATGTGATGCTTACAGACAAATGAAGTTAAGAATGGCATTTCTGCTTTACCTCTGAACTTATTATGGTTTCAGGATGTTTTGAACCTGATTGACTCGATGGCTGTCACATCTTTCCAATCTGAACGTAGTAATTGGTGACCTGTTCTGTGGACCAGGCTTTGTCCGTGTTCCTTTGCCAGCATCTTAGCATTCAATTTTAAACTTTTTTTTTAAATGGACACCCTTCTTCCTCTCTTGTCTTGGAAGAGATGGATGCCTCTAAGAACCATCCTCAGTGGCTAACCAGTATCTGAAAGGAGCACTGTCCATTTACTGTTTGTAAATCATTGGCTTGTTCTAAGAGGATCCTTTAAATGAGATTTTTAAATCTTGCTTAAATAAAAAATGTTGGTCTTTATTCAAGGGAGAGTTGGGTGGCTTGAAGAATGCTAGTACATAATCTCAGGTTCACCCTAACCCTTTCCTCTCTGCACATCCGGGCCTCTGCTGCCTCCACAACTTCAGCTTTGCTGCTGTTAATGTTGAATGCTGTGTTGTAAAGCCTATGGAAGAGCATGCGTGTGAGCCCTTCCCCATGCACCGACCAGTGACTGAATGCCCAGGGCGTGGGAAGGGTAAATTTAATAAATCCTGCATTTGTGACAGAAACCAGCTGAAATGAGACTTGCTAATGTGACTATTCAACTAACTGTTTAGCAAGGAGGGCCTTGATATAGAAAATATAGTGCCCCACAATATATGGCTTATTCTTGCTGAAGAAATTCACAATCACCTTTTCTTTTTAACTAATTTTATTATGCTAATAGCATTCACCTCCTTCACCGTTTCTGTATTCCCTCCCTGGCCGGTAAGTGTACTTGATGGTTTCCAAAATTGTGCATCAAATGTCTTCTAAAACAATAACTCAATATAAACGTGTGTTGGCAACAATACGTGGCAGTCTCTAAACTGCTGCTTGACTCGTAAAAGTTCTTAAAGGTGAAAGGTCTTTTTTGGGAGAAACTGGATAGCTATCTACAAGTAGGGCTTTCACTGAATGTCTCCAGGGTGACTATGCCCCAACTGTGTACTGAGTCATTACATATACTTGTACTGAGCTGATGTCATCAGGGAAGTGCTTGAATGGGAAGTCTGTCTTGGAGTGGAGTTGAGGCAGGAAACAAGTTGGTTTTAGTCAACATTCTGTGACTCCCTATGTCTTTTAAAAATTGAGACCGTGCAGTTCTTTTCATGAAGTTTCACTTCTCTTTGCAACCTGCTCTACCACTGCCTTTTACTGCAACTGCCCTAGTGAATGTGGAAGTGTAGCCGTCAGGGCACAGGTCCTAATACTACATGCATGGAAGTGTAATGGGGTATCACTTCTAAGATTCCCTGTACTCTTTGCTGGAGTGAGGATCGCTAGGTATTTCTGCCAGTGCATACTAGGATGTTTTGGTATGAATGGCAAAGCCTCCAATCCTGAGACTAATCTGAGGGATTCAGAAAAAGTGAACAAAATAGATGACTCTCATTTAAATAAATAAATCCTTGCTGACTTTCAGCTATTCAGCTGTTAATCTTTCTGAGGCTTACACTTCACTACATATTAAAACTAACTCTTATGAATTGCAACTCATTAACCAGAGAACCCAGCTCTTGACTTCTGAACACTGCAGCAGCTTGTATGTCTAATTAGTGTATGTTGGATCTCTCAAACTCTACTGGATAAGCCACAGCCTGCTGTCACAGGTGGCGCAAGACTGCTTCGAGGCTGGAAATCTGACAGTGATATCAGGCAGCTGAAACCATAGTATTGAAAACAAGGCCAAGGAAAAACTCTTCTATTGAACAGCTGCCTGCAGAGGCAGCTGCAGTGGTACAGAAGAAAATTGCCAGGATGAGGAGGCAGAAACACATCAGGATGTGGTTAAACTTCCAGGTGTTATGTCACATTTATGTCTGGATCCATAAATGAGCTCAGCCAAGTATTTAAATAACCTTATTTTTGGCAAAGATCATCTCTATGTAGTGAGACACCTGGGAAAGTATAAAACCAAAATCATTTTTAGTAGTGTACTTGTAAAATTTCTCATTGTGGGTCACTGAAGAACCCTTTTCTATGGCAGCTACAGTGCCTGGCTACAAGAGAGACTCGTGTTAGTGAGCCACGAAGTAAATGTAATTGCTTTACTGTGAGTGCCTGGTGATTTGTTTAGGATGTCTGATTTTTAGTTTTAACCAATAAAACACCAGGATATAAAAAATGAAATTGTTGATCCACTAAACGCTAGAAATGGTTACTTGTTTCTGAGGCTCGTCTACATGGAGCACTAAAACAGACTATAGGATGTGATGTCTAAAGCACAAGAACATGTTGTGTGTTAATTGGTCTCTGCGGACTCTGCTCTGGAATGCTAAAGGCTCCCTACTATGCTTTAATGCTGTGCTGTTTGAAACAAGAGTCCTGAAGACTCTGTTTTTTGGACATCTGCATAACTCAAAATTGCCCAAAAATAAGGTCAGAAGCCCAAAAACCTGAAGCCTGTGTTCTGTTTTCTGCTCCCCCCCCCCCCAAATGTTTTGTGGCTATTTATTATGAATGCACAACTTTGGTAATATAATAATCTCCTACTTGCCTGTAGCCCCATGCTAATTTCTTTTCCCTTCATGATTTAATTATATTCTTATTTGCATCCTACGCAGTTGTGTATCATGGCTGAATTTCACCAAAGCTCCTGACACAAAGCCATTTCACATGCAGGTGTTTGTCTTTAATTTGGCTTTTAGTTGGACACAACACGTCTCTAGAAATCCAAACTACTATGTTAGTTGTCCGTGGTTACTCTCTGACAGATGCTTCATCATTTGGACTGTAGTGGCTCTGGAATATCTGGAAGTGCTTTCATGAACCATCAGTAGGTGACAGGCTAATTTTGGAGCAATGCTGCGTGTTTGAACATGGGCATGGAAACTGTAAGTGGACTGCACCACTAGAATGAACTCACACTTAGCCGGCGAGGCCAGCAGTGGCTGAAAATTCAGGGCCAGATTCTCAACTGGAGTAAAGCAGCATAGGCTGCTGAAGTCATTGGTGGTTTGTCCATTTGTGTCAGCTGAGATCTGACCCACAGGGTGAAATCCTGGCTCTATTAAAGACAGTGGCAAAAATCCCATTGACTTCAGTGGAGCCAGGATTTCACTCACTGGAAGTTAGTGAGTTTTGCAATTGATTTTAGTGGAGCCAGGTTTTCATCTAACTTCTAAAGGGCTCTGTCATGTTGGTGATTAGCAGAGAGCCTCAAATCTGTGAAGGAGGATCTCTCTGGAGTGTGTTTAAAAAAAAAAAAAAAAAATCTGAGGATACAATTAAGTGGCTGCACCAATGAAAGTGTAGTTCACTTGGCTTTTTTGATTAAACCGGAAAGATCAACTTCAGAACTAATTGTTTGCGTTTTTAGTTTTAACTACGTAAACATCTTGGCAGTATCTGTTCATTGCATTTATACCACTATAATATTCGTTTGAAAGGATCTGCAGCACAAATCTACAGGATAAAACTAAATTCTTGTTTGCCTTCTACAATAAAGGTTCTCTCTAAATTACTGTAATGTTCTTTTTGTGCATATCTAAATGAAGTTTCTTTTTATGAGCAATTTAAACAGGCAAGCTTATAGCGTAAACACCAGGAAACTGTTGAATGCTATGCAGGCTAAGTTAACAATCTTACTAAACCAAGTGCATAGGGTGAAGGGTGTCCAAGTTTCACACTACACCTTTCATTGTGCCAAAAAAAGGGGGGGGGGCATTCAAGCAGCCCATGATACCAATGGTGACAAAATGTGGCAAGCATCCCTTCCCTGGTGATATGGATGTTGATTCTTAGGAGCACGATAGCTCACTGTTTAACCAAAGTCTGTTGACTTACATATGTACTGAGAGACAAGACTGAGGAGGTAATATCTTGTGTTGTCCAACTTCTGTGGATGAGACAAGCTTTTGAATTACACAGATCTTTTCATGTATGTAACTGAAGGAAGACTATAGCATTGCATACTGAGCGCTTAGTATCACTGGTGTGCTGAATTGATTAACTTGCTCACAGGTAATTTAGGCTTGATTTGAACAAGAGACCAAAGGGCCCCCTCTATTGTCCAGGCCCATTCTTTTAAGAAGTACAGAAACTTGAGAGAAACATCCTACTTAGAGGCAAGGGTTCATCTATTCCTCTTTGTGTAAAATAAGGCTAACCTGCAGGAAAAAATGCAAATGTAAATGAACAAAGGCATGATGTCAGAAAGAATGCTTATGCAAGACTCTCCACATGTAGGTGCTGATAAAATGACCATTGGGAGAATGTAAACATTAGGATTCCTACAATTTTGTGCCCAGTAGTGGGCGTAGATCAGATGTCAGAGGGTTGATTTCAAGAGTAAATTAATCCCACTTAGAAATGCCCATGACACTGGGCACGATGCATAATCCGTTTGAACCTGGGGTAAGCAGGTTTATACCATTCTAACTTGGTAGCTTTTTACTCTCACTCTCCACAGATGTAATGGCGTATATTAGGTGCAAGGCAGTGAAGAATTGGGTGTGGGGGTTCTGAGAACTACTGCAGTAGTGTTTTGAGTAAAATCCTCATTCAGTCTTACATGACTCTGCGTGCAGCAGCATGCAACCACAAAAAGACTATTGTGCCGGAGCACAAGCATGAAGTAGGAGGTCGGTGAGGCATCCATATTGTTACTTTCTGACAATGGTCCCCAAATTTAAGTCACCCCTCAGCTTCTAATGTAATCTGTCTGCCCCCCCTCCTCCCCGCAAGGAGCAGGGCTGGAGGTGAGGCTGGGGGAGAAGCTGAAGGTAGAGCAAGGCTGGGTGGTGGTTCCTCCCCAACCCCTGTGTACGCTGGGCCCACTGCACCCCCCCAGAACATTCCTCTGCACTGCTCTACGGGGGTGTGCCCAACAGTTTGGGGACCACTGCTCTAAGATGCTCAAAGTGCAATTTACAAAACAGCTCCTAGTATCCATGGTTACAATTTGTGCCTGCTTGAAAGGAGTATGGATTGGATTTTTGCAACTACTCTATGCCAGACAAGTCGGTGTATGTGGGGAAGGGCAGGAATTATGACATTGAAACACTGAGATCAGTAAATGCTGTGTTTAAAAGGGGTCCTGTCCTAATCTGAGCCAAAAATTAACCCCCTCTAAAACTGTTAATCTGAATTGCTTGACCCATAAATCCTCTTGGAAAGTGGGAGGAACCAGACTAGAACTAGGAACTACACTTACAGGTAATACCAGATACGATTGGTGCCTTATAAATGTTGCTGGTCTCTGCTGTCTGGCATCCTTGCCAATGGTGATGACAGTACATGGATTTGTCATGTTTAATAGAGTTGAGGAGAAGAATCTAGTTGCTAATAAGTAAGAACTGACCAATTTTTATATATCTGTAGAGTGCAACTGCACTTAAGTGGAGTTATTTTGCATTGATTTCCTCTGTACTACTGTTTTTCAGTGTTCAGTCATTAGATTTAGTGCTTGGTTTAAAGTAAAAGTTAAAATAAGTAGCAGTACAGGACTAACTATTCTCTCTTCTGGATCTTCAGGGTCTAGTCTAAACTTAAATACAGATGATTGGAAGTTTTATTAAATCAGGTCATTGCTAACGTGTCTGCAATACCTCACTTGAAATTGTAATCTAACGTATTGTCTTGGTAACGTCCTATGGTTGCAGAACATGAATCCAAGGGCTACAGTACATCTTCCCTTTCAGCATGTATTTTGCACAGTTCCTTGTAGTAGCCATAATAGAATAAAGTACATCTGGTGAGGTGATCACTTCAATTAACACTATAATATTGGTGCAGAAGAAGTGTACTCAAAAAGCTAGGGAGAAACTACTTCATAGGAGCTGGGAACCTACTTTTCCCCCAAGAAACTAGCTTTCTAAAGGACGTATTAGTTAACCTAGTAAAACTTTCACTTTTGTTGTACAAGTTTATAAAACTTCTCATAATTCATATGTTGAACAAACATCTAACTCAGTTTCATGCCTTCAAAGCCCTGCCTTGCCAAGTAAGGCATGGGTATCAGAATTACTCCTGGGGGAATTCTGCACCATTACGTGCATACAGAATTCATGTCCCCTGCAGATTTCTTTACTTCCCTGCAAGAAAGCTCCTTTCTGATAGAGAAGAGAGGGAAGCCACAAGAGTGGTCATGTTCCACTCCACAGCAGCACAGATATCAGGTCCACCCCAGAAACCTCCCCCCTGCTGCAGGAAACTCTGTAACTTTTCCATTTCCTGCCCCCATCGCTCGTCAGCCATGGGGAAGGAAGGGTCACTGTATAGGATGCTGCTCCCCCATCCGCCTAACCCCCATGCATCCAGACTCCCATACCTGGATCCTTCTGCCTAGCCTCAGCTCTCCCCCACCCTGAGCCCCCCCTGCAACCAGTCAACCCCCACCCGCCAAGCCGAGCCCTATCCCTCCATATCCAGACCCAGACCTCTGCATCCAGACCACCCCCTGCTGAACCCCTTGTACCCAGACCCTCCACCCTGACAAGCCCCATCCCAGTGAGCTGCACCCAGACCCCCTGTTCAGCCCATCTCCCCATACTGAGTACCCCTCCCTTGCAGAGTCCTCTCAACCTACACCTGGATCCGCCCACACAAAGCCCCTCCACACTTGGATCCTGCTGGGGTGAGCATCACTGCTCACACCTGGTGCACCTGGCCTGGAGGGGCAGGGCCCTGTGGTGTTTCTGGGGCAGGCCTTGCCCTTGTATTGTCAATGTTGGTGCAGCCTCATTGCTCAGCCTTTGTTCCTGGGGGAAAGGCTGCAAGTGTAGGGTGATCTTCCACCTCTGTGTAGCCAGTAGCCTGTGCTCCCCATTGCCATGCTGGAGCCTCCGTGCTTATGTATTGACGTTTGCAGAATTTTAAAATGATGTGTGCAGAATTTTTGTTTTTTGGGCACAGAATTCCCTCAGGTGTGCAAAATGAAACAACGTGTAGTTGCATGGAGCCACTAAGTGCATGGGGGAGACTTCTCCCATTGAATTCTGCAGTCACTTTCCAATTGCAGCAGATTTTCCAAGCAGGAACTACTGAGGTAAACCTGTGGGAGTTGCCTGTTTTCATCCTTCTGTGGCAGAGCTGTGGCTATTTTAGGAGTATAATAACTAAGCCACACAAAGCAGGAAAAGTGTCAAATACCAGCGATGGAGAACAGATGAGCAGGGTGGGCAGGAGGTAAATGAATATGGAAATAGACCCAGTAAACCAAAGCAAACCCTGGCCATCTTTGCCAATAGCCATTGATGGACTTGTCCTCCATGCTTCCATCAACCTAGCTACTTTTACCTGGGGAGGCAGTGTTTCTACAGCAGCAGGAAAATCCCTTCTGTCACCATAGGCTGTCTACACTGCAGGATTATACTTGTGTAGCTGTAGTGCTGTAGACCCTGTAGTGTAGACATAGCCTTAGTAGACTTCTAAACTTTTCAAGCTCTAGGGAAAGTGTTACAGTTTAATGAACCTTTTAAGGATTGTTAATGGTCGTCTGGAAGCTATCATTTACAGGTGTAGAATTGGGTGTGAGGGCGGGCAGGGAAAATGCTAATGTGTCTTAGTGCAAGACTGTGTGGATAAAAATTTGATATTTGTTTTTCAAAATGCTACAGCATGCTTAGACTTTAACATAGACTGTCACAATGTATTAAAAACATGTAACTTACATTCAAAAACATCAAGCAGTACATGTTTGCCAAAATTTACTTTAAAGAGAGTCAGACCACTGAACTGGTGGAAGTCACTTGCTAAACACCTGGAACCGGCATTTGTTGAAGTGCTAATCCAGCTTTTGACAGTAGTAGCTTCTGCAGATGCAGAGAATATTTTCTTCATTTCAGTTGAACTAATTCAGTTCAATAATTTTATTCAAAGGTAAGAAATCAGTTGGTGGTTGAGAATGCAGGAAATCTTCCAACTATGAATAAAAGCTGAGGTTAAATATTTACTCTTTCTAAAATCTTGAAAGACATAGAGACTAGAAACATCAATTAAAGTAACTACAGATTTTTCCTTTGTTTAAGTCAGTTAGTTAAACGCCAGACATGTTGATGCTCTGTTTGTCTGTATCGAGGACATTTAAGTCTGTAAGTAAAAATGAACAAACACCATTTAAAACATCTTATTAACACAATGGAAATGTTCATCCAAATAGAGCTTGACACAAACCACTAATAAAAATTGAATGTACTAAATAAGAAATGCATTAACTGTTTTCTAACAATGAAATGTAAGTTTTATAATTGCTTAAATAAATGCTAGTATATTGTTATAAATATACTGGTTAGCAAAAAAGCACTGAATTTAGGGGCTAGAGGCTATATTTAGCTGCAGCTTGTGGTTTTAATGTCTATCAACCAACGAGAATCAACACTTTTTAGGAAAATAACCATAACAAATGCAAAATTTGAATTAAATTGATTATTTAAATCAAGGTTTTCTGCTTGCTGATTTAAATCATGATTAAAATTGGTGATTTAAATCACTCCACCTTGGAAGCCAGACTTTAAAAACTGAGGTAAGCATTTATTTTTTCTTAATACTTAATTTTAATTGCAAAATTGGCTAGCTTCAGAGCTCTTAAATATGCTGTGTCCTGCTTTTATCTGGCTTGTCTTCATTCCTTGTATCATTTTAAGTGGTCAGAAGACCAGATATATTTTTGGTATTACATTTCAAAGCACATTTATTTACAGCAATTACTCCAGAAACTACAATGACTAGGCTCTTGCTTTGTGTCATGATTTGCTAGGTTTCAGGACCTTGTAGAAATAGCTGGTGGTGGTTCCATCCGCTTTTCTTACGAGGGAGAAATTATTCTAATCTGCTGCTTCCAATTCCATTTCAAATATCCCTATGTGGGAGCCGCTACAAACTCGAGGACATTAAAACCTGTCTCTAG
Organism: Mesoclemmys tuberculata; assembly: GCA_007922155.1. Lineage (NCBI taxonomy): Eukaryota > Metazoa > Chordata > Testudines > Chelidae > Mesoclemmys > Mesoclemmys tuberculata. The sequence continues at coordinate 4,267,342 of ML675623.1, read as the reverse complement.
ACTTGAGCTTGAGTCCCGTTAAAGGAAATCCTTTATGCTAGTTCAAAAAATGAAGAAAAGCTCTCTAAAACCCACTTACCCAGTACTCTTCTGAAATCTTATTCCTTTTACATGAAAACACTCTTCTTTTAAGCTCTGCTGCTTGGTGATAGTGCAGTGAAATCATAACGTGGCATTCTGTTTCCAAGGGAATTAATTCTAATAATCAGTTCTCTGCCAGTGAAGGATAGTTCCCTACTGTACCTAAGCTCAAATGGAAGAATGGTTCGGCTTGTAATGAGACTAGGAGCTCTAGAGCTGCTGTTGCCTCAAGTGTAAATATTCTGAGGCAGGCATGATAGCCATATCTGGGAATGAATAACTGAGCGCTTTTTTTCCTTTCCAGCTAGCAGACAAGGGTGCAGATAATCCACTCCCTGTAGACAGCAGAGATTTGAGTGACAAGCCCCTTTCATATACTGGGAATGATATGTATAGATTTAATTTCATCTCCATCAGCTGGCAGGAAGGAACTAGACCCAACTGGACTAAAGAGAAAATTAATAAATAGGAGATAAGGAAAACTTCCTCAGACCTTTAAAACCACAAAACAAGGTAGAAATAAATTACTTAGTGTTTTGGTTTTTTTAAGGATGAAAGCTCTTTAGGACAACTTTACTCATATTAGCCATGTTTATTCTTATGTGGACAATCATCTGAAGATGGTAGAGCCAAAGATCTAGATCATGTGGAAAAAATCAGTAGGCTTGAGTTCTTAGCTAAGGAAAGTGTGTGTTTTTTTTTTTTTTTAAGACTCCCTAGTATAAGACTCTGAAAGGGGTGATATGGTGACACAAAAATAGCTGGAAGATAAAACACAAATCTGCTCACTAGATGTATTTGAAATATACATGTGTAAGGAGCGTACAGCCTTCCAGTCTGTTGATACTGTGATGTCCAACTTGTCTTGTTTCAAGTCAGATAGCTCTCCACATCTGAGTGTGAGCTAATGAACAGATAATTCCTCTTTTAGGTTTTGGTAACAGAACGGTTAGCTGGAGACTGCTTGTGATAGGAATGAGGAGATATGGGAGTAAGTCATTTCTAGCTCTTTCTCTCCTCCATCACAGCTACAAGGGGGAAAAATCAGAGGGCTGCTTGCTGCTCAGGGAGGGGTGGAGGCATAGGGCAGGAGGTGTCTGCAGGCAATACTTGGGGCTGACCCATGTGATCCCATGGCATTCAGTTTCAACAAAAGCTTGACCTGCTATGCTACTGTCTGAACCTACATCTGTGTACAAGCTGCTTCTGCTCAGACAGGGATATTGGCTATCAAGAGGGCTATAAGTGCATAAAGTATAAGCATACTGAAAATAGATTGTTCTTTCAGCCTTTTAAGTTTATTTGGGGGCACTTGGTAGCACTCTGTGTAGCCAGTTTCCCTTGTTTATGTAGAGGTCTCATACAGAAACAGGTAAGAAACACTTTTAAGTAGAACTTGGCCTTGGGCAAATGCAGCACCTGAAACTCCTTTTAACAAGTGTCTTGCAACTGGCTAGAGTTCAGGTTGGTAAATGTCTTTAAAACTCCATCAGAATGGCGTTTGGAAGCTAAGAGGTAAAACCCCAAGCTATAAGAACTGATCTAACTTCAAATCAAGGGCTAAAGATGGAACTCTGAACTTGGCACTAAGAGGTTAATATTTCATAATGCTAAATGAAAAACTTGGGTCTCTTAATAGGAGAACTTGAGGATGCTTTCAGTTTGCACCTGTTTTATTGGGTGTCTCTTCGTTGCTGGGAGACCTAGAAGAAAAGTCCAATAGAGTACTGTAAAAACTTTCTGCCAGGGTTATTAAAAATAGGTTTTAAATTACCAATGGCCATAATGAAGAATGTATTAAGCTGTCTCATAAGCACCAAAAAATAACCTTTTAGGTCTTCCAAATCACTGGCCATCATTAGCAACGTGTCTGTATTCCTGATGTCTTATTGCCCCAAGAAAATGAGTTTTTAAGTATGCTGCAAAGCTACTTATTGCCCCATGTGGAAAGCTGGGTTCAGCTTTTCCACCCAAAACATCTTTTTTACACTGGAAATAGATTAACTTTTTGTACATTGACATGAAGCATAGAAACAAAAAGGAGCTAGACTGCTATGTAATGGAAGAGAATCTTGATATAAGCATTACTGAAGCATGGTGGAAAGACAGATCAGTGGGGAACTGTAATTCCTTGCTACAAAGTACGGGAAGAGCATGTTAGGTTATAGAGGTGTGGGCATAGCATTAAACCTAGAATTCCATAAAACAATCAGATGAAAATGAGTGGAGGACCATGCAGTGGAATCTGTAAGGAGACATCTCAAATTATAAGACTAGAAACACTTTAGAAGTCTTATAATATCAGCCCTCTGACCAGGAGAAGAATATTCAGTGAATGTTGAGGGAGATCAGTGCTAACTAAGTCTAATAAAGTTATATATGACTTCATGTCTCAGACTGGCTCTGTCAGTGGGGCAAGGTTTAGAAGCAGTTCACTTGATACTATAATATGAAGGCTTCTTGGAAGGGAGCGCACAAGGAGAGGCTATTTTCGGCTTGGTCCTAAGTACCACATAATTTAGTTTGAGTAACTATAGTTGGACCACAAAATAACCGCCGTAAGTTAATATCCTTGAGGGAAGGACTGCTACACAGAAAAAAGCCATTGGAAGCTCATGGTTTAGGAAGGTATTTAAAAAAATCAAGAAATTAATCACAGGAGCAGAAACCTAAAATCAAAGTTGACTAATATAAACTGAAGTTGAAAATGAACAGAGGCACTTCCATAGGAAGATTTAAAAGTTTTGGATTGTTTCGTTGGAAGAAAATGAATGAAGAGATGTAATAGTGGTGCAGAGATCTATAAGGTGATCCTATTCATAACAAAAGGACAAGGAAGCATGTAATAATATCAAGTCAGCAAATGTAAAACTGAAAACACATTGTATATAATGCTCAGCTGTGGAACTCATTGCCACAAGATATTGTTGAGAAGCTTAGCAAGATTAAAAAAAGGAAGAGGCACAAATCTCATGCCTAAGCTAATCACCTCAAACTGTCAGTGGTGAGAAACAAGCTTCCTTTATGGAAAGGTGGTTCAATAATTGTCATAGGGTGACTTCCTCAATCATCTGCTACTGGCCGCTGTTGGAGTCAGGGTGATGTATGAGCACTACTTTCTTGGTTTCACATAAGTTACTAAGTAGTAGGATGGAGTCATTCCAAACGGGCTTAATCTTTTGGAGACCCTGAAAGCCGACCTCTTAGGGCTGCAAGCTAAGGTTTTCTTTCTCCCTCAGTTGGGAGCTTCACCTCACATCTGCACCTGTGACTGTAATGTGACACTTCGGGTCCCTCCAGCCTGCCACAGGCCTCCCAGCACTAGAGCTGAGTCAGAACATGACTTGTGATGTAGAAAGCAGGTAAAACTTCTCTGCCGTATCACTCCATCTCCACCACAAAGTTTCTTTACAAACCAAACTTACTAACGAAGGATTTCACGGTTTGCTTCCGAATCTCCAGATTAGTTCAGCTTTGAACCATTTGCTGAAGGTTCTCACCTCCGATAACATGAGAACATTAGACATTATATATGTCAGTATAGGGCCCTCTTCTTTGAACACCAGTTGTTCAAGCATTATACATTCTGGAGAATAAAGCTGATAATTAGAGCCCTGGATATCAGCTTTATATTTAATACATTGGCAAATAGCTTCCCCAATTCTGTAAGTGTGGTCTACATCCTTTGTTTCTAGATGTTTACATATAGCCATATTAATTAAATATAGCAGCTGCTGGCACCCAGTTTACCAAACAGTCCAGTAGCACTGAGTCAGTGACCAGTCCTCTTAATTAATTACCACTCCCCCAATTTTTGTCCTTTGCAAACTTTATTGTTCAGCTCTTGACTTCTGATTGAAACTCATCTTACAGAAAAACCAGTGTAATAAGACTCAAGTTTGGTCCGTCTGCCTACAAAATTAATCCTGTGCCAGTGAATTTCAGTGCAGAATAGAAATGTTTGCCCTTAGTGTACTAATTTGGCTAATTGGGAATCACTTAGATTGTAAAATGTTTTAGGCAGAGACTGTCTCTTGTTTGTACAGAGCCCAGCACAATGGGGTCCTTGTCCATGGTTGGTCCTTCTAGTGTAAATTAATATTACTGTAACAAGTTATTTTTGTGGCCTACCTGGCTAGAAAGGCCAGAAGTTAGTACACTCACTGTATGACTTAAGGTATTTTTGCAGTCCCTGAAATGAAACGGGGTGTTAATATGGCCTCAGTGTGACTTTTTGAAGAGTGTTGTCACGGGCAGACAATGTTTGGATGCTTTGAATTTCTACATGAAATGCTTGGTTGAGGGTGGGGTTTGGTTTACTGGTAGGATTTTTAATAATTACAGCATTTTTACATTGTCTGGAAATATTTTTACAGTTTTGAGGTATGTATGGGTTGAAACATTCTATGGGTGGGCAACAGAGATTAACAACCCTAGGAAGTTTTCTGCAAGGCACTAGAAGCCATGGGGTAGAAAGTAGGATGCCATGTGCGACTTCTGAGTAGAGCTGGGTGAATAACTGATTTTATTTTAAAAAGAGAGTCCTGTAGCACCTTAAAGACTAATACATTTCTGCAGGCATAAGCTTTCATGCGCTGCAACCCACTTCATCAGATTTTATTGTAGTTTTTTTGGTTCACTGGTGGTTTTGAAAAAATAAAAAAGCCCTTTGGCTTGGGTCAAGCCAAATGCAAGAATTATGCGCACGCACACAAGTTCCAGCAAATTAAAAATCTACTTTGGGGTAAATGAAATATGTGGTGATCAACCTGAAACAAGTGATTGAGGATGCAGCCTCCCTTAAACCTTTAGTTCAGAGCATTAGAGGAGGGGAACCTGGGTTCAGTTCCTCTCTCCATTATGAAGAGATTTGACTTTGTGTCTCCCATGTCACAGAAGACTGCCCTATCACTGGGTTTGGGTACTCTGGGACAGATCTGTCACTTTCCTGTGGAAGCCAGTCCCTCTTATATAAATAGTTAGTAGAATAGGGTCTTAAATTTGGGATTCCCACATCCTAGATGAATTCCTTAACCACGAGGCCGTAGTCATTCTGACTTGCCTTGGGCCAGTGACTGCTCACTGCCCTTCATAATGTGGGGGCTTGGCTGGTGTTGGTGCCCTTTTGGGATGTGGGAGAGTGGGCTAACTCCTGGTGGATTGACTGAAGGGTGGGAGGCACAGTGAGTGAGTAATTGATGAATTATTTAGTCAGTACCTAGCCTCTCCCTGCTAGCAGATACCCTCACTGCATCCCATGCATTATTCCAAATTTTTACTCATTTTTGACCTTCCTACCTTATAGAGCAGTGGTGTGCAACTTAATTAGCATTGTGGGCTGCATATGCAGCTCTGTGTTTTGTGAGTCGCATCCACACAATGTATATACCACCTGTATGGCCCTGAGATTATCACATGGGCCGCAGCTGTATGTTTTATGCTGCCACCTGCTCCATCAAATTATTAGCTATAGATTTCATGGAGGTTTTGGCTTAGTTTTCAGGATACAAAATTTCTGCTTAGAGCGGGGCTATCTTTGGGCTGGTTGGTTGGATTGTTTGTGCTGTTCATTTCAAGGGTTTTGGGAGGGGGGGATTTGGAGAGGGTGAGTCCTTCTTGTTGCAGTTGGGAAGGTTTTGTAAGATGGTTTTGCAGCATTATCTAAAGATGTTCAGTCTCTTGAATCATCTAATCTTCTCCGGACATCCATTCACAGATGGATCTGATTGATCAAAAATGCTTTGTCATGGGCTTTTTTTTGTGATCTTCATTGTAGCTGTTTTGGCAAGATCTTTCTGGCCAAAACCTTTCAAGAAGTCTCATTTAGTTCTAGGACAAACTCTTTGAGATGCATCGGAAAGTGATAACTTTCAAAACGCCTATATATTTTTTGTCCCCTATGTGGAAACTGACTTGTTTGAACAGCTTTTAGTTCTGGGGTAAATCCAATCACAAGTGCAAAATAAGAAGTGGGAATAACTTTAAAAAAAAAAAAAGAAAAGAACATAGACTAGGGGAAGGAATGGGGTGCAGAATGTGATTTATAATGGAAAGCAAGTCTCCTCTTCACTGTAGTGAGACCACTGCCCCTTCAAAGTGCTAAGGCCAGCTATTTTATGGTAAAGTGCAAGTCAAGAGAAATATACTAATCAGATTGGCTCTAGTACCCTTACAGCTTTATCCAAAACAGACTATTGAGAGACGATTTGCTTGTTGGGTGTGGAATTAATTGAAAGAAGCACTGAAATTTTCCTTCACTTTTGATATCAACTTGCTTTGTCATCTTAGTCCACATTCCAGCTCTTGATGCTTTTGCTAAGGGCAAATTGATTCAGTAAGAGTGAAGCACCACTTTGTTTGCTAAAATAGAACATTATATCTCCCTTGATCCAGTAGGGTTCTGACCGAGCACACGTCATCTTGACTTCATGGCATTAAGTCACATTCATTCTTCCCATCTGCCAGCAACTGTTTCAAGTAGCAAAGATTGAAATATGGGTGCCTGTTGACTAGCTGTGGTGAGAACTACTGCATGGATCAGGTTAACTGCCACAGCTGCCCAAAGCAGTTATGTTTGCTAGCTTAGTAAATTCTAGTACTTGTGAAAGGTGCCATACCTGCAGCCATGGAAACTGTTCAACAGAACAGACAGCACAGACAACTGCAACCCGAACATCCTTGTCTTAACTTGGATGTATTGCCTGTAAGTAAGAGGTACTTTCTGTACCCATTCAACCATTTGCCTCGTTACTGAAATTCTCAAGGGTGGTAACTAGTGCCAGTGCAATAGATTTGGCGATGTGGGCGCTCTTCCACTGGGAACTGGATTGAGGCGTCGAGCTCAGATCTGACACTTATCAGCCATAAAATTGATTTGCTAAATGATTGAAGGTTATAATCTTGGCTGGATGTAAACTGGCTGTCTAAAAGCAAAATAGTTCCATGCTTCTTTCCTTATCCCCTAAGCCATCCCATGGCCATGCAGTTAATCTTCTGGTGACTTATGTATCTTGATATGAGGAGGATTATACACCTAAATGCTCCTTAAAACTGGTGAAGATATCTCCTGTGTGGGAGATAGAGAGCATACTGCTACCATGTGAGCTTTTAACTGGTCACAAAGATCAAAAAGACTTAACAGATGTCTTAATGAAATCTGTCTAAACCTGGTTTACTGAAGTCTCTAGGCATCTCAAAAGAAGAAGAAAAGAACCACCCTCTCAGAAGACTGCAAAACTAAATGTTCATTAAGTTATTTTGTAGCTTTAACTCATCTCATTCAGCTAGTTTACTCAGTGTCCTGGGAGTACAAGCATTTTTTCACATTTTGCTGTGGCTCTCGCTCTCACCTCTTCCGCTTCTTATTGGGACCTGGCATCTGCTCTGTAGGTGTTTATCAGGGCATAATTTAGGCACCATCCTTTCATAACTGGAAAAAAGATCCTAGAACAATGGTTACATTTGGAAATAGGTTTTGAGTAAAGCTGCATGGCCTCCAGTGTCCGGGTTGATGGTGCATGACAAATTGCTTCCCGGCTATGTTTGAAAGCTTGCGGAACTTGCAGTTTTCCCCCCTCTTAAAGCCTTGCTCCAACTGTGGTATGGACTGTCTAATGTCAAAAGTAAAATGAACTGCAATCTTACCAACTAGCACCTTGTTCAGGCCACTCCTCTAGTGGTGGCAGGTGAGAATGTGTAAGGTGGAGATGAAAAACGGCAAAGGATACAACGTAATTTAATCCAACCTCTTTTCTTTCTCTTCCCTTTAATGAAGGTCACCGAGCTGAACGAGCCGCTGTCCAATGAAGAAAGGAACCTGTTGTCTGTAGCCTATAAGAATGTAGTGGGGGCGCGGCGCTCTTCCTGGCGAGTAATTAGTAGCATTGAGCAGAAGACATCTGCTGATGGTAATGAAAAGAAGATCGAAATGGTTCGGGCCTACCGTGAGAAAATAGAGAAGGAGCTGGAAGCTGTATGCCAAGATGTGCTGAGCCTGCTAGACAACTACCTGATCAAGAACTGCAGCGAAACGCAGTACGAGAGTAAGGTCTTTTACCTGAAGATGAAAGGGGACTATTATCGTTACCTGGCTGAGGTGGCCACGGGAGAGAAGAGGGCAACTGTGGTGGAGTCTTCGGAGAAAGCCTACAGCGAAGCTCATGAGATCAGCAAGGAGCACATGCAGCCAACTCATCCCATTAGGCTGGGTCTGGCACTTAACTACTCCGTTTTCTACTACGAGATCCAGAACGCCCCCGAGCAGGCGTGCCACCTGGCCAAGACGGCTTTCGACGACGCCATTGCCGAGTTGGACACCCTCAACGAGGACTCCTACAAAGACTCAACGCTCATCATGCAGCTCCTTCGTGACAACCTAACGCTCTGGACAAGCGATCAGCAAGATGACGACGGTGGCGAAGGCAACAATTAGACCCCCCAGGTGGACTGGCAGCCGCACGCTGACGCTACTACTGCAGTCTTTATTTTTTTCCCACAAGTGGGGGGAGTCGGGGGGGAGGGGTAGGGAGGGGTGACCTTCCCAGGGAGGCCCCCATGACCTGTCTTTGATTGCCTCTTTGACATCTTTGCCAAAACACCACTAGTGGAAAGTCTGGCTGGCTGTGCTGGTATGGAATGGCAGCCTCACGCTGGCACATGGACTGTTCTGTAGATTATTAATACAAGTGGAGCTGTCTTTAATTTAACTTTATTGCTAGAAATAAAAGGGTTTTAAGATGAAATAACGTGAATGGAACAGCCCTCACTTTTAAAAATGAAGTTCTGTGGTTCCAGTAAGGTTTATGTGCATATGTCTCCTCAGTTCAAGTGCCGTATGTTTACCATGTAGCCGGGCATCCCCGGGGTGCGCTGTGTCTGCCATGGCATAGTTTACAATCCCCAACTGAAAAGATTTACAGTTCGGGGCTTCTAAAGCCCCAGGATTTAGGCCATTTAACTTTTTGTTAAGATGTTTATAAAGGTAGCTAACAGTATTAACACTAAATTATGGTTTACAGTATTTCTACATGACAGCCATATGTGACATCAAGCCATTGATTGTATATTTTCTTTTGCTAACTCTCTTGGCTTGCCATCCTTATCCAGTCCTAGCCTGTGGACTGGCTTGGCTATCCTTTTGTCTCCCAAGGCCAGAAGGCTGCCTGAGGAACATCAGAGCTGCTCTAGTTTGATAAATGATTTAACAGATGCTTGGCAAGTGGCTGTTTAAACTGAGTCCACAGCAAAAGGATTAAGAACTTAATTAGAAAGGGGGGAAAAATGTTAAACTAAAACACCACTAAATAAAAAGAGTTCAGGTCTGTATGTCATGTACTGTTTGGTATTACAAAGACCATCCTGATTTCAGGTGCCACCGCTCCTTCCTCAGGGATTACACTGCCATTTCATTTTCCCCTGACTTTCTCCCACTGTACCATAAGGCTTGTCAGCAGATCACTGTAACACCCAGATGGCTTGTTTTGACTTCATGGAAGCTGGGTATGTGTTCTCCTGGGGAAGCTTGTGGTGTAATGAGTGAAACTTCAGGAGTGTAGAGACTCATTTGGTAGAGAAATCCACAAAGGAAGAGCTACAACCATCAACATTTCTTTCAAATCTCGAGAACCCTGTAACTTAGTTCTCTTCTAAAATACCCTTTTTCCAGGTCTCTCTCATTTGGCTAGGAGAAAATAAAGCTTATCAGGTAATATTTACCCCCATCTGAGTGAAGGTGTTTTTTACAGGATTGTTGGAAGTTCACTGCCATTTCCTTTTGATTTTGCAGACTGCTGAACTTCGTAGATTTTTAACTAAAACTACGCAGTAGAAGGAACCTGCACTCATTAATGTTATATTTAAACAAACTTCTATTGTCCCATTTGGTAGTCAGTCTGTAAACAGAGCATCTTGGTGTTGCATATGCAGTACAATCAGGTTTGTTTTACAGTTGGATACAGAGTCTCTGGCTAGCTTGGACTTCAAGAGCTTTTTTCCTTGCTGGGACAGTAAAGTGATCCTTAAAGTGAGCGAGTTAAGAGGAATGACCAGAAATGTAATTAAAGTTATGTGCAGTTATATCGGCAAAGCTTTCTAATGGAATTTCAAATGGAAATCATGCAAAGAAATGACCATGTGCACATATATTTTAAATGAGGGTACTGTATACAACATCACAAAGTTTGCACTGAGTGACTTCAAATGAAGCCCACCTCTGTAAACTTAAAACGAAATAGCCTGATTAACGAACCCTACCGGAAAGATCAATAGGAAGAGGCTTGCAGCTTAGGTAACTGACAGAAACCTACAGTAAATGCCGTGGACTGGAAGATTTATTTAGGCTTCTTAACTTTATTTAATTTAACTTCATGTCCAGTGAGCAGTGTTGTCCCTATCTGTATAATTTGGAAGTGATTTACTGGAATTACAAAACCTACTTTTTATTTCAGCTTTTGCTGTGGCTGCTTTGGAAAATTATGCAGGAAAGATCGCACAAGAGGGCTAAAAAATGGAGTGGGGATGGGGACTTGATTTTTAAGCAGCTTGAATGGTTTCTTTCTTTTTTTTAAGAAATGCACTTGCCTATGATACTGTCTCTCCAGTGAAATGATTACTGCTCCATTACTCTATTGATACAATATTGTGCATGTTAGTGTTGTATTTCTATACAGTAGCTTGAAATTTATTAACTTATACTGTAGATGTTATGTATTCCTATGACAAACTAGTCTTCAAAAATTTTTTAAAGTTTTTTAATTTATTTTTTTTTCTTTTGGGGGTAAAGTTTGCTCTACCAAATAGTGATCGTAACACACTGATCTGTTATGGATGTTGCTATAGTGACATGCAATTATATATGAGTTTGTTTTAAAGAAAAAAGAAAAAAAAAAGGAAAAGCAAAAGAAACACCAGTGTTAGCTTAATCTTAATGTCTGGTGTATGTCATGGTGAAATTATAACTATTACAGTGTAGGAGAACAATTACTATGTTCTTTGAATGGGCCTTTGTTTGTGCTTTTTGTCATGTTATGCAGTGAACTATTTTTAAGGTCTAATCAGTGATTATTTTTCCAACTCCGTGTTTCTGTAAGGAATTATTTCACTCATGGACCATTCTTAGCAGTTTTCCTCAGTGATGGAATATCATGAATGTGAGTCATTATGTAGCCGTCGTACATTGAGCAAATAAACTTACAGATCTGATGTCAGTGCTGCTTAATTGTTTTGGATTATGTGTTTGAATTTATTTTGTTCTGTGGATGTGCAGGGAGGGGAAAACGTCATTGCCCAGATGGTTTTTTAAACCATGTACTGGGGAGCTTGTGTGTGGTGGTGGTGTAGCTCTCTTGGTCCCCGGATATTAGAGGAAAAGTGGGTGAGTCAATATCTTTTCTTTGAACCAACTTCTGTTGGTGAAAGAGACATGTTTTCAAGCTCACTCAGCTCTGTGCAACAGAAGTTGGTCCAAGAAAAGCTATTACCTGATTACTCTAATTGTCTCTCCTGGGGGGGCCTTGAGTCTCCTGTAGATTGGTTACTCTCCCACTTGATCAAAGTGACTGTCCAGAGCGAAGGGCTAGCTTTGTGCCTTGGTCGGTGTAAGCAGGAGTTTGCTCTTGCACGTCACCTTTCCATACGTTAACAGGAGTTCATTTAACGCCAGGAGAGTCGCGGTCATAAGGTGGTTTTGAACTCCTGCAGGATTCTGCCCTCTGAACAATGCTGGGCTTAAAGCTTCTCCAGGCTGATGGACGTTTAAGATTGTGGCTGCTCTTCTTGAAATCGCTGTGTGAAAGGGCTGGGGGTGTGCCTGTGTGATTCTAGTCTTGGCCTCGCTGCGGGGAGGGGGTGATAGCCGCAGCTTTCCAAGAAGCAAGCGGGAGGCTCTAAACAAGTGCTGAGCTGCAGTGGGGGGGTGCTAGGCTGGCTAATGCTGTGCTTCCGCTATCTGGCTGCCGCCCTCCAAGCCTCACAAAGATAGAGGGCTTGGTCGCAGAAAGCAACAGAGGCGTGTGCATGGAATGTGTGTTGGCCCTTCCCTCCATCTTGCTCTCCTGAGGGAGGCTGGGGGCTGCCCTTAACCGGCTCTTGTCCCTTTTGACAAGAGCAGGAAGGGAATAGGAGTGTGGAGGAGGGAGCCAAACAGTCAGGCCGGCTGATCTTCCTTAGCCACCTTTCTGTTCACTCCAGTGTCCTGAGTGCACATCTGTTCTTTCCACCCCACTTTCCCCCACCCAACACCCTACTTCACAGGTAACAGCAGCTGCTGCTTTCAGACAGGGAGGTTGCTTTATCCTCAGGCAAACGCTGCTGGGCACAGCACAGACAAGCCCCTCCTGTTTCTTGGAAGAGGAGGCTGGTGTCCTAATCTAACTCGTAAAAGATGGCTGGCTCACTCTTATTTAAAAAGGAACCGCGGGAGGGAGGCTTCTTAGCCTGTTTTATAGATTCTTGCTCTTTGGCTGGATCTGCTTTATTAACAGCTCTCACCTCCGATGTGAGAAAGGCAGTCATGCCTTTGTCTTATTTCAGGTAACTTTGTTCCTCCAAGCAACCGTGCTCAGTTGTCTGCTCATTGTGAGAGTTACTAGTTTTCCCCCTTAAAATTCTACCTTCAAATCCTGGCTTGGGTCAAAAAGTCAGATGGCTTTTGCTCTTGGGCCTGAATTCAGAAAGGAAAAATGACTGATCTTGCTCAGCAGGTTTTTTTTCCACATTAAAAGCCCCGTTAAACAGGCTGCTGGCAGCCAGGGAAATCAGCTGCATCTGCCTTTCCAGATTTATTCACTGAAACTTCCAGGAATATAATGGTCCCAGGGGATTGTGCGGAGTGGGGTGAAGGAAGAACAGCTCTAGCGCTAAGACAAGCTGTTGAATGAATAGCAACAAGCACGTTAAACAGCATGGCCTGAGTTCTTAGCTCCCAACCTAAGGCCTTTCCACTTGAAGTTGCTTGCTGTGACTCACTGTAAAAATAACCCTCCATCCCTTGAAACTGTACACCCATGATGTGCGTTGACTCATTCGCCCTGCGCCTGAGTTCAGGGCTGAAGAGGGCACAGTCTGTATGATTCTCTTTCCAGCTTCAAGACAGCACAATCAAATAAGGGCTCTGAGCTGTGCGTGACTGTAAGAGTGCTGGCACCCTTATTCCATTTCCTCCTGAAAACTCACCTTCCGCTCCCTGTTTAACTCCACGTGCTAACGTACTTTGCCATTAGCTCTTCCCTCCTGAACCTTACTGGGCCAGCGATGGCCTGTTACTTCAGGGCTGGCCACGTGCTCCCAGCTGCCGTGGGCCCCACGTGCTTAAACAACGTTGCCGGGAGGGACGCATGTGCTGCGGGGCTGTGCTGAACCGGGGCCTTGGGCGTGAAGAAGCTGTAACCCAACAAGAGCAACCCTCAACCAAAGGGAAGCAGCGTTTCTGGCATAGACCCGGCCGGTGGCCTGACCCTTCCGCCCATCGTGCTGTGCCGTTGTGCTGCGAGGTGGGTTTTTGGCGCTCAGCGGCAAGTGACAAAATGCCACTACAGCCAAAACATCAGAGTTTAGTACTTGTGAAATAAACGACCAGGGGCCCTGGAAAACCACGTTTGCTATGTTGCTGTTCTTGGGTATTTGCTCTGTCGAGGTGCCAAGTCCTGAGACGTGCTGAGCGCTCCTCCCTCCCATGGCTCTGTGGGCTGAGCTGCCGGCAGCACCAGCTCCTAGAAGGGGAAGAAGTGAGAATATCAGAGCATGGTGGCTCTCTGTCTCCAAACCGTGACATCAAATGTGGGCATATGTGAGTGTCTGTTTCACAAAGGGATGACACATGTTTGCTCTTGACCTGACTACCCAGCGGGATTGTTAAATAACCAATAAGACTTGAAAGGAAAACCAAACATTAGCAAATATACTTTGGCAGAACTTTAAATGATTAATAGGTTCCAGGGCCCAAAGGAGCCTGTGTGATCATCTAGGCTGACCTCCTGTGTAACACAGACCCCAGAACTTCCTCCAGATAATTCCAAGGGGCAGGCGTCATCTTTTGTTCTGTTTGTACAGCACCTAGCGCAACGTGGTCCTAGTCCCTGACCCTAGGGGTGTCTACAATACAAAAAAATCATAATTAAAATTCATTCCTAGAACATCTGTATTAATCATTCATATAGACACCTATTTTAAATGACCCACTAAGAAAGAGACTCGCATTATTCCTATTAGTTTAAGCAGGTCTAAAATGGTCTGTTGCTGACCCTTTTAGCTAGTTGATGCTCATTCTTTTTATTATGAGGCTGAATACTTGAAAAATGGCATGAAACAGGTCGAATAGCATCCCCAATGTCAAATCTGACAGTTGTAGGGGTCCATGAGAACTGATGGAAATGATTTTTCTCTGTCATTTGGGAGAAAAATAACAAAATGGTGATCTTGGCTTCCAAAACACTAGTGGAAGGTGGGTGAGTCTCTGTATCTAATCTGTCCGTTAATCAATCATGCGCCTACTTTACTCAGCTCGAGATAACTCTGGCACTTATTAGCCCTTTAAACCCTAAGATCTCACATCATACAAAAACCATGCACCAGCAGGAGTCCTAATCTTCATAAAACCAACACTGAGGAGCAGTGGCCCTAGCTAAATACAGGCTCCTGTAGGCGATTTCTTCGACCTCTAGTCTGAGGGAGAAGAGGTCTAGTTTAACTTTGGATTTTTTTTGCTTTTAACTGGGCTGTGTCATAGCCTTAAGTCTGGAAGCTCTTTGAAAGCAGCTGTCCCACAGGCTAATAGCTTCTTCAGACAACCGACATATTAAAAGCAAATCCCCCTGCCCGTTGCACCAAGAGCTGAATGGACTGTTTCAAGGTTTCCCTTGAGTGTGGAATCAATGACAGAGCTTGGCACGCAGAAATTCCTCCCCGCTTGCTGAAATCTTCCGAGTGTGACTCCTCCTCCAGCCCCCACGTTCTCTGCTTCTCGCTGCCTCCCCAGAATGTCTTTAAACAACTCAGCAGGCGGTGCTCCTAGCACCCGACTATGATCTGCAGGGGGCTCGGCAATCCAGGGCACCCACCGCTCACGTGGGGACCACCCTTTGGTGTTCAACAGAGCTCAGCACCCTGCATATGGCCCACAGACTTTCCTGGAAATCTGGCTGCTGTTGTGGATGGAGAGCCCTTCTGTCAACCATGCCTGTAATAGGCTGTTGATTCCCTCCCCTATTAAAGCTTCAGCATGAATGTCTCACCCCCAGTCAGGATAAAAATTCACCCTGGGCACTCTTAGAGCAAGAGGGTCTAGAAAGCAGGGTCTCCGGCCTGCGAAGGAAGAGCACAGAGTAGGTGATGACTAAGGTCTTTTGTTTTCAGCATTTGCTGATTTTTATTGAAAAATCCCCACCTTTGCCAGAAACTAGAACTCAGTTTTTACCGACCACTCAAATTTTGGACCATGCAGGTACATGAAAATAGTGATTGGGTTAAGGCAGGCCCATCCATTACAGTAGGTTGGTGTTTTTGTTAATAGTAAACTAGTCTAAATGTAAATGAGAAGCTGTCTGTTAGTGTGGCAAAGGAGCAGGGGGGAGAGAGACAGACACACGCAGTTACTGTACCATCCATGAACTAAACCACTTCCTCCATTTGTTGCTTTTTTTTTTTCCCCGTCTGCCCATGGCCTGATATTTACCCAGAAATCCATGATGTTCATTTTTTGCACTGATTTTTCATCCCCTGTTGGAATTTATATAATAAACACGGATCCATTCCTGGGAACTGTTAAACAAACTAAACCCCCCTCCCCAACCAAGAGTCTTGCTGATGGCTGAGGACCATGATCCGAAGACCCCGTAATCAGCTGGTAGAAAGAATGGGCAGAGAGGTGTGGCCGTGTGAAGCCTGGCACACAGGCACGGGATGCAGCCCAGGTGCAAGCAGCGCTGCTCAGCTGGAGCGACGGAGGGCTGGGCGGAAGGGAAGTTTGCCACCCTCAGGTCAAAACCACATGGGGACAGGGCGGGGGCTGTTTCAAGCCACATGGGCCATGCAGCTGAGCGAGCTATTCCCCCGGCAGGGCCAGAAAGGGAAGGCTGTAGCCCCTAAGCAGGGACACCTGGCTTACGCCAGGCCTAATAGGGCCCAGCGGCAATCCCGGGAGAGCTTCGAGCCAGGCCTCTGTGCGTACCAGGCACTGGGGCCGGCTGCTTGTGGGGACTGCGCAGAACCTCGACAGCCACCCGTGCCAGCTCGGCTTCCCCCCTACCGCAGCGTAGGTCCCAAATCACCCTGGCAACCCGTGCATGGTCGCCCTGCAAAAACGCTGCAAAGCAGGCGCGGCTGGGGGCTGGGAAGTGGCTCGGCTCAAGGGGTCTCTTCCGTAGCCCAGGCTGAATGGCTCTGGCGCACAGCGGGTGCTCGAGACAGGTAAAGGACAGCTGATGAGCGCCCTAGGGCACCCGTACCAGCCAGCACGGGAGCAGAGGGTGCTGCCAGGCCGTGTCACCCTCCCCAGCCCCAGCTTTCCGAGCACACCCCCGGGCGGCTGCTTTCATCCAGGGCCTGTGAGGCATGCCTGGGAGAGTGGAGAATTAATCCTGCCCTTAACGCTCTGTGCCAGGCGGCTGTCGTGCTGGCTGGGAGGCAATAGGGGATCTGCTGTTGCGCCAGCGCTGTGGTCTGGGTCGTCCCGTTCACGGGGCAGCACTGCCTCCCGGGAGTCTCCCAGCTGTGGCTGTAACATAGCTGTCTCTGAGCTAGCCCTCGTCGTGGCCACAGCCTCTCCACCACAATTCAGGCTGGCAGCTGGGCGGCGATGCTGGCGGCAGCTTTATCCAGGCACCAGAGTGTTGGGAGCTCCCGGCCGCTGCGGGGCCAGCAAGAGCCCAATGTCAGCTCAGCAATGCTGCCATCTTCAGAGCAAATCCCCACAGCGCAGCGCCTCACAACCCGGCCTGCGGACAAGCCCTCTCCAGCCAGGCAGGGGAGCAGATGATGGGGGAAGGAAATGGGGAGGCAGAGCTGGACGAGGGGGCTGGTTTTCTGCTGCCTTTCATCTTGTGGCAGCGGTTCGGTCTCTGCAGAGTGCGCGTGAGATGCCCCCGTCTTGATCCGCTTGTTTCATACCCGGCGTGCACAGCTGGAAACGGGGCGGGCTGGCAGAGGGAATCAATGGAGTTGGCTCCCGGGCTCAAAGCTTTCGCAGTCTGCATGGGTTCTTTCTGGCCACGATCCCCTTCAAAATCTAGCTCTGTCCTGGGAGAGTTGGGAGGGGGTGGGAGGGGACATCATCTCTTCGCCCTCTCGTCTGCGTGGCCCCGTCATCCTACTCAGAAACCCTGATTGCTTTAGCTTTTGTGGGGGCAGCTGACAGGCCTCACACGCATCCCCGCACGCCTCGCTGGGCTGAGCTTCCCCATTCCCCACTGGCTCTAAACGGATCCTGCCTCACGTTGGAATCGGCTGCAACAGCTGTGATCTGTGGTCGCGGTGGGTTTCTCTTCTGGGCGTGTGTTTTGTCTCTGCCATTCTCTTCGTGGCTTGCTCGCGGGATTGGTCTTCCTCACTCTGTCTGCGTGTGTGTCTCATGTGCTGCCAATCCACGTCTCTCCACTTCATTTTCATTATCTCTCCCACACGTTCTTTTCTCTTTGATCTGTTTCACACTGGAGGGTAGATTTCTTAGGGGCAACACGAGAGCAGCGACTGTCCCTGGACTCTGACCCTGGACTCTGACCCTAATCACGTCTGTGGCCCCTTCCTCTCCAAATTCACAACGGCAACAAAACCGCCCAGCTCTTTCAGCAACAGATCTCCGAGCACTTTACGGAGGAGGGCCGTATCATCATTCCCATCTTACAAGAGTGCAAATAGTGCGGCCTGGCCCGAGTTACTGTGGTGCTGGGCTGGAGTCCTCGGTGCAGGATTAAAAGCTGAGACCGCTGTGTTGTCCTAAAATTGTATCGGGTCTGGAGAGATTCTCAAGGCCTGGAAGCTTGTACCACACACAGGGACCCCATTAAAAAAGTAGATGTCATAGCATGGTCCACTGGCTAGCATCCTGGGGGTGGAAATCAGGAGTTCTGCCTTCTAACCTGGCTCTACCTGTGACCTAGGGCACTTCCGTGGTTCCCCTCCCATCTTCTGCCTTTCCTATTTAGGCTGTAAGCTCTTTGGGGCAGGGACTCTCTCGTAACAGCTATGTCTACACAGCGGCCAGCAGATACCCCTGCGCTACCTTTGTGCAAGCAAGGGTGCTAAAAATAGCAGTGCCGTGGGCAGAGTACAGTCCTGGCAGCCCCTCCTAGGCAGCTGCTCGCAGATGTACCCACGGTCCGGAGTGGACGGGGCTAGCCTGGGCCGCCACCCACGCAGCGGGGGTCGCTCTGCCGTTAGCTGGACCCCCCAGCTCCGTTGTGGGTGCAGCACAGCGGGGCTGAGGATTAGACGCTGCCGTACCCGAAACCGGGGGCGCGATGGCCGGTGGCGCAGCCTTTTTACTGAATCCCTTCTGCAACACTGGCTGGGTTAGGGGGGCCATTTCCGATCGTATTTAACCTCGATATGTCAAAATGGCAATAATTCCTCTGAGAGGGGCCAGGTACCGTTGAATAGGTTCTAACTTGCGAAGGACGATGATATTGGTTCGGGGCATGTGTTCTATGTGGATTGGCAGTCTTGGGGATGTTGGAGGTATCAGTATTTCAACTCGGGCTGTGTTTCTGGCCGACACCCCAGACAGGCTGGCTGTAGCACTAGCCTGCTCAATGGCCCATTAAGGAAACTCACAGGTACAAGGGACCAAGGGGGAGAAGCCAGGGATACACAAGATGCATCAGCAGGACTTATTCATGTGACCCTGGACTCTATCTTATTCCTGTAAATTTCCACAGGCAGCCTGGAAAAGGCCAGCAGACGTAAAAGGCAGCTATACCACATTGGTTTTGTCTTCAGTCTTCATCTGCTTCCAGATCAACTCATCTGTAACTGAAGCTGTGAATCAAAGGACTGAAACCCAGCCAGGTACTAGATGTATACCATATTTATATATACTATACAAGCCTGCAAACGCCACAGTTCTTCTAGAAACCTGATATATATGGACTTTCCGATCATTTGTATGTCTCTGATTGCTTTCATCCTTTAACATTTCTCTTCTAGCTTCTTTCTTTCCTTTTATAATAAACCTTTAGTTTTAGTTACTAGAGGAGTGGCTGGCAGCGTGGTACTTTGGGTAAGATCCAAACTCATATTGACCTGGTAATATGGCTGACCCTTCGGGGTCAGGAGAACCTTTTTGGTAAAGAGCATAGAGTTTAAATTAATGGTCTCTTTACTGGACCTAGTGGCTGGTTGGGAACCAGAGATTGAAATGCAGTAAAGGGGATTGTGTATATTTTGTTGTAGCTTCTTGATAACCAGTGTGAGGAATTGGAAACGCTGTCTGTGGCTGGTTGGGAAATTTGACTTCAGTGTCACCCAACAGGGCTTGGAGAATCTGCTCTCCTTTTACAGCCTGCCCTGGCCTTGGCATTGTCAGGTCGTCTGCCCTAGGCACGGACGGGTCACACCTTCAAACAGAAGACCCATTGAACACAGTGGTAAGCACACATAGATCTCCAAACTGATAGATACGTTTCCTGGGTCGAAAACAAATGCAGGTACCGGAAGTGTCTGCAACTGTTCGCCTTCTCTTGGAAGTCCACGGTACGACGCCAGAGGAGAAGTGAGAGCCGATGGGTGTCGTGTCAGAACCTGACCACAATGGAGCAGACAAGTCTCATCCAGGCGGGGCCGGGGAGTCTTTTGCAAGATGTATTTTTGCTCTCCCCTTTGAACATTTCAGGCCAGGCCACGTCCACCATAAGGGCTTACGTGGTATGGGCGGGCTCCTGAAACGGCAGGTGGCTGGGTAACTTAGTGGCGCCTCTGAGCGTGAAGGATGTGGTCCGACTCAATTGCCTCTTGAGGTGCCTTGTAGCCCAACACGTCTACGGTTCAGAAGCAGCAACGGTTGTGGGCATTGTCTCAGCGGGGCCAGTGCGTCCCAGGGTAACTGTCTTCAAGTCCCGTCACCTTCGTCACGGGATTGCTTTCCACGTGTGGCACACGGCTGCCCCCGGCATGGGGGCTGGAGTGCGCCTGGCTTGATCTGCCCATATCCATCCATGGCCCCCCTGCAGAAGTGGGGAGCCTGTTACCATGTCAGCCTCTGATCAGGTTCCCTGGGCCCAGGTTCCCCTCCCAGTTAGTGGGAAAGTGACGCTGGAGCTGGAGGTGGAACAAAGACTCTTTGTCCGCTGGGATTTTTACCCAGAAAGGGGGACCTGGCTGGAGGGCTGCGTCACAGAGAGGGAGCACCCCATGTCCCAGAGAGAGGGGGGCCACGGTGCAAGCACCTGGCAGAAGGGGACACCAGGTAGGGTGAAAGCTAATTCCTAGACCCAGCCTCAAGGAGTGCAGTGAGTGGCCCCGCTGAGTGATGTGGAGCAGGGGCTGGATCAGTCCTGTAATGGGAGCATCTGGTAGGATGCCATACTGTGCATGAGGCTCTCCCGTCCCATTCCCCCCCCCCATCCCCTCCTCCACAGCAGCTGCTGCATCAGCCGGCGCAGGTGGGAGAGGAACAGCTGGCCAGGTTTGCATGGGCAAGCAGCCGGGAGCTCTTGTAGCCAGTACCCAGCTGGGATTCGGCAGGGGATGGCAAAGGGCGTCTCGTTTCCTGCCTGTGGGGCCGGTGGCCAGGAGCGACAGCTCCCACGGACCGTGAGCCGGGCTGTTTCCCATCTCTGACCAAGGGCCTGCCTGTGCAAACAGGCAGCCACACGGCTGGCTGACGTGCCCTCCCTCCCCGGCCCCCCCAGCTGGGTCTGGGGATAGGATTCCCACCGCAGAGCCCTGCCAATCCCCGCACAGCCTCGCCAGCCAATAGTGGCTGGAACCCACTTCCCGGCTGCCAGCTGGCCTGCCTGTTGCTAGGGCCGTGCAATGCAGCAGGCTTTGGGAGGCAAGCTCTCTGTGTGCATCCCCAGCTCCGGGCCACGCCTCGCGTCTGCGTGGCTGCAGCCTGGAGAGGTCGTTTCCAGGCCGGTCGCGGGGCCTGGCATCCTGCCATCCCTGGCAGCCCCTCCAGATGCGGCGTGCCAGCTTGGCCACCGTCGCATTGCTCGTGAGGGATTCGCAGTGCCAGTTAAATGAACCCATTTCCTATGGTGAAGGTGGGGGTGACGCTCCCAGGAAGGGGCAGGACATCAAAACACGGGGACCTCTCCACCAGGATGCCCTGCTGCCCTGTAGGGTGCGCACCCGCCCTGGATTGGACGATGTATTCAGAGCGAGAATGACCATTTTCAATGTGACGCTGACGCTTAACGGGAATTGCGTTGTACCCGGGAGAGAAAAATCCCAGATTGGCTCAGGGAAATGGTGTTTCCCTTAAAAGATGGCGTTGTCCCTTATTTGTCACGTGGGTTTCCCTTCTTTCCACCCAACAAAGGGGGTCACCCTAAGTGGGGAGCCTGTCAAATTAACCTTACAGCCACCTTCCCCTCCACCGGCTACCCACTTAACCCTTCAAGGACTGGGGCCGTTCCAACCCTCTGCGTCTCAGGCCTTATACCCATGTTAGAGGCTGCACTGGTATATCAATAGAAATTCACACCCTTGCCATGGTGCTAGCAATACAAAACCAGCCTGCAGAGCGGGCCTCAGAGATGGTGGCAGCGTTATATTCATCAGCAGCGTTATTGAATCAGGCTCGGCTGACTTGCTGGTCCCTCGTGTCGTGCGTGCGGCCCGTTATTTCGGTGGCGCATGTGGCTGCGCGTTTTCGTTTTCCGTGGGCGGCAACTTTACGCTTGTAAGCACTCGCCTTGTGTGTACAAAGGCCTGGTCTTGGTGACTGTCGGATGTGGAAGCCCCGGCTGCGAGCAGATTTCCCCACTGCGCTGGGCACTGTTCACACGCGTAGTAAAAGACCGCTCCTGTGCCAAAACGTTTCCATCTAAATAGTCAAGACGACAGATGGGGGAAAGGAAGGGTCAATACCCTCTTTGCCCAGCTGCTGACTGGAGGCCCAGAGAGACAACGTGATTGTAAGGTTACCTGTCCAACACGGCTCTTTTCTTTCCCCCACATCGTTCTGTTATGTTAATCCACGGGATAGACCAGGGCGTGGACGCTCGGAAATGAGACGCACACACCGTATGGATGTGACCCCATAATCTCCACCGGCCTCGTTGTTGCTGCTACATCTCTCCCGCGCACTGATTTCGACTCTCAAGGATGTCATTAGATTGCAAGCTGTGTGCTCTGAGATAACCGATCAGAGAGAGGTAACCGACTAGACACGGCATGTTGTCAGCTTGGAGAGAGGGACGGGGAACTGTCCCTTTCCCCTGGAGGGGTCCCTGTGCCAGCATGGGGAAGAGGGGTGGTGTAGGTGCTGCTAGACAAGAGGGATTCCTGCAGCAGCGTGTTTTAAGCCAGGCTTAGCAGCACCAGGCAGCTGGGAGCCCAGCCTCCAGACAAACGTGGCCCGCAGCAGAGAGCAGACACAGCCGCATTGCTAGCCCCGCCTGGAAAACAAAGGGCCTGGCGAAGCACTGGGGGCCCTGCACTGCGTCAGGGGCCCCAGCCTGGGGCGCCCAAGGACCTTCTGCGTTGTCAGCCTGCAGGTGCGGAGCCGGCTGGTGTCGGGCAAAACGGCACGCCAGCCGAACGGAGGCTATCGGGTTCCCGGCATCCACGCATCAGGACAATTCGGTGCTGTTCCATTAAGGGCCGGTGACTCGCAGAATATCGATTCAGCCCCAGTGTGAGTCCCTTTCTCGCACTGCCTTTAGGGGACTGCTAAATCAGCTCCCCAGCCTCCAGTCTTTCCGGCTAGTGAGAGAGCGGGGGCACCGGAGAGGGGGGCAATTCCTACCCACCCTGCCTCTCAAGCCGAGCAGTGACAGACTGCCCTGTGTGTTTGCAATGGGATGCTTGTATTCCAGGAGCACCTAGGCGCCCCAGCCATGGGCCAGGACCAATTGTGCAAGGCGCTGTACATACACAGAACAAAAGATGGTCCCTGCCCCCAAAAAGCTTCCAATATCAGTAGCGCTTATACTCTAAAAGTCAACAAATGTGTGCAGCCGTCCCAAGGGTGATGAGTAGACCAAATGCCCCAATTTCATTCCCAGCTATGCTTTAATCTGCTGCCCCGTAACAAGCCAGTGAGCCCCTAGGACATGCCCTAGCCCTCCTAGTTCATTCTTTGCCTCCTCTGGGCCTGCCATCCCCAGATGCTTTGCGCTAGGCCTTCCCCGCTTCGCCAGCAGCTGCAGGGAAATCGCCCCTGTATGAAGCGGTGTGGAGGTTTGGTGCCCCTCGCTCTGATTTAGATGTAACCTGGAGAACATGGCAATGGGTCACTTTGAATTGAACTCATTCCCCTTTCTTCCCATTGCCAGTTTTCTGTCCACTGCAGAATTCCTGCCCCGATTCACGGGTGCTAAGGCTGGGAGGGCTATCTAGTTGGACCTCCTGGGTGATGCAGGCCAGACCCTCTCCCAGCAATTCTTCCCCTGAGCCCCGCCACTTGTGGTCAGATTAGTAAACCAGGGGCCACGTGGTGCTTCCTGATGGCCATGCTGCGTACTATGGTAATCTGGAACCCATACCAGAGACAGGGCTGGGCCCCGCTCTTAGAGCAACCCCCTGCTCTGAGACAGTCTCTGTCTGAGGATGCTTGATAGTAAATATTGCTCATTGCCTGCATTCAGTTTCCCAGGCATCTGTGTTCTTCCTTCCTTCACCCAGCCTCGTGGCAGGATATTGCGAACACCAGCTCCCAGCGGTCTCCAGCCGGCTCATTTCCAAAGGTTAGGTTCCCGACTGGTCTTTAGCAGGCAGAAGATTGGCAGTTATCTTGTGGGAACACACACCTCTCACCCTGGCATAAAATATCTGCCCTGCCCAGCTCTTACATGGTAGCTAACAGCACTGGGTACTTCACTTACTGATGAGAACCGCCCCTTTCTTTATGCCCGTTTTTCCCAATCAATAGTTCAGTTGTACAAATCTCCCAGGCACATGTTTCTGGATCTATTTCTCCCTCTGATCTGAGTGCATATGGTACCGTCCCTGAAACATCTCCCTACATTTATGATCCTTCAGCACTAAACTGACGCTGCGTCTGCTGTGTCATCCTAAATACGGAGTCCGTGTCTCTTTGCAGAGCCACAAAGCATTGTGTCTTACGTTGTGCTCTTTTTCATCTCGCCTTCCAGCCTCCTAGCATCCGAGCACAGACGGCCACGTCCCCTCCCTCTTTCCCCATCAGAGCTGACATTAATTGGTCCCTTTGTCAGACGCCTCAGCAGAGAAAATTGATCTGTGCCAAAAGAAAATAAATACAATTCGCTTTCAGCCCTGGCAGAGAGCTGCGGACCGTGCCTTTGAGGTCACAATGCGGGAGTGAAAATGGACTCGGAGCAGGTGCGACCCTTCAGAAAGGGAATGAGGAGCGTGGGGACGGGGCGCTGGGGGCTCTTCTCTTGTCGCTCTGTCTCCGCGTGTCATAATATCAAAGGCTTTGGACAACAGAGGACTCCTGTTTTCTCCCTGGAGGAGTGAGGGGGAGGATGGGCCTGGCTCCAGGGCTGCGGAGATCTGCAGAGGTTGCTATAGAAATCCCGAGCGGGGGGCTCTGCTCTGTGGCCATGGTGAGGCTTGGCCCCCTTGCCCAGGCTAAGCTCACACGTCTTCCCCCTGTTCAGAGGAGCCCCCACCAGGGGATGGTGAGGGGGGATTTGCTGTCTCTGTCCCCAGGTGGCCTCTCCTGTTAGCCCTGGGGTCCCTACAGCTGCCAGGCTGGCGACTGCAAAGGTTTGCCCCTAAATGTTCGCCCGGTGTCTTGGTACCAGAGGAGGCTTTTGCGGCGTGATGTGTGGCTGGGCCCTGGGGCAGCCGGGAGCTGGCTAGAAGCCCCGGGAGCTGTGTGGAGCGTGTGTGGAGCAGGCTATGACAGCTGGACGTCCTCCGGGCCACACCGAAAACCCTCTCTCCTGAGTTCAGGGGGGTTCCAAGCCAGGCTAGCCGGCTTTGCTGCTGATCTGTGCACTTTGCAGAGAGGATGCTGGCTGATCCACTCCAGGGCTGACCGTCCTCCAGGAACTGCAGTGCCAGGCACCAGTGGCTAGGTTTTCCAAGGGGATCTGGGCACTCCCGGCTCCTTGTGAGCTTCCCTGCCTGAGCGGCTTTGGAAATCTGTTCGGTGCCATGTAGCTCAGCGTGTCGCGGCCCCACCCCGGGCCTTTGTCCGCTCTGCCTGAATGCCTGCCGTGCAGGAGCCAGGATTTCTGGCCTGCCCTCAGCTGCAGGATGCCCAGGACCTTTGCCCCGAGCTGTAACACATTGCAGCATGGGTGTCATGCTTTTATGAGCCAAGGCAATTGAAATGCTTGCACTGCATTGACGTCAGAGGGAGTTTTGCTGTTGACTTCAATGGGAACAGGCCCTCGGTGCCTTCCCCCGCAGTGGCACGGGCTGGGAAGTGAGTCACATTGCAGCACAGAGCCCACGGAGCTGCCTGCCCCTTTCCCCTCTTGTCCTTTGCCCTCTGCCCTGCCCAGCTGGCAGCTACGCTGCTCCCAGTGTTATTTAAACATGAGCCAGTGCCGATATTTTAGGAGAAAGGCTGACGTAGCTGATCTCCCCTGGCTGATGTCTGTTAGGCCTGGTTTTGTTACACGCAGGCCCTCTTGGGCACATCTGCACGGCACGGAGAAGTCCGGCTCAGACTGAGGTGTGAGCCAAAACCCTCCTACCATCCACACACAGTCTGATCAGGTCAGCAACACGCAGGATCCGGGACCTAGGACCCCCCCCTCCAGAGGGTGAGTCTAAGCAATGACATTTTTGTCAGCCTGTTTCACTGGTTTGCGGTGAACTGCCCGCCTGGCAGAAGCGTTCCAAAATTCAGAACACGGCGATGAAATTCCACATGCAGAAAAAAAGGAAACCAACCCAAACCAACAATGTGTGCATGTGACCACCTGACCCCTATTCCTTGCCCCGCTCAGCAGCAGGCGTGGCAGCTTGGGAGTCTAGCTCAGAGAGGAGAGAGAGCAGATATGAAGCACCCCTTGGTATCAGCCACTGTTCGCTTTTCCCCACCACTGTGCTTTAACGCTGCTGCGATGGAGACCTGTCTCCACTGGGGACACGAGTTCTCGGGGCCCTTGGCCTACCTGGGCCCCTTGGGACTATCAACAAAAACTCCAGCGGTGGTGGTGTCGTTCAAGAGCTGTCTGCCAGGCCTGGACGTTACCCACCAAAGGGCCATCAGTTGGAATCAGCGGTCAGGGAAGTTGGGTGTTTGTGATACCCTCAGCGGCTGTACGCTGGGTTGGATTCAAGCTGGGGAGATGAAGAGGTCTGCTTTCCCTTACCAGTTCTCTAAGCCATCCACCTGGAACCAGCGGTCAGGTCCAATACGGTTATTCATTCGTTGTGAGCATGGGTCGTTATTTAGATGGTGAGGCGCGAGGGGATTTCAGACACAGTCCCTGCCCTGTGGAGAATTCAAAGCCAGACAAAGGCTTGGGAAAGGGATCCAAACTGCAAACGAAGTGAGCAGGGGGAAACTGACACGCGGCCGGTTCCTGACATGTAGGTTTGCGGATGCTTTTATGTTAAAGACCATAAATTCCCAGCTCGCTCCTCAGTAATTCAACCCTCTCGGCTTCCTCCCACATCAATTCCCGGCTTCCCTCCCAGTTCCGGCTATAAGAAGGCTCTGCTGGCAATGGAAAGCAAAAGGGAATCAGATGTTTGCACCCTTTTGCAAACTCCTGATCTATCTCCAAACGTAACCATCTCTCCACCTTTCTGTTTATCCCCCTAGATAACCGTCTCTCTCCCTCTCGGCTTTCGGTAGCACCTCTTGCTTTCTTTGCAATGGAAAGGGAAAGAAAAGCAAGACCGCGGCATCGCAGAAGATGGGGAAAGCCCCATTAGCTCCCACTTAGCCCTCTCCGCTGCTGCTTATATGGAGCTGTTCCTATCAACTGCCTTGCTCAGTGGTTTGCTGGAGAAGAACAATCTTCAGATGGAGGGGCGGCAGCTAAAGAAAGGCGAGGGGTTCACGAAAAGTGCTTTCCCCTCCTTAGCGTCGGTGATTGTCTTCAGCCCAGCTACGCATGGTCTGGAGAGCTCCAGGATTCCCAGAGCAGCCTGGTTTGGGCAGTTGTCCTGGGCCATTGCATCGGTTCATGGTACCATCGTGTCCTCACGGCGGGCTGACCTATTGTCACATGCAACTGTCGGGAGGTTGCAAAGGCCTGAAATAAACTCGGGGAGGCTTGATTGGTCCTGAAGTCTCACTGGGCAAGGAGGCAGAGAGAGACCCTTGTTGTGGGAAGGATTTCCGCCTGCCTCCCTAGGACAGAAGGGGTGTCCTGGGCTTCTGGCACGAGGCACAGAGCAAGAGCCAAGCTGAGTGACGACGTGATTTCTCGGTTCAGTGGCTAAACCGAACACTCCCCCCAAAAGCTTTGCTTTGGGGTGACCTGAAATGGAATTTGTTTGTCGTTTGTTTGTTTGTTTCTCTCACCGAAACGAGAAAAATTCATTCTGGTCAAAGGAAACATTTTGTTTTGGGGGCGTTTTTTACCCTCTGTCTGTTTATATAAAGCTAGCGAAAGTCCAAAATGGAACGGTGTTTCAAATCGAAAAGTGGAAACATTTAGATTTTCCAATCCCCTCCCCCCCGCTTTTTTCCCCAACTGGGGAGGTGAAAATGACGCTGCTGAAATGGGACCCATTTCTCTAGCTCTGGATCCCCAAACTGCCAGGCAGCACCCCAGAATTGGAGATATTTGCTCCCTTTGAGCCCCCCGGTGTCACAATCCGCCCTGATCCTCTGCATCCGTACGGCTTGTCGGGCCTGGGACGAAGCCAGCCCAAACGGGCTAGCACTCTCAGACAACCAGAACTAGAGCATGGAGCTCCCGGGTCGGGACACTGGGTTACCAAGCGAGGCCTGGCTTGAGGGGAGCTTTCCAGAAGAAGAGATGCGAAAGCAACTGGTGCAGCCAGCCTGGAGGAACTGGGGCGCCGTCCCTGCAAGCTGCCTTTTGCATCTCTGACTGCAGCTGGAAGTCGCTGAGGACCTGCCAAGGGCTGGGATCATGAGCCCAGGGCGATGAGAAAAGCAGAAGGCAGCAAAGGAACAAGGGAGACTCCAGCGACCTAAAAGAGTCCTAACACAAACAGCAGGCTCGGGGCAGGAGACGGGGAAAGGCTGGCGAGAGGCACATTTCCCCCGGGGCCGGCAGCGTCCAGCGTGCCTGCAACCCATTTAGCTTCCTCCGGGTTGCAGGGAAGCAGCTGCTCTGCTGCTAGGCGACCGGCGATGTTAGAGCCCTGCGGCTGCTCAGGCCAGGGACGGACTGACTGATTTAAGGGCAGGGGGAAGGCAAAGAGTCCGGGGCCGTTTCAGCGCTCATGGTTCCAGTCGTCTTTCCGCCAGCGCTGTGCCCAAAAGCACGCTCTCTAGACGTTCGATAGAGCCATGGCACCAGCGTTGCGACGCGGTCTCTGGAGCGTCCTGGCTACTTGCTCTGCTTCGGCGGTGTTGCCGTTGCTTCGCTGTCTCTCGCACACAGCTGCACTCAAATCAGTCCCTTGCCTGTGTTTGCCATTAGACCCCCCCAGGAAAACGCTTGGACTGCATGGCCCAGCTATTGCCCAGACTTGCATGTGGTCCAGGCCTTGGGCAATGGTTTTCCATTGTTGCAGCTCTCACGAAACAAAGGGGCATTTAATTGTTCTCTCATTTAGCCTGAATGGAAGGCAGAAAGATCTAGAATCTAGTCCCAGCTCTGCCACTGACCTGTTGGGTGATCTTGGGCAAATCATTTCACCAGCTCTGTGCCTCAGTTTCCCCATCCGTACAATAGGAATAACAACACCTCTCCTATGTAAGGTGCTTTGTGCTCTGTTGATAGACAGTGCCATCTAAGAGAGAGATATTATTGCCTAATGGACTGAGCATGGACCAGGGAACTAGGAGTTCCTGAGTTCTAATCCCACCTCTGGTTGATTTGATATTCCTGGCTCAATTTCTCCCCTTACTTCCACCAGGGTATCTGCTCTGGCCAGTGGAAGCTGCCACCATCTATTCAGAAGGAGAACAGCGAGAAACAAACAAAAACCCCAACCAAAAAGCTGGACCAGATCCTCAGCAGGTATGAAAACCGTGTTGCTCCATTGACTACAATGGATTTAAACCGGCTGTGGCTCTGTCTGTAGTTAAGCTGTCTAAATATTTCAATGGGATTTATGGCTGAATAAGAAACTCCCACAGTGGCAATTTTCAGTAATTATAACAATATCAAGCCTTGTCATCTTCCTTGGGTGTTAACACAGGCTGATGGGGCGAGCGGGGAGGTTCCTGTATGCCTGGAGCATTTGGTAGCTCTGCTGCTTGCTAATTTTCTCTAGTCGTTGCATTTTGGCAGCTCTTCTGCTTAGGTGAGCAAAGACCAGCTCCTCAGTAGCAAGCCCCAAGGATCTGAATCCATAACCCGTGTTGGTTAAGTGTGGCCAAGGCAGGGTGTTCACAAATCACGGGTCGGGATCGCCTTTATAACGCACTGTGAGATCTACGGATGGAAAGTGCTCGGCAGGCGCTGTTACGTGTAATATAAGAGTAAAATGCGATAGGAAGAAATCAAAGTCAAAACAAGAGAGTCAGAACCAAATGGTTTTACTGCATCAAAATGAGAAAATTGAAGCGAATCATTTTGACTTTTCCCTCTCAGAAATGTTGTTGGATTTGACCCAGTCCTGGGGAACGTTTTGATCTGGATGAAATCACTTTTGCCGTTGGAAAACTGCTCCAACCCGATGGATTGTGCAGAGTTCACCTACCTCCAAGGGTGCCAGTCCCCCAACACAGGGCATAGTACATGCTGCACAGCTTAGCCCTTACATTTCAAAGCCCTCTTCCCGTGTGTGGAGCCCAGGAGCTCTTTTGTCCTCAGCTTTCCTGCGGATCATCTCAGGTGAGAGACAAACACTCTGGGCAATCTCTTGCACCCAGTGACTTCAGGTTGGTTCTTTCTTGATCCTCCCCTTCTTACTATTTATATCTCGCCTTGACGAGCCCAGGTCCCGCTGCACTCTGTATTCTCTGCCTCTAACACGACAGTCAAAAGAGACTGGGTCTGAGAATGGGTGCGAGGGGGACCAGCCTGGGGGCGTCTGGGGCTCCCACGCTATTTTGGATCAGGCTTGCGTTGCTCGCTGGGGCCTGCAGTCTCTTTCTCTTTCTTTTTAAACCCATGTATCTTTTCAAGGTGAGCCCTTTGAACGCCTCGATCTGGCTTAAGGGCACTCTGCCATGTCTGACTGACTGACAGAGCCTGTCTGACTCTGCCTGCCGTCGCTCACGAAGGCTTGTCAGGACGGTAATACCCCCCTCCACCTTTGTGTGTGCATATTCACGGGCTGCAGCTGTGTTCATCTGGCCGGGTGGGTGTGGCTGGGTTCGCCTGTGGGTCTGGGCACGCCCATCGTGCATGCTGCTGGGTTCATGTGGCCGCGTCTGGCTGTAGACGTACGTAGACTCATAGACTCATAGACTCATAGGTCAGAAGGGACCAATATGATCATCTAGTCTGACCTCCTGCACAAGGCAGGCCACAAAACCCTACCCATACACATTTATAACAACCCCGAACCCATGACTGAGTTATTGAAATCCTCAAAAGTGAGATTTGAAGACCTCAAACTGCAGGGAATCCATCAGCAAGCGACCCATGCCCCACGCTGCGGCACGTGCATGGGCACGTGTGTGCGTCTGCAGCAGGTGTGTGCCTGCGCCGCATGCAGCTGTGTTTGTGGCTTTATTGGTGCGCGAGAGGCTGTGTTTCAGACGCGTGGGTTCATCTGTGGGTGCCTGCGTCGGTGCACGAGTGCCCGTGTTCCTCGGGGCCTGCTTGTGCTCCCCCGCGCATGCCTGGCAATGGTTCTGGTGCACAACCGTTACCCGCAGCCACACGCCACAGTCTGCAGACAACATTGCTTAGCAACCAGCCAGCTAATTGTAAGCTTCGCACAGCCCTTCCCCGCCAGCCGCAGCACAGTGCTTGCAAATCGAAAGGGCACCAAGACAACGTCTGCCCTTCCTCCCAGCTTTCATGTGTTTCCTTCACATCAGCCGCATAGTGGGGCGCTCAGGCCAGGTCTACACCTGTTATGCCACCCTAGCTATGTCGGACAGGGGTGTGAAACCCCTCCAGTGTAGACGCAGCTGTGCTAAGAGCAGGGAGTTTCTGTTGGCTTAGCTAATGTCATCCAGGGAGGTGGCTGGATGGTGAGCATCCCAGAAGCGGGTCCTGGTTTGTCGGACAAAGTTTAGATGCATTTCTTTTGTTCCTGATTCCAGTTTTCAGTTCCAGCGCGACGCTCGCTGGTTGTGATGGGGCGGGGCCGGGAGCAGATGGGCCGCGTGGCCGTCGGGAAGGCTGTTTCGATCGGGACAGATGGGAGCGCTGGGAAGGGTGCGAATTCCAAGGGCTATTTTATGGAGCTGCGCCAGATGCTGGGGCCCAGGACTTTTGCATCGGTCAATGTTATGTGAATCTTCATGAGCGAAGGATTCTCTTCTCGCTGTCTGAGGGGGGTTGCTGAACTTCCCCCCAGTAATTAAAATCCATGGGTAGTTACTACACAGGGGGGGACAGGTCACAATTCGGAGAAGTGCCACGCCCTGGGGGGATTGCGTACACTGGGTCGGGGGGGGTTCAAGAGGGCCAGCAGACAGAGGGAGGGATTTTGATAGAACGAGGCAGCCTGAAGAGATGGCGGCCTTCATTTAAGCCAAGAAATGACATCAGCCTGTAGCCAAGAGGGCAAAACCCTGCTGACGGTTTTGATCAGTTCACTGGTTTATGGCAAGTTTTCTCTGCAATGATTTTGTCCTAAAACGAGTGTCCTAGGCACCAGGAAAGCTGGCTGATCATAAGCGTTCCTCTCGTTAGCCCATCAGAGGCAGCCAGCTGAGGGCTGAACCATGAACGGTTGCCCTTGCGCAGCCCACAGAGCAGTTACTTTGCAGTCACCCTGGAACTGGCCAGTGATGGGTGTTCGCTAGTCAGCACTAGCTGTCAGCGGCCTAGTGTGAGGGACCTCCTTGCTGCTGGTTAGGAGCAGGGCTTGGAAACAGCTGATAGCCACCTGTGCACCGAGCCAGCGCTTCTCAGAAGCTACTTTCTCATTCGCCAGAGTCTCTGCTTTCATTAAAACACACAGAGTGGCTCTCTAGTTGTTACGGTTGTGAAGAAAAGCTCAAAAACTGGGACCCGAGTGTAGCCAAAGCAGGGCTGGAGTTGGGGACGCTAGCTTGGAGCAAGGGGTTCGCTCCCGTGATCATTTAAATGGCAGCATGGCTAACTGTTGCATTCCTCATGGGAGAAAGGGTGAGGGAGGCCCAGTTTCCTGTGAGTGATGCCTTAGCGTCTGTTGGAATATATGAGCCCAGAGAGTGGGGTTTGGCCTACAGAGGCGTCAGCCCGCTTAGTACCATGGCAAACACACCCTAAAAATCCTTTGTATCTTTTTATTCAAGATACAGAAAAGAAAGGGGTAGGCTGAGAAAGGTTAAAGCATTTGAAGAGTAAAGCATTAAATAAGGCTTTTATTTTAACAAGCTCCCTTGTTCCTTTTCCTGCTCACTGGGGAGAGTTTTTATAAGGAAAATCCCTTTCCTTGACATGCGTTTAAAGATGCGAATAATTGTCCTATTTGAGCTGGGCTGGAGCGGTGGTTGCTGTTGAGTCAGATCCTGTTTCCTAGAAAACAAAACAAGACAAATACACACACACACAAGGGAAGAGAAAGGAGCAGCAAAGAGGGAAACCGCAGAGACAGAAAGTACAGTTAACTTTCATTTGCCACTCACTGCTTGAGAGACACAGGCACAGGGAAGCTGAGATGTTTTAGTTGGGGTTAATCCTGCTTTGAGCAGGGGGTGGGACTAGATACCTCCTGAGGTCGCTTCCAACCCTGATTTCCTATGATTCTATGAAAGCCGTTGACAAGGTCCTTCGCCAAAGGCTTTTAAGCAAAGTAGAGAGTCACGGGAAGATTTCGTATGGATCCATAACTGATTAAAAGACAGGGAGCAAAGGGGAGGAATAAATGGTTAGTTTTCACAAGGGACAGGGGATAAATAGCAGGGTCCTCTGAGGATCTGTCCTGGGACCTGAGCTGTTTGACATATTCATAAATGCTCTGGGAAAGGGGGTGGACAGTGGACAAAACGTGCAGCGTATACAAAATTACCCAAGCTAGTTAAGTCCAATGCTGACTGTGAAGCGTTACGAAGGGATCTCACTTGACTGGCTGGCAAAATGGCAGCTGAAATTCAGTGCTGATAAGAGCAAAGTCATGCACATTGGAAAAGAGTCCCAACTATATGTACAAAACAATGGGGTCTCAATTAGCTGTCACCAAGAAAACGATGGTAGAGTCATTGCAGATGGTTCTCCAAAAACATCCGCTCAGGGTGCAGCGGCAGGCTAAAAAGCCAACAAAATATGGGCGATCGTTAGGAAAGGGATAAATAATAAGACAGAAAAGATCAGAAGGCCGCTGTATAAAGCCAGGGTATGCCCACACCTGGGAACTGCACGCAGTTCTGGGTGCCCATCTCAATAAAGATGTTAGACGTGGCAAAAGTAAAGAGACGGGCAACAGAAATGATCAGCTTCCATACAAGGACTGAAAAGACGAGGACGGTTCAGCTTAGAAAAGCGATGACTAAGGGGTGAGGGACACGAGAGAGGTCTATAAAATCATGTATTGTGCAGAGAAAGTGGCGAGGGGCGTGTTATTTCCCCTTTCACATAACGTCATGGGGTGACCCTCCAGTTCGTGTGGTGATAGGCAGCTGGTTTAAAACAAACACAGGGCTGTACCTCTTCACAAATGCTCAGGGGCACGTGTTGCCAGGGAATGCTGTGAGGGCCAAAGGAGAACTGGGTTCAAAAAAGGATTAGCTGAGTTCATGGAGGATTGGTCCATCAATGGCTGTTAGCCAAGATGGCTATGGCCACAACCCCGTGCGCTGGCGACCCTGAACCTCTAACACTGGTTGACCAGGGATGATCGGAACACAGTATTTCAGTTGTAGCAGGAGGCCTTTTTGTTGGGACTAATTGCGTCCTGATGTCTCCCTTTTGTATCTATCCCCATCCATGTTTATCGACGCCGTTTATCGAGACACTGGCCGAACTCCTAGCCACGTTCTTGCAGTGGAGTCCACAGTCGGGATAGGCTTGTAGACCCCGTCATTACAGCTCTGACCTCTCATTTTGGTGCCACGGGGGGGTGGCGTTTGGAAGATGCCACCACTTACTCCCCACCCCAGTCAAAGCCACCGAGCCTAGCCGAGCCATGGGCAGATTCAAGCCCCATCAACGGGGAAACCCAGTGAAGCCCACGTTAGCTACGTGATTGTACTTTAAACATCGGCATAACCCACTGTGAGCTGTTTCTCTGTGTGGCTGCTCACATGGGTGGAGCTTGGAAAAGAACGGCTGCCTTTTCTTTACCGATATAACCTTCTGTAAGAAGGCCATGAAATACAAAAGGGGGTCTGGCACTGGGTTTTTCTCTTGAATGGCAACTGTGACCCTTTTGACGTTTGCCCAAACGTCTCTTGTTCTGTTTCTCCAACTAGGTTTTTATATCAAGCAATTAATGCAGTAGCTTTTTAACGGATGACTAGAGTCTTGAGCACATGGGTAGCCTATAAAATACAGTTCTAAGCAAGTATCTGTGCATGCCCCTATCTCCCTGGTAAGATCTGACCCCACGGTCTGTTGAACAGTTGGTCAGGGACAATATTAGTAACACAACACACATTTGTCACCAAGAACCGGCTGTTTCTTGGCAGATCTGACGCTCCCTTGCGTTGTTTCCGTCGCCTCTCGGCCTTTTGTGAGTGACGCCCCTTCAGCACGGCGGGCCGACGCTTGCGAGTGTAATTCCAGAAGTGCTTTTGGATGGTGTGCGGAGCAACTGGCATTGCCCCAGGGGCTAGAGACCACCTGCGTGACTCGGGAGGCGCTGTCTGGCGAGGAGAGTTACTGCACTGCAGGGAGTGGGTCTAAGGCAAAGGTGGAACGAGGAGGTGCAGTGGGGACGGGAACGCAGTGATAGCTGGGGGGGAATTGGTTGCCAAAAACGTTTGTTTGTCGGAAGACGCCGATTTGTTGAAACCGAAACAATTTGCACAAACCTATCAGTTTTGAAATGTTTGCCAAGCTTTCCGGATGGAAGCGCTGGTCAACAACCACAGCACGGGTGAGCCCCACCCCAAAATAGCAATAGCCTCCGGGTTGGGACGGTCACCTGGAAGGCCCTAGGTTCAAGTCCCAGCTCTCGTTGATTCAGAATTGGGGCCCGTGCTTGGGTTTCCCACAGCCCAGCAGAACGCCCTAGCTGCCAGGCTGTGGTCTGTCTGCCCTGCGGGGTTTCCATGAACAGCTTTGAAAGGTCTCGGGTGCATCCCGACGCTGAAAGAAACCTGGACGGGTTCTTGTTTACGTGCTGCTAACACTGGCCAGCACTGGTTAAACAGCGAAGTCTATTTTTTTATGCTCACAGCTAGGAAGAGCGTCTGGGGCACTGCCTGTCCCGGCTCCACTCCTGTCTTAGCTCCCCTAACAGACGCTGCCAGTTCTGCTGAATCATGGTTATCTGTGACATGGATTTCTGTCTGCTGGCAGCCAGTCTGGGACCTATCACGCTCGTTCCACGGGGGACCTGGGATTGGACTGGATCTCTCTGGTCCAGAGGCAATTCACAAGAGACTCTCTGGCTGTTAATGGGCAGGGTTTGTTAACCCTCGCTAGGCTGTGGCTGTACCCGAACGACTGTGTCTCCGAAGCTTTCACGTGCGTAGCGTTCTGGACCATGCCTGGCTTCGCGAGCCAGCCCTCCCCATGCTAGAGGCTCGGGGATTCTTTCCAGGTCACTAGCGCCAGGCGAGTCTCCGTTTTGGAGCCTGACTCAGGAAGGGGGATTAGGGCAAGGATTTGTCAGAGCAGTAATATAGTAACAGCAAGTCACTGCCCATCTAAGGCTCTGGGGTGTCACTGGGGGGGGTCACTGCGCGTGGTATCTGTGGAACCCCCACCGGTCCTGCTGTGGCGTCTGAGAGCCCCGACCAGTCCAGCCCAGTGCTGGCTCTGCCGTTCCCTGCCCAGAGAGGAAATTCGGTGCCAGGCATTGAGGTCACTGCGACGTGCCGGCTTGGATGGGTTGGGGTCCTCCGGGACACCGGGGCAGGCACCATCCAGGGCTCCCGGGCCGCCCATCCCTGCGCCCCTGTGCACACCTAGAGCAGGGCTGTGTGACATTTGGCGTTGCCATTTCCCAGGCTTCACCAGCAACCGCCCCAGGGACTCTGGGAATGTGGCTCATGCAATTGGCCGAGGCAGCCCAAGCAGGCGCCTCGGCGCCTCTGGAGAGCGTTCCACAACGCGGCCCGGGAGTTCTCTGCCCCGGCTGATTGGGACTTTGCTCCAGCCTTCCCTCAGTTGCTTCATGCCACACCACCCCTCTCACCCTCTGCTTTCCTCCCCCCGCCCCAGTCCCTTCCCTGTGTGTTCTGCTTCTGCCCCAGCCTGTGGCTGTCGGCTTGGTGTAGTGTGTAAGCTCTCCAGGGGCCATCTAGGACTGTGTTTGTACAGCGCCCAGCGCAGCGGGGCCCTGCCCTCATAGACTGATCAGTAACAGCCGGTGTGAGTGGCTAGCCGGCCGTGTTTGGAGGCGGCAGGGTGGCAGCCCCTGGCCGTTCTGCGGGCAGACTGACTTGATAGCCCCAGGCAGGAGGGAACCCGGGCTCCCCTAGGTGGGTGACTGCCCCGGCTCCTCTTCTCGGGTGAGCTGGGTCCCGTAAAGGAGGGAGAGGCTGGACGGGGCTGAAGCAAGAGCCTGCTCTCTGGTTCTTGAGCCCGAGAGTAGAAACTGGCTCCCCAGCCCAGGTGTCGGAGCCACATCCAACCCCCGCCCTGAGGGAGGCGCGCGGGCCTATCTCTATGAGAGACCCCCCAGCCTGCCCTTTGTACCGAGCCACGCTCCGGGCAGCCACTCTGCCCGCATGGCTCTGGTACGGGGCTGGATGGGGCTCGTCTCAGTTACCCCTGCTGGGTGCTACTGTCATCTACATAAATGCCAAGGGTCATGAACCCGTGTGAGCGCTGCGCTGGGGGTGTCTTATGGGCCTGTGTTTCCTAGCGTCGATAAAACCCTAGTGGGAAACCTTTGAAAGGGCTGGAAGATCAGCAGAGGCCAAGGCTGCCTGGAGGCTTCCAGAAACCGGTGGCAGGTTAAAGGAATGCCCTTGAGTTCACATGGCCCTGGCACGTGAATCCCAGCCCCTGGGTCTCAGGAGCGCGGCAGAGAGCAATTCTTGGCGGATGAGTCACCTTTTGGAATAAACAAGCTCGCGCAGATAAAATCAGGCCTGGTTCCAACCTCCCTTCTGCGGAGCAGAGCAGCAAGCCTTGTTTGCCGTTCAAAAAATACCCTGTTAAGGCTTTAAAAGAAAAAAAAAAGGTTCTTCGCCAAATCCGGAGCCACTGCGGTGCCCTCGTCACCTGGGCGGGGGTGTGCACCCCTCGGGGCCTGACCCATCGATTCCGATCACCTCCAGTGATTTAGATTAGGGGAAACGGGGGTTTCCTGGCCGTCTGAGCGTCCCCTGAATATTAAGGAGTCTGCCTGAGGCCTGAAAAGCAAACTCATCGCCAGCACGTCTTTATTCCCAGCCTGCTGCTGTCAACAGCGTGGGAGGAAATCATTTCCTCTCGGCTTCCTTAGAGCGTGGGAACTGACCTGCGGCCAAGCCCCAAAGGCTATCAAGGAGGCTACCGCAGAACGAAACGAAGCCCTGCATTGCCCTAATCCTGTATTTTAGTGGCCCGCACGCTGGAGCCCGTTAGCCAAAGGGCAGTCTGACTCCGCGGGCTCCCCAATTGCCCGAAGGGGTCACCTCGCCCCACGATGCAGTGCCTCGAATGGTC
Organism: Mesoclemmys tuberculata; assembly: GCA_007922155.1. Taxonomy (NCBI): domain Eukaryota; kingdom Metazoa; phylum Chordata; order Testudines; family Chelidae; genus Mesoclemmys; species Mesoclemmys tuberculata. The sequence continues at coordinate 4,229,198 of ML675623.1, read as the reverse complement.
TCGTGTCGGGAGCCCCAGTTTGGTTCCCAGCTCAGCCCCTGCCTCAGTGGGGCCGGGATGGAGTCACACAGCCTCCTTCTGCCTTAGCTGCCTTCTGTAAAATGCGGCTAGCGACTCCCTACCTCGCAGGGGGCTTGGGAGGAGATATCCCCTAACGGTTGTACGGCGCTCGGACACTGGCAAAGAGGGACAGGAACATGGTTTCTTGGCTTTGGCAGCCTCCCCCCTTACGAAGCCCTGGAGCAAACCTGGGATTCAGCAGGGGGAGAGGCAGCCGGGTGTTTGGTTTCTTTGACTTTTTCCGATTTATTTGAGGAACTCGGCAAACGCGCTAGTATAAAATAAAAAAAAAAAGGAGAAAAACATGGTTTCGGGCTGCGAGTTGCGCCAGGCGGGCGGCGATTTCCCTCCGTGCCGGGGGCCCTGCTCATTTCTTGGTCACTTCCTCGGGCTTTTTGGCGTCAGATGGGGTGATCTTGGCGTGGCTCTCAAAGGTGACGGGGATGGTGATCTCAGCCGACTGGATGGCCGGCTTGGGCAGGGGGGCTTCCACCGTCAGCGTGCCATCCGGGGAAAGCGAGGAGCGGACTGCTGCGGCGTCGATGCCAGGGGGCAGGCTGCACAAGGGAGAGGAGAGGACAGGCTGATCATATGTAGGGGCTCGCCCGAAGGCACCCCTCCAGCATCCAATTCCAGGGTACACGCTTCCAGCAGCGATGGCCTAGGAAGCCTTAGAGGTCTGGGTGCAGATCCCTCCCCGCCCTGCTCTCTGCGCCACCCCAGCGTCTGCCAGCTGTCTGGCTCAGCCCTCCCTGCCCTGTTCAAGCAGCTGCTCGTCCCAGTGGTGGCCTTACCAGCTCATTCCTCCCCCATGGGGCCAGCCAGGACCTCCCCCCCCCCCGCTGCCAGTGGGCTGAGCGGCGCCGGGCGGGATGCAAAGCCGTCTCTCCGGGGCTGGGTCGGCCTCTCCCAAGGACCTTCCCGGCTCGTCCCCGCCTGATCCACTTACGTGTATTTTCTGGTGAAGCACCTGGAGATGAAGCCGTGCTCGTCCTGCTTTTCTTCATGTTTGCCTGGAAGACGAGGCGACAGACAGTTTCAGGGGGGGCCGAGTGATGCACGCAGGGGGACTGACGCTGGCTCAGCTGGGATTTTGCAGCCAAAGCTCCGGGGTTTTACCCAGACACTCCCCTCCACCAGGAGGGTGCCCCGAGTCTGACCCTGGGGGAGGGTGTTAGTTGCCCAGCCTTAGATCTGCTCTGCCTGTTCTCCAGCGAGGAGCGACCTGCTTGCCACAGTGCCAGGATCCTACCAGATCGGCTGTTCTTGCAAGACTTCTCCCACTGGGCGGGGCCGGGCAGAGAACTCTGAGTGAGCCTGTCGTTTTACGTACAGCACCTGGCGCAAAGGGGCGCTGCTCCAGCACTACGTACAATCTGGTGCTCGGCCAGTGCTTCGCCGTGGCCCGGCCCTTGGCCTGCCAGTCCGGCAGCAACGCGGAGCTGAGCATGCCGCTGAATTGGGGCCTGACAGGCTGAGCCCTCTAGGCCGAGCAGCCCTGGTGTCACACGATGGAGATGTCCTCCCACCCCCGGGATGGCTTGCGATGGGGGCGCCCCTCCACAGCGGGGGTTGGGAACCGGGGTCCGGAGCCCAGCTGGGCTGCAATTTTCACAGCCCCCCGAACCGTCATGCGTCCACCCGTCCTGCTAGGTCTGTCTGAGCGTCCGCGGCCCTGTTACTATGGTAATCCTGCACCGGCGTTTGCAGCCACGATCATTGCAGATGGAAAGAACCCAAACCCCCCCTCTCTCCCCCCAGCTCGTCAAGGCGGCTTCATTAAAAAATCGGGAGGTGCCGCCGCATATGGGGGTATCCTTCAAGCGGCTGTCCCTGCGCGGGAGAGGCGGGGACGGGGGGGGGACCGGTTTTCAGACCGGGAGCCAGGCAGAGCTGAACAGACGGGAAAGGACAAGGCAAAACTGCAAATGTAAACGGGAAGGCGGAGATCAGGCTCGGCTTTTGCGGCTCGGGGGGCCGGGTGCCTGGGGAGTTTGGCACCAGACAATGGAAACCAGAAGGCAAATGCTGGATCTCTCTCCTCCCCCCAGCAATTAAACAGGCATCCTCTACAGCGCTTTGATTTGCATCTCAGGCAGCTAACGTGCCAGCTGCAAGAACGGGCCGACGGGAGCCCTCCGGTCCCCAGGTTCCCCACTGCCACGCCCCGGGTTTCTGACACTGCTGCACGGCATCTCCCCCAGACGCCCGAGTCTCAAGCCAGATGCCTGGGTTGCAGCCCCCGAGCTTTACAGGAGGAGCTGGGCGCTAGCGAACCCCAATTTTCTATCTAAGGTACTTGGGCGGCCCCTTTATTGGTGGTATCTGAGCGCCTGGCCACCTTCCTGATGGGCAGAGCAAGGTGGTTATCCCTGGCACACAGAGGAGGCTGAAATCCTCAGAGGCATTTAGGCACCAGCCCCCTTTGCTCTGAATCCTTTGCGGATCTGGGGCTAAGTCACCGGAGGAGTCCATGGCAGAGCCGGGCTTAGGGCCCGCGTCTCCAGCAAGCACCAGTTTTCCTCCCTCGGGCTAAAGCACAGGTGAGCCCGAGCCAAAACCCTCCACTGGAGCTGGTCTCGAGGGAGGGGGCTGAAACAGGAACCCGGATCTGCTTTGTGTAGACAGGCTCCCTGTCGATGACGGGTCCAGCCAAACCTCTGACTCCAAAACCCGCCACGCCTGACCACTGGGGTTTAAACCCAAACCTGCCTCTGTATCTGGCTTTGAGTTAATGCACACGCGCTTCCTGAGTGTTTCTGCCTAAAGGACTTAGCTGCAAAGCCGCCATTCACCTGTTTGGGAGCCATGTGTCTAAACCCCCTAGCCAGCCTTGAAAATCTCACCCCCTCCAGTTCAATAGACTGGCCCAAATTCCCTGGCTCTGAATGGGCCCAAACTGGGGTTGCTCTGAGCCTCAATGTTGTGGGTGCCTCCAGTCAAACCAGCTGCGTTCACACTGAACCAGTGAGGAGCCATGAATTTTAGTGCAGACCCATTCGCTGCTCCGTGCTACTGCCAAAGCTTTTCAGACCTTACCGGATCCATCCAGCTACCCCGCTCTTAGCTTTGCGTTCGCAACAAAACCCAACCCAGGGGTGTTTGCGTATCTCCAGCTGGGAGCTGGAACGACGCCCCTCTGATGAACATTTTGTGCTGGTGTCTCCACCCGTGTGGGTCCTGACTGCTGCCCCACAGGAGCAGCGGGGCACGCTCAGGGCAAGCTCCGTCTCCCTTTGTTTGAATCAATCACTTTGAGCTTTGCAGACGGCTGCAGCCTGGCGTTGAGTGCCACCGGCCTAGGTCAGTTTCATCGCCGTGTGCTCAGCCCTGCCCAGGGAGAACCACAGGGTCCGTTTCAACCTGTGCCAGAAGCTGCTGAGGGCCGAAGCAGCGTCTCCGGCTGGACCGGCGTCTGGAAGGGACCTAGATCCCGTCCTGCAATCCGTGGGCTTCAAAAGTCCAGCTGGCACGCCCCCAAAGTGGGAACTCTCTTCTCTGTGCCACGGCACTGCAGATCCCTTCGCTGCTGCCGGCGGTGGCTCGGGCGCTGTGGGATGGCTCACGCCGGGCGGGCGGGCATACCGCCTTTATTCTTTAAAGGCAAATGCACGCCTCGATGTCGGCTAACGGAACTGCTGCTTGTCGGCTCCCCCTGAGCCGCAAGCTGTCAGTGCTCACTGGCTACCTGGAGGCTGCGGTGAGCAACTAGGGAAGTTGCTTTGCAAAATAATAAAATAAAATAAAAAAAGGCGACAGCTCGCCTGCCTTAAGGCTTCCTAGCAAACCCTGAACTTGGGGCCGGAGCCTCAGCTGGTGTGAACGAGGCCTCGCTCCATTTTAGCCGCTGCCGCCCACACGGTTTGTACCAGTGGGTGACCTGGCCCTCAGACAGCTGGCTGCAAAAAGTCCTTCCACAAAGGGTGGGAGGAGCTGGCTCGGGGGGCCTGCGCTGATCTGGCAGCCAAACACCTCAGTTTTGCTTGGTGGGGTTTCTTGGCTTTGACTTAATTGCATGTGGAGCTTTTCAGCTGGACGTTTTTGGGGAGGGGAGCAGACGTGGCTGCAAACGGAGGAGAGGATTCAGCAAAATTCCAGCTGCCTCACACGCTTCGCTTTTCTCACTGACATTTGGAGGCAAACTGGGGGGGGTTGAGCTGTTTTGCCCAGCTCGCGGTTTGAATCTGATGGAGGGAGGGAAGGGGAGGCCAGGAGGAACATGAGTCAAATCCAGCGGGAACGTTCCCATGACTCCCTGGAGAAGGAAAGCCACCATGCTCCAAGCCGGGCTAGCAGATAGGCCCTTTGCTGCCAGGGCGTCGTTGCCAAGGCCTTGCACGCACCAGCTGAGCGCTTGGGCCCAGCTCCTCAATGGCGTCGCTCCTCGCTTTCAGTGGCAGGGCCTAGCAAAATATCTAGGCACAGGAGGCCATGTGCTCTGGGGCTTGGAGACACACTAGGGCCTCATGGAAACCGAGCTTCTGTTCCCAGCAACGGCCCTGGCCTGCTGGGTAGACCCTGGGCAAGTCATTTGCCATCTCTGTGCCTCAGTTTCCTGTCCCACCCTTTGTCTCTTTAGATGGTACGCTCAGTGGGGCAGGGCCTACTTCTGGCTATAGGCTGGTCTCCAGGCTGCCACCCCGTGCAGTGGGGCTCTTCTCTGGGTGGGAATGTCTTACAAATACTCAATGGTAACGCGGGGTGGATTGTTTGCAGCGGCGTACGGGAGGGGAGGGGGACACGGGTGCCGGCCTTGGGGGGGCGGCGCTGGCCAGGCTCTCCTCAGAGGAACCGCGACTCAGGGCCCCCCCACTGGGTGCCAGGAGGGAGCCGCGGGGACCAGACCTCATCACCCCCCCCACCTCCCACAGTGGAGGAAGAGCGGGACATGGGCCCGCAGCCACCCTCCTCCGTGGGGCACTGCTGTCAACGGGGGGGCGGGATGTAAGCACACCACTGATTGTTGTGCAAGCATGTCCTTCCCCTCTGCTACCGTCCCTGGAGCCAACGCCCCCTGGCTTCCAGCCAGCATGGCCGGGGGCCCTGTCGTTCACGAACGGCTGTGATCGGGGGCCGCGGGGGGGGCAACGGGCAGCAGCCTGCCCCGGGAAAGGAGGAAGAGGCAAGCGAGAGCTGCCAAGCCGAGGGCCGGAGGGGGCGAAGGGCGCGCCCGTCTCCCTGCCCTTCGGCGGCAGGAATCCAATGCCGCAGCCTGACCTGGGGCGCCCGCCCCATGCAGGGACCCGCGCCGGGGGCGAGCTAGAGCTGGCGATTGCGCCTGGGCCCTCGCAAGCTGGGGCTCTGGCCGCGCCCGCGTGGGGTCACACACGAAGCAGGCCTAGGGCTAAGAACCAGGCCGGTGCTCAGGAGGTCCCCGCCCACTCACCGGTGATCTCCACCACCCCGTCCTTGGTCTTCACCACCAGCTCCTCCGGGGCAAAGTGGTTGACGTCCAGGGCCACCTTCCAGCTGTCGGAGGTCTGCCGGATCTCCGAGATGCCGCTGCTGAGCTGACGGCTCAGGGCCCGGCTGTAGGCAGGGTTGGGGCTGATCGGCGAGGTGACGATGGGGCTGGGGGTGGCCACCGGCTCGGCCTGGCTGGGCATCAGGCGGAGGTAGCCTGGCCAGCTGGTGCCGCTCGGCCACTTGTACCAGTCCTCGAGAACGTGGGGCATCCCGAAGGACTGGTCAAAGAGCCGGCTCCCCAGGTACCAGTCCCGCCAGGGGTCCCAGCTGGGGCTGCGGAGGAAAGTGAAGGGCACCCGGCGCTCTGACATGTTGCCCTTCCCCGACGGTCCTGCCTCGCTGATCCGGGGGCGAGCGAGCTCCGTGTCTCTCTAGAGCCGCTCCCGCGGGCTGGCCCCTTATGAAAAGGCAGCGGGTTATTTTTAGCCCCGCGTTGCAGCTGGCTATTAATGGAGATTACACAAGGGCCAAGTAACTGCTGATGAACAGCAGATCAGCTGTCAGGCTCGCCCAGTGTTCTCCCAGGCCCTTTGTGTGTCTGCGAGTGGGGGGGGGCGTTTGCTACTTTGGGCCCTGCCACAGCCTCCCTGTGCGACTCTGGGCACATCACTTAGTTCCCCACCTGGAAAATGGTTCCTCTGTTTAGCTCCTCTGTTTGTATCGTGAGCTTTTCAGACCAGGGGCTGTTTCTCACCGTGGTTGTACAGCACCTAGCGCAATGGGGCTTCGTTTGCGGCTGGGTCCTCAAAGGCTATGTCCACACTGCGTTGTAAAACTGTCTAAGGGGCCTGGCTTGTGGACTTTGTGGTGCCAAGCCCACGCCTGAGCGTCCACACTGCACTGTAAGCCTGGGTTTACAATTGCTGGAGCCGAGGCTCACAGCCGTGCTCATGTGTCCACATTGCACTATGCAGAGCCTCTGACACAGGTCTGTGGCTTGAGCTGTGTCCACACTGCAAAATGACAGGGCTTGGCCCCCAGTCACATTAGGAGCAGAGGAGCTGCGTGCTTGGTGGCCCAAATCCAGACCGATTTTAGTGTGCAGACGTAGGGACCAGGGAGTCAAACCTGAGTTAGAGCCAGGCGTAGTGGCCAGTGGAGACATGCCCCACGCCTCCTATAATGGAAACCCCCTTCCCTGCTGTAGCGTGCTGGCTCGGGCGAGTACTGGAGGGTCTCTTCACATGCAATGGGGCGTTAGGCTGGCTTTGAGGAGCGGGTGAGGTCAGGTTTTTAAAAAGATGCTATCAAATCGGGAGCGGGCTCAGAGTACGCGACGCACTGCCAGGGCTGCTACTTTGCTGAAGCCGTAACGCCTCCCTGGCCCCTGGTGCATCTAGGAATGGCTGGGCTCCCCCCCGTTACAGTCGCCCCGGCTTTAACTCAGGCTGGAAAATGTCCCTCTGCGCTGGCAGGGGCATCCGCCAGGGCGGGGCTGGTGCGGGCAGAGCCTCGCTAACCGGGAGGCTGGCGGGAACGGGTGGCTAGATCATGGACGGGGCTGGATGCGGGGTCTGAGGGGCTGGTAGGGGCGGCAGGAGATGGAAAGGGCGGTTGGAAGGGGGCGTCAGCAGGAGGCGGGGCGGGGATAAGGCTGGGGCGTTCAGTGTGCGGGCGGCTGGGTGGGGTTAGCCCTCGGCGCGCCTGGGGAGCAGCGAGAGAGAACAGCCCGGCTCGCGGCAGGTTACCAGCGCCCGGCTCCCCTGGCGATACCGGGGCAGGGACATGGGGCGAACGGGCTGGGCAGCAGGCCGTGTTACGGCCACCCCCCCACTCTGATGCCACAAGGAGCCCCCCGAGCCCCTGCCCCACCCTGCACCCCAGCGGGCTGTGAGGAGCCCTCTCGCCCATCCCTGTCCCCCGACCTGCTGCCCTTTGCTGCCCCTTAGCCACCCGCGCGGGGCAGGGCAGAATCCGGTTTCACACACACACACCCCGCATCCCTGCTGGGGCGAGCGCAGCTGTTCAGCGGCAGAGGCGCCAGCGCCCGCCGTGCCAGTGCCAAGGCAATTGAGCTCCCGAGCCTGGCAACGTCCAGGCGGCTCTTATTTCTGTCCCTCACCCTGGGCCTGGCTCCCCTCTGCTCCCCCCCAGCACAGCCAGGACGTCCACACTGCGCCTGGGGCCTAGGAGCTGTGCCGGGAGCAGCGGCAGGCAGCGAGCCCCGCCGCACGCTTTGTTTAATGCCCAGGGGCATCTGGCCGGGTCCCAGGCAGCAGCAGCTGAGCCCATAGAAAAGCTTCCTTGGCGCCTGGCCCCGCAGCAGAGGGCTCACGCTGGGCCCCTCTTTCAGGGGCACGTGCCACGCCAGAGTGAGGCCTCAGCCGGGCCTGGGGCGGCCCCTCCTCGCGCAGAGACAGCGGCCACACATCTGCCCAGAGTGCCTGCCCGCCCCTCCGCCGTGGGAGCCGAGGGCCTGGGGCCCGGCGTGCCCTGCCACACGGAGCAGGCATTCGCTGCTTTCCCCAGTGGTGCCAACGGCCGCCCGGTGGCCTGGGCAGCGGAGAATCGAATCCCAGGGGTGCGCATCGCCTGGGCCCTACAGACGCTGTGACACACGAAGGGGCTCTCCGGCGTCCTGGGGCAGCGGGGCAGGCGGAAAAGGAGCAAAGGCAGCAGTGGATCTATGGCTTCACAGCCCCCACCTGCCCCCCGCCTCACCGATGCCGCTGTAGGCGCCGTGCCAGCCGTGCCCCAGGCCAATGCAGGCCAACCTGGAGTCTGTGATAGCCTCCAAGCCGCTACGTGGGCCCAGCCTCACCCAGGCGGCAATGCCCCACGGTTACAGACCCCCCGGCCGGCAGCCTCAAAGCAGCCAGGGTCTTGGCCCCATTGCCGGCTCCCAGCCCAGCTGAGCGCGGCGACAGGGGTGCGAGGCTGGCACTCACCGCCGGGGCTGGCAAGGGCCGAGTGAGGGCACAGCCTCGCTTTGCCCGGCTGCCTCCCTTTGCCACCACTTGCTGGCGGGACTCGCTCGGGGCCTCAATTACCGGAGATTGACAGGGCCCATCTGCCGCGCGACCTGCTGCTCCTACAGCTGCAGTAATAATGGAGCGTGATGAACAGGCTGATTGCGGGGGCGGCGGGCGAGACGCTGGGAATCATCCAGCACTTTCTCCCCCCCGGCAGGGGACTCCCTTCCCGGATCACACAGGCGCGGACAGAAGCTTCCAGCCGTCAAATCCATCACCCCGGCTTCCCCTGCCGGCGAGCGGCTGTCACGCAGCACCGGGCCGGCACTGGCGGGGCTGGAGCAGGGCGAGTGTGGGGGGAGCATGACTTTGCTGCCCCATGTCTCAGTCCCTTGAAATCTTCCCAGTGATGAGGCCTGCCCATCCCTTTTTACGGGGACTGGGGACAGCTGCCCGGTTTGTTATTGTAGGGTTGCTCTTGCGCAATGGGCTGGGCCCAGGGCGTTGTTACTGTAAGGTTGCAGTGGCGTGCTGGCTCACTGAAGCTGGCTGGCTACAGGATGACACCTGGGCTGGGCTATGGTGCGGAATAATATCAGCGAGCAACGAGCCTACGTGAGAAACGGGGCCCATTTTTAACGGCTAGTGGGTCGAGCGCTCGAGGGAAGGGCTGGATTCGGCTCCTCTTGATGAGAAGCCCGACTTGGAGGCCTGGTGGGAAAGGAGGCTATAGCCAGACACGAGTTACTGGGGGAACCCCTCTGGCCCGTGTTACGCAGGAGGTCAGATTAGCTCATCCGACGCGCCTCTGTCCTGAGCCGCCACGAATACTGTTTAATTCGTTCCGGAGAACACACCCTCCCCGCATTTAGCACGGACTCGGCCAAACAACAGCTTCGCTGAGCCGCGCGAGCTTAGCAGCGTCCCTTTAAAGCAGGCGCCGGACGTGCGGGGACGAAGCCCGTGCCCAGGCTGGAAAGCCAGGCGAGGCCTTCTTCGCTTTCTGCACCGCCGCTGTGCTCGGTGACACCACCTCCCGGCCAGGCGGCCGCTGCGGCCGCCGCCATCGCCCCCTGCGCACAGACAGTAACACCGGCAGTGCCGTCAAATGGCGCGTCCCATTTGGGGTGACCGTATCAAACGAGACACCGGCCGGGGCTTGCCTGAGCCCCTCCGCCCACCCCCTTTCACGGGGCTGGCCCAAGCGCTGCCGATCCCTCCCCACGCGGAGCCCTGCAAGTTCCTCCCCTTTTTTTTGGCAGAGGTGGGCCTTTGGCCCGTTTACTTGTGCCTGCTGACCAAGTGGGCACATGACACGGGCTGAATGGGCACGTTTGCCAATCAAATCGGCCGAGACGGCTTAAAAAAAGGGTCTGTCCCGGTGAAAACAGGACATGGGCACCCTAGCCCCATAGCACGTCCATGCCTCAGCGACACAACTCCTGCGCCTTCTAGCAGCAGGGCGGCTTCCTCACGTCCCCCGTGTCATCGGAGCAGGCCAAAGGCTGCCCAGACGTCACGCAGGGAGAGGAATGACATGGGACGGGGTGAGGTCAGGCGCGATGGAGGGAAAGAGCAAAGGAAAAAAGGCGGGTGCCGCTCAGCCCGGGACGGTTTGCAGCCCGTGTCGGATTGACGGGCGTGCAAAGGCTGGAGCTGTCAGGAAGCCGTTGCTCCAGCCTAGCGCAAAAGCAAAAGGAGAAACCCTGGCACCTACCTTCTCTCTGCAGCCTGACAGGTCCCTGGAGTTTTACCCCTTCCCCCCGTGTCTGATCGTGTCTCTGGGCCCACTGTTGTCAGGGCACGTGCACTTGGAGTTGTGAACACTGCCATGGAAACAGCAAGCGGGGGGAGCCGCTGAGGGGAGCGAGGCCAATACTACAGATATAAAGGGTGTGATCCTGCCGGGTGCTGAGACGACTGCAGGGGGGGAGCCCTGGGACATGGCGCGGGAGATCAGAGAGACAGCACGAGCCAGCCGGCCAGAAAGGGAACGACTGAGCGAGACAGAAAGAAAAAAAAAATCGCGCCAGCCATGATGCCGGCGAGACTAGCTCCGTGGCGTGTCTTGGGATCGCTGGCTATGGAGAGAGAACCGGGTTCCCAGCGCAGCGCTTTTGCAAAAAAAAAAAACCCCCCGCACCGGCGCACGTTGCAAAGACAGACCACACAGTGCCCCGCGCGTCCTTTACAATAGATACTGTATGTTTTATTATAATCCAACCAGCTCACTGAGTCTACAGCCGTACTCACTCCGAAAAGAAAGGGGGGCCGGGGGGAAAGGAACAGAAGAGAGAGGAAAATACTGAAATCTTTCTACAGAGCATTTGTTCCAGTCAGTTCCCTCCGCCGAGCAGGGGACAGCCGCTGTAGAAGAACTCGAGGAAGACTGGAAATTTTCCCTGATGCGTTCTCTTTGTCTGGTTCGTCGCTGCTGTTGGCTGTGTCAGAGCAAAAGCACTTCAGGCTAGGGGGATCCGGGTGTGCCCGTCGGGAGCCGGGCGCGTCCTTTGCGAGTACCTGATTTCGCCTGTGGGGCTCGGAGCGCAGGCACCATTGCGTGCTTGTCGGCAGGGTTGCAGGTCCAGCCCACGCCGGCACGAAGATTGGCGTGTTTGTACGTGGGAGGGCAGGGGCCTTTCTGCGGTACGGGAAACACGAGTGCAAATAAACTGTAACAGCAGGCCAGCTGAACGGCGCTGGGTCAAATACACTATACAATATCATCTTTCGGCGCATGTGCCTTTCTTTGCATCTCGGGAGGAATTAATTAGCACGACTGGCTGGGAAGGAGGGTGCGGTGCCTGTCGCAAAGGGCACACGAGCCATAACACGACCCGCTCGCCTTGCTCTCGCTGGCTGGGGTATTCCAGCCCCGGTAGTGGAGCTGGGCACCCGCGTGTGCTGGTGGGAAGGCCTGATCGATTCCTAGGAGATGACGGGTGGACGTACCCCACAATGAAAGGGGCCGTTTGGTCAGTTCACACAGCCCACAACCCCCCCTCGATGTTAAAGGCCCAGGCTAGGCAAACAGGCTGTTTGTGATCAGCATGACTTTCCTTTGCAGCGGCTGTGCGATGCCTGCCCCGGGGTAGCCATTGCTTCGCAGCAGGGAGGAATGCATCTTCTAGCGGGCTGCGGGGCAATCTCCTGTCGCGATAGAAGCCCCATCATCTGGGAGATTCAAAACTAGACCAGGTACAAACTAGCCAACGGCCTGGGGCGAATAACCCCGCACTGTTACAAGTCAGCCTTTGAGAGCGGGGCTGACGGGGGAGACAGGGACGGATCCTAGCTCTCTCCCTCCCATAAGCAAACCTGGGTGTGACGAGTGGAGGCGTAACAATTGGCAACACAGGGCGGAGAGTGCCGGAGCACAAAGGGCTTTGATGGCCTGCCATCTACAGACTGAGGGTTTGTTCTTTAGGAATGGAGACGGTGCCAGCAGCCTCATCGTAGAATTCGATTTCCTGGGCCTTAGTGCGTCTTCCCCGCGGCAGCTGCCGGAGGGCTGAGGGCCCGGAGATAAATGCATCGTGAGGCAGAAGAGCAGCTCCCTGATGCCTTCGGGGTTTTACGAGGCCACATCACTTGGCTTTTTGCTAACCGTTTCTTCTTCTAACGCTCGGCTTTTCTAAACAGTCAAGGTGGGCTCGACTGACAACCCTGGAGCTGATCAGCCTGAACGCTTGGTGTTTGAAATGTGAACCAGAGCACAATGGCCCGGGCCAAAACCCTAGCTCAAACTGTCATCAGACTGCAGGGTGCTGACAACCAGCTGGGGCCCATTTGCCCTGGCAAATACAACGCGTGTGCACGGGTCCGAGACACAGATACGCCGCGCCCGAGCCGCCAGGCTAGTGTAGTCATTTACACAGGCCATGGCTGCGGAACCGTTTGGCAAAGGTGCCAGGATTGAGGGAGTAACACTAAGGGCTGAGGTCGTCAGAGCGGACTAGGAGATTTAGACACACAACTCCCTTAGAATGAACTGGTGCGAGCCTGGCTCCGTTGCAGTCAATGGCAAAACTCGAAACCGTCCGTGGCCCCGGGATTTCCCCCCAGGTGTTGAAATGCCCTAGTCCGCTTGGCGGCTCTCAGTCGGGAGATCCCCTGTGTTCGGACCATCCTAGGTCTGTCCTTGTTCCTAGAATGGGAACAGAGGCTCTTCCCAGCCCGCCCACAGCCATTGCTGGGGAACATCTGCCATTACAACACGAGTCCACGCTTTGAAGCACGTGGTTTTGCGGTGAGAGGGAAGAGGAATGTAACATTGCTACAATCCAGGCCTGGCCCGGAGCCAGACCCCCACGTGGAGCTAAGGCGCTATGGCACATCACCTGCCCCGCTGAGCTGCCGTGCCCCTTTGCCTGGCGTGGTGTCACCCAAGCCCCTTGCCTGGGGGAGGGAATCGCACAGAGGTACATGAGGACACATCGCATGGCATCTGGGCCTTTTCTTTGAGCCACAGAGCTCCTGACAAAGACAGGTGTCTCCTCCTGGGAGCCGGGCCGAGCGGCGCCGAACGCCCTCCATTGCCACTGACTTTAATGGGCTTTACGGCTGCTTAAAGATCAGGCCCTCTGGGTACAAACTGCCGTCACGCTATTCACATCAGCCCGCTGGGTGACGCTCCGGGAGCGCCTGGGCCGGCTGCCGTTACCGCCCCACCTCATGCAGGGACTAGGCGTGGCATTTAGGTGCCTAACTCCCATTGAAATTAATTGGTGCCTAGCTAGCTTTGGAATCCCACCCCTGGTGCAGTGGGCCTTTGCGCGCCACACCACGGCCCACGCTGACCTGTTTCCTAGCCTGCCCCCAGGGGCCTGGCAGCACAAAAGCACGCTGTCCTAGTGAGCCCCCCATGAGAAAAGCCTTTGCGCCCGACACCAGCAATGCACAAGCAGGGCCGGCAGTAAGGTGTGTGACGGGGAGGGCCTGCGACACACACGCCCGTGCTGCTCGGCGCTGACAGCTTTGCAACACCTCGGCGAGAGCCCGGTTAGTGCTTTGCACGCTAGCCGTGGCAGGCTAATACAGTGGGACGAGCCAGGCTGTTAGGAGCCCCATCATTTCTTCTCCTTGCCTTTTAAAGACATTGGTAATTGCCTGTTTTTTTCCAGGCAATTGGCCCAGTCCCTCTCCAGATGAGGAAAAGCCTGGAATGGAATAATAACAAACTCGCTCGTGCCCCTCCCTTGATGCTGCACACGGCCGCTCGCGCCCCTCCCTTGATACTGCGCACGGCTGCTCGGGGAAGCAGAGGGTTTTGCAAACATTAGCACCAGGCTCCCTTCGGGAGGGGTCGTTTACACAGCATGGCCTTGCTCTGGAGGAGAGTGGCTAACAGAGAAATCAAAGGAGGGAGTGGGTCCCCTGGAGACGGGTCTGAAGTTGTCCATCATCAGCGGTGATGCGATGATCTGTGCTCCGGCGCTGTGCTGAGATCTGACTTCTGTCACCTCAGGGGCGGGTGAAATCATTCTGGGCAGGGACGGAGGTGCCTCCGTCCCATTGATTTCAGTGGGCATTAGGTGCCTAAATCCATGGCGATTCTGAGCCTCCGTCCTGGCCTGGCATAACTCCTAGACCGTTTCCTAGAAGCAGTTCCCGAGACCAAATGCCAGCTGCTCTCGTCCTAGTCGAAGGCCACCTCACTGACCCTTCTGGAGAGCAGTGAGTGGTAAGCGATCCGTGGACAGCCTTTTAGTGGCTTTCTCAGCTCTGAAGGCTGGAAAATGATCAGCAAACCAGGCTTCTTTCTCTCGCTTTCTGTCTCTGGGCTGCCCACTAAGCGCTGGGAACACAGAGCGACATAACACACTAGCTTGGCATACGGGATCACGTCTCTGGCCCCGTGAGGATAAAAGCCTACTAGATGCTCACAGCGAGCAGTGACTCCTTTTCGCTCATGTGTGCTTTTGGGGCAAAGGAGCCAGGGTTTGAGCCCTGCTGACGACTGCAGTGTGGGCCCGGACGTACGTAGACGGGTTCGTTACGCGTGTTGGATGGTGGCGTCTCCAAGCCCTGTGGGGCAGGAATGCTGTATGCGTATGATTGGGAGGCAGCAGGGTCACGCTAAGGAGAAACCTTTCGGAGGGCTGCTGTGGGGTGGCGATGGGCACAGACAGCCCTGGTGTCGGGGTGTCTCTGGCGCCCCCGGCCGGCCATCCGTCTTTGCGTGCCTCTGGCAGAGAAGCAGCTGGCCCAGACGCTTGCGGTATAAGCGTCTGGATGGGGTAGCCCGAAGTCCCAAAGAAGCCGCTTGTTCTTATTGGCCCTGTGTCCAAACCTTTCCCCAGCTCAGGTACCTCGGCCAGCCGGAGCTTTCCTGAGCCCTCTCGCCCCGAGCAGCAGCCCCAGACTGGGCTCGACCCTGTTCGTAAACCCAGGTGTCTGCCAAGCTGTCACCTCTCTGTCTGTCTGTCTGTGTGTCCGTCTCCCCAGTGCCTTCTGATTACTGCCCAGGGGAGTGAATGTGCCTGATGGGCCTTTCACCCTTCTCTGCCGGTGATGGGGGTCAGCGGGGGTTCTGCGAGGGGCTCAAAGGATCAGCCAAGAACGACTCCAGCTGAACGCCAGCCCCTCGGCGTTACAAGGGCTGCTCGTGGCGGTTGCAGGGCCACACTTCGTTCTGCCCTCCCTGGCTCCAGTGAAGATTGGATGCAGACAGACTAAGACGGGCTTTGGGTGGATGGGATCGCCCAGACTTGGGCTCCAAAAAGGCCCCGAGCTAAAGGGGCTCCTGGAATGAAGCAAAACAGAGGCGCACACGGCGTCCGTCAGCCCCACACGGGATTGCCTCAGCACTGCCAGTGGCTTCGTTCCCCAGCCCAGGGATCCAGCAGGGCCTGCACCTCACGACCCTGGTGCCAATCTGGAGTGACTCCAGTGAATTTGGCCCAGGATACGTTTCTGAGCCGGCAGATTTCAACATGCTGAAGCAGGCGGCCTGCTTTATGGATAAGACCACAACGCAGTAGAAAGCTGATGTGAGCTGGGTGCAGCTCCTTTCACTCCCTCCCACCCCCGGCCTGGGTCGGTGCAGAAGCTAGACCAGTGATTAATTCTGCTCCCAAATGCACTGTGGAGCTGGGCTGAGACCGTCCAACTCATCACATAGCACGCATTAAACTGCGGAAGCCACTGAGCTGTTAACCCAAGCTGGATCCAAAGAGACAATGGGTTCCTCTCAAACCACGAGCCACCGGAGCCTGCTGCAAACGAACTCTGAAAAGGAACAACAAAGCCCGGCCTTTTATCTCCAGGCAACGAGCTAATCCTCAGCAGCTGTTCCCTCTGCCAGCGCGCTCTGGACACCACCCCTCCAGCCAGGCAGAAACCATGTGGCTCACGGAGATTAAGTGGAAACAACAACAGCGCATTGTCATGCTGGCGGAAGGAGGTTTGGAAAGCAGCCTCGGTTCCCCCGCTCGCCGCCAGAACGATGATGGAAGCTGGTGAGGAGATAGAGCTTTGCATAAACAGGTCCACAGGCTGCCCCATCCTTGCCCCTCTTCCTCTCAACAAAATGCCACCGACAGCGCACGGAAGCCCCTCGGCAGGGCACCCTGGTCCTCTTCAAATTCCAGCCCCCGTCCAGGCCGTGCCTTGTCCCTGCTGCTGCTCTGCTGTCGTTCCCTCAGCTGAGCTGGTGCAATTAAATTCAGAGCAGCAACCGCCTTATCCACAGGAGACCTTTGCGAGTGAGCAAAGGGGCCTGGGGCAGTGAAAGCTGAGTGCAGGGTGTGGGGGTGGACGGTTGAATCTGGGCCAGGCTTCGGCTGGCCTTGGGGGCCGAACAGTGGAGGTAGGATGGGGCTTTGATCGCCCTGAAATCGCTTGTGAAATTTTGGCACCCGGTGGTGGAAATCTCACGAGAGCAGCTGATCCCACGAGGTTTTCAGTCCCATCCAAATCAGAACAAGAAAGGAGGGCCCTTCCCCATCCAGATCCACCCTGGAACCAGAACCGCACATTGTATAAAGGGACGATTCAGTGCAACCGAAAAAAAAAAGTCTATTTATGAGACTGCAGGGTGGGAACTTGCTGCTTTGTTTAACTGCATCACAAGGAAGTGGAGAGGAAACGATCACTGAAGGGAGAGGTGGGGCATGGCTCCATCCCATTGTACTCCTTACCCAGAGCTCTCCAGAACGGTGAGGAAACTGAGGCAGGGAAAAGTCATTTAGGCACTGTGATGCGGATAAACCAAGTGCCAGCTCTGGCCAAGGCCTAGGTCAGCTGAGAACTGGCAAACTCATAGCCAGAAGCCAGGCCAACTTCCAGTGCTTAAAGTACGAGCTATAGGCATGACTCTGCTAGGAAGCGGCTGTAAAACACTCTTCTCCTTTTGCGGGGACTAGAGCAGGACTGAGTCTCACACTCCCTTAGTGCATATGACGTCAGGCACCTCTGGGGTGACGCCACCGAGTGGATCAATCCCCTAAGCAAACTTGAGGAGAAGGAACAGCTCATAATGGAGGTGGAAAGAGAACCTGAAAGCTCTGCAGAGCAAAAGGAAGAAGGACCAATAAGCGATATGGGAAGAAGTGATCAAAAAGACTCTAAAAGAAGCAGAAAAAAATCAGGAACTAGAATTTAAAAAAGGAATAAATGCCAACACAGGGGGAAGGTCACTTCAGGGACCCGTCTGATATATCAGAGCACAAATGCAAGAAGGATTATTGTAAGAAGGGCAAGAAACGTAGAAGGACAGTGTATGCACACTGGGGGAAAAGCACCTCGAGAACTGAAGGTCTTGCACCAGGCCTTGGTGAATTTCCCCCTATCTGAGATCTGAAATTTTGCCCTGGAGGGTTACACTGACACACGTCAGGAAAGCAAAGATCTGTGAGTGAAATTCTTGTAAGTGACCAGGGAAAATGTCATGCACTGGGCATTTGAACTTATTTATCAAAGGAAGTTTGGAAGAAAAGCCGCTGGAGAGATTGGGGAAGAATGGACAGCTCGCAGTAGTAAAGGTAACAGAGGTGGTAGCACATAAAGCTGGCTGGGCAGTGGTTTTCCCATTGCACAAGAATTTAAGGTTTTGACAAAAGTTCTCGTCCCAGATTGGGATGAAAAGTTGAAATATTGAAAATTTTCACGCACCGACAAACAATGTTTTTGTGGTTTCGGTCAATCGAAACCTTTCACTTTGATTTCATAGAATTGTAGGACTAGAAGGGACCTTGCGAGGTCAACCAGTCCAGTCCCCAGCACTTACGGGCAGGCCCAATTCATAACTAGACCATCCCTGACAGGTATTTGTGTAACCTGCTCTTAAGAATCTCCAGTGACAGAGATTTCACAACCTCCCTCCCCAGGCCATTTATTTTGACCTTCTTTTCTTTTTTTTAACCTTTTCGTAGTGTAAAGTCACTAACATCTTGAAACACAAAGTCAGTTCGTCGCAAAATACGGAGACGTTCCTGTTCAAAAATGCCCGTGGGATTTTTTGCCAGACATTTTTGAATCAAGAGATTTCATGGACGGTTTTGACAAATCAGAATTTTTCAGCAGAAAATTCCTAACCGGCTTAGTGGCACTCTAGAGTGTGAAAGGGGATCTCCAAGCAAATCTATGCCTTTGGAGTTCAGGTGGGGATTTCAACCTCCCTCCCCATTGCTCTGAGGGCGTTTATACGTTATGGTAGGACCTAGAGCCACTGAACTCACGCACCGTGAATGACAGCCCCTGCCTCCAAGAGCTGACAGTCTAAAAAAGCAAGACACACAAAGGGAGGAACCGAGGCACAGAGCGAGGGGACGTGACGTGCCCAGCAGGCTAGTGGCAGAGTCAAGAACAGAACGTGCGGTTCCTAACACCTAGTCCTGTTCTTGATGCACTAAACCCTGCTGTCCCCTTTGTTCCCCCAATGGTTCTGGCTCCTTGCTAATGCACATCAATCTGCGGCGTGGTATAACGTGGATCAGCTGGTCGTAATTAACCCTTGCACTGCCAGGGCTGCCGGCTCAATGTCCTGGACTGGTAGCTTCTCTGCTCCCTCACCCCCAGGGCAAGTGTGGGGTTCACAGCCTGGGCCTGAGACGAGCCCTGTGTCCGGTGCACGGCTCCGATCTTTGCAGCCTTCCCTTTATGGTAAAGAACGGCTGGACTGAACTCACCAGGGCACGAGCCCGGGAGCCGGGCGCTGGAGGAGTAGCAGAAAGGCAGCCCCAGTGATGGAAGGCGAGCGTCCCTGCTCAGCCGGCCATGCTGCGGGACGCATCGCCTGGGGACCAGGTCCCGGCACGGGCCTTTCATTGGCAGCACTGCGTCACGCTTTGCCGGTAACGTGACCCTGAGGTCCTGGGTCTGTGAGTTCTGCTGGGCGGCGCCGGGCGTCAGGACATGCAGCGGGCTCCTCCACCATGCTGGAGAGTGATGCTGCTCTATGGCGGGCAACGGCCAAGCGGCGCCGTGCCCGGGTCGTCCCGCCGGCGGCAGTTCAGGATGAGAGGGTTCTGCAAAGCGTGTGGCCGGCTCCCCTGCTGGACGTGTGGGATTGGCTGGGTCAAGCCCCGGGCCAATGAGACAGCAGCATTGACTGGCAGCGTTGGGGTCTAACAGACCTTCGAATCGCACCCGGAAACAGCCTCGTGGCATCCGGGCGTCTCTGGGGTGCTCTCCTGTCGTCTGCCTTCACTGAGCTTCACCCCCAGCTGGCTGCTTCGACGGCAGAACGGCGGACGAGAGCTTTGTTCATCGCGGGCTCTGAGTGCGTTGGGCGCTTGGGAGGCGGGGATGCCCCCAAATGGCCCCCACCCCACCCGATGCCTCCGACAGGCCGCTGCAGTCCCCAGCAAATGGAGACGGCCCAGTTCAGCTACTGATGCTACATGGAAGCAGTGACTCCTCTTCTTCGCCGATGTCCAGTGAGATCTGGTTCCCGTCTCTGGATTGCATCAATCCCGCTGGGCTAATGTCTGCCGACTTCCCCTCTCCTCCCCTGCCCCCATCTCATCCTACCTGCTAACGCCCCCTCCCCGCCCTGATTTATACAGTTGTGCTCAAAAAAGAAGAAATGAAATGAAATAAAGCACAAGTGCCTCTGACTGGCTTGAGCCACGGAAATAGAAATAGCCCAACCCAAACCCTTCTCGCGTCCATGAGCTTTTTGTTCACAAACGGCCCCCCCCCACGCGCCTCCTCAGGGAGGGTCCAGTCCAAGGTCTTTGTTACACATTTTGTTCCCTTGCTCCAGGCTCCCCGGCCCCGGCATTTGTTTGTAGAAATGAGAAACACCCCCCGTCCCCCCAAAAAATCATGGCGATTTGGAGTCCGCCCTGCCCAAGCCGGTCGTATTTGCCCAGCCACCGGGGCCCCTGTTGGGGCTAACACCAGCCTCCTCCACCCTCCTGCAGGTGCCTTCACCCAGGACGAGGACGGAAGATGGGCGCTGTCCGGGCCCTACCCTCGCCCTCGAGGTCCGTCTTTTAGCAGCTGCCCCGGTTGCTCCGTGCCCTCCTGGCCAGACGGCTCCTGGGCTGAAGCCCGCACCAGGGCCGACTTCTTCAGCCTCCTCAGTGAGAAAGCGAGGAGGTGCTGGAAGGCCCGGGATGGCTTGCGTGGGAGGGCTGGGCAGGGAGGCTGGTGACGAATGGGTGTCCCAGAGCCGAAGGGGCAGGGGGAGAAAGCAAGTCAGAGGGGCTGTGTCCGCTGCTTGGGGGAGGTGGCGGCTCGGCTCGGCGGCTCCCTCTCTTGCTGGCTCAGAACCCGGCGCTCTCCGAGCTGCTGCGGCTGTGGTCACTGGGGCTGGGGCTGGGAGAGCGGCTCTCGAGGCTGCGAGTCCGGCTGCGCCCGGTGCTGTAGCTGTCGTAGCTCCGGCTGCGGCCGTATGAGTAGCTGCTCAGGGAGCTGGAAGAGGAAGGGCTGGGTCTGTAGTAGGGGATCGGGCGCTTGCGGGCACTGCAAAGGAAAGGGAAACTGAGTCAGGGCTGGGCAAAGGCTGGGGTCGGATTTGGTTCTGGGCTTTGGCTTGAGCATGGAAGGGAGAAGCCGAGAGTGGGGGGAGCGGTTTTAGTTTGAGCCCCACGTTCACCCTCCCCGAAATGGCAGGCACGCTTAGATTCAGATCTGGATCCGAACGTCCTGGTTCAGTGGGTCGGACCCAAGGCTGGACCGCGCCCCGACGGGATGGAATTTCCAGGCCCGTCTCCAGAAGGGCAGGACCGGCGGCAGCCAGCGCCGCTGCCAGGGGACGAGAGGCCCGGGGTGCCACGGCTGACACCCCTTCGGTGCCGGGCACAGCAGGGGAACGAGCTGCAGCATGCCTTGCATTTCCCCCAGGCTGTGTCTGACACCCGGCATCAGCTGGACACGCCCCACTGCCAGCGCCCCCCACCAGTGCCCAAGCCACCTTGCCCGCCGGGGTTAGTCCTGGATTAGGCAGCTACGACAGAGCGTGAAAAAGGTTAATTGAGCTTTTGGGTTTTTTCCAGACGT
Organism: Mesoclemmys tuberculata; assembly: GCA_007922155.1. Taxonomy (NCBI): domain Eukaryota; kingdom Metazoa; phylum Chordata; order Testudines; family Chelidae; genus Mesoclemmys; species Mesoclemmys tuberculata. The sequence continues at coordinate 4,208,310 of ML675623.1, read as the reverse complement.
CAAAGAGTGAAAGCTGCTGAAAACCAGAAGTTAGGGGTTAGTGGGAGGCCAGGCCAGGGCTGGGGGCCCAGGACCCCGGAAAGGGCCGAGCTGCTGCTGTTGAGTCCCTGGGGCGAGCCCAGTACAACCCTGGCCTTGGGTTCCCCCTGCAGCCCAGAGGGAAGCTGAGAGGTTTGGGGGTCCCTGCTCCCAGCCAGTCTGCCAGGCGCTGGGGAAACGGACGGGAGAGGGGAGGGAGCGAAGGGAAGCTCAGAACAGAGAGAGGAGAACTGAGGAACGAGCGCGGGATGCGGTGGGGTTGGATCTCTTGGCCCCACACGTCCCCCTTCAGCCTTCCTTGCGCTCAGCCCCTCCTCTTTGGCTGGGCCCAGTCACCACCTCCTTGCCCCACGTTACAGGCGAGGGCAGTTCCCACATGGGGGGCTCAGGATGCTCCCCGGCTCCCTGCAGCGCGGCAATCACCACCCCGCCCCCTGGACCCTGGCGCGCGCCAGCTTGGCCAGCTGGGGCTGTTGGGCGCAGGAGGCAGGCAACGGACGGACGAGGGAGGAGTGGATGTCGCCAGCCCCCCAGCCGAATCCCCCCGGGACACGGCGCGCCTTGGGGAGAGGTGTTAGTGGGAGCGACAGCGCGAGACAAACGGCACAGACGCGGCTGGGCGCTGAAGGCCTCACATAGTGATTCAAGGAGACACGGAGGGTCCTGGACACCACGGGAACCAGGCCCGCGGCGACGCTCTCCGGGGGCACCTTGAGATGGAAAAGGAGAGGTTGGCATCAATCGCGGAGGCACAGGCCACACAAACACAGAGGGGCTTGGAGGCAAACTAGGGAGCTCCCGGTGCTTGGGGAACGTTTCCCGCAGGCTGGGCCGAGCTCGGTACCCCTTTGCAAGCCAGAGGCCATGAGTCATCAGCACGTGCCTCTGTCCTAGGTACGTGCCCGGCCCCCATTGCTACAGTAGCCGGGCACCTCGCCAGCTTAAACGTATTGCTCCTTGCAGCACCCCTATGAGCAGGGCGAGGCTGTTGTCCCCATTTTTATAGCTGGGAAACTGAGGCAGAGAGGGGCTACGTGACTGGCCCCAGGTCACACAGCAAACCTGGGACACAGCAGGGAATTGAACGCAGGGCCCCCAAGCTAGGCTCATGCGCTAACCATTGGACCCTTCTTCCTCTACGTATTTGGGCCCAATGCCCCATTTCTCCCTCTGTTCATCTCCCACAGCCTAGCCAACCCCAAAGGTTCAGAAATCCGGACTCTCATCCCCCCCAAATCATAACATTGGTTTAAAACCATTTGCAAGATTGTAATTACGGTGTCAGCTGTTTAGCTGCTGTCTGGGCTTTAAAACCTTCCGGGGCTCGTGTTACTATCGCCCCTTGACTCTCTTCTGGCTGAGGCGTGGGGTGGAACAGCGGCGCTTGGCAACAAGCCCCAAAACCTCCCTCTGAGTCTGGAAATCCAGCTTCTAGTGAGGCCGGAAGCTGGGCTGCACTGCTTTGAAACTGGCCTGGGTCTTACACCGGGGGGGGGCTTCTTGCTGCCCTTGCCATCCAGCGAGTTGCACTACAGAGCCGAGAACGAGCCAGACGGCTGGGTCCCTGGCTGCCACGCTGGAGCTGGGGCACACGGTAGCGTTATTTGTGGAAAGGGAAGCCACCAGTGACATCCCCCACACACACACACACTTCCCCACGGTTGATGCCATTACAACCCACAAGTCCAGTGTGAAGGGCTCACAGCGCACGGAGGCATTCAAAAATCTCAGGGATACAGCACTTTTTTATCATCGGATTGTGCCTGTGGCATCTCAGAGCCAGGGCCTGCAGGGTTCACAGGCATCCCGACTGAGGAATCAACCATCTGGCAAACTTTCAGTAGCTCCCCTTCATGGTGGGGAAAAAAACCCCATTAGATCTAAAGATCAAGAGACAATGGCTTAATTACACCCGTGGGTGGGGTGGGAACCAAGGTGAACTCTATACAGTCCCGCCTCAAATAAGCCATGGTATCTGCATGGCAGGAACACGGCTTACACACACAGTCATCGCAGGTGTGGTTAAGCAAGTTACCGCGCTGTTACTTTCATTTCCAGTGGCGTCGCCTTGCAACATGGCTTCTCTTGGGCCGTAACTGTTTGACTTGTCTCATCAACCCCATCCTGCAAGCTCACACCTCCATGACTTCAAGTATGGTTACACAGGGCTTTGCACGGCTGGGGCCTGTGTGCCCGAGATGGCATGTGGCACTCTAAAGATATGGGGCCAAACTTCCGGCTGCTGCAAATGGGGGCAGGCTCCTTTTATTCAGCGGCGTTTTGCCTGTTTACAGCAGCGGTAAATCTGTCCCATAATAAGGCAGGACTGCGCTACTCTGGAGTAACAAGTGAGTTATGGGTGTCACGAATGCCGCCTCTTAAGCCTTGAGTTAACTGGGATGGGCAAGTCAGTGCTAAAAGTAACCCTCACCACGTGACCGAAGGCTGGTTTTCCATAAATCCAGCTGGCCAAATATTAAAGCCCAGGAGCTGGCATTTGACAGCAGCTAGAAACAAACAGGTCAGTAAAGGCAGAATCTGAGCGTGGAGTTTAAGTTTCTAGCTCTGAATGCCAACAAGGTTCTAGACTTTCAAACCGTGGCTGGTCTAGGACAAAATATTGCCCATGTTGGAGTTTAGGACTGTGATCTGTTTAATTTCAAGGCGGGGGAAATTCTGCATTTAGAGCGCAAGAGAGAAACGTATTTGTGGCAGCATCTTTTGCTTTAAAATATAAATGAAGCATTAAGTAAATAAATACATATTTTCTTTGACTGCTTTGAAGGAGTTTAGAAGCTTGTAATGTTGGTATCTAAGCTGAGCTATGGGACCCATGGTCTGCCACAGGGGCCTTGTCTAGACTAGGATTTGGAAGGTGCTAGCTAACACGTTAGCCTAGTGCAGACAAGGCAGTGTAGCTTTAACACGGGGGGGAGGGGGGGACAGATTGAATTAACTCTCTCTCTGCTGACCAGCTGCAGCAACGCGATTCCGGGATGGACACTGGGGAATTGAGGCTATCAGTGAAGAGTAAAACCCAGGAGCCTAGCCAGAGACGGACCCCCAGGGCTGAGCCCGCACTGTGAAAACTACCTTGTAATTCTTCTGGGCTCCATGAAGCTGGGAGAGTCACGCCTCCTCTTCCTGATAGGGGAATAGCTTCTGGAGCGACGCCTGGCCCGGGCAGGATCCGTGTCACTGTGCCGTGTGCGGGGCTCGTTGTCTTTCTCTCTGGATCAAAACCACACGTGTTAGCTGGGGCTGCATGCCCCCTGGTGCGCAGGACTGCTCTAGGCCTCTAAGTGCGTCCTCTGTGGCCCTGAGCATGATTTGCGTCGGCGGGAGTCCATATTTGGCTTGTGTGTGAGATCAGAACCCAGGACCAGTGGATTTAAAAACACAGACCTCTACTGGGTGAGCTAAAACAGCAGCTCCCGGAGTTTGGAAGCAGTAATAGCCCCATCAACCCCTTCTTGCCTAGCCATGTGGGTGTGCCAAAGAGCCGCACCGTGCTAGCACACCTGGGGCTTCCTTGTGCAATATAAAAGTTAGTGATGGAACAGGTCTAGTAGGTCCCCTCTGCTCCATCTCCCAGGCCCAGTGTAGGACTGCTCCAGCGTGTCCTCTGAACGCTTTGCTTTGCCTGGCTGCGTCAGGCACGTCTCCGGGTGCAGTTCGCCACCCCCTTCCTGATGTTTGGGTGCTGAGCGTCTCAGCGATGCCCGTCTCCCTGCCTGCCTTGCCCCAGCCGTCGAGCTGTGCTGGGCGGCTGGAGCGGATTGCCCCGCGGTTGGCACGGACAGAGACGGGACAAGCTGTTCTCAGCGAAGGACGTGGTTCCCCCCTCGTGGTCTGACAGAGACCGTTGCCCTTCTGGCCCCGACGAGGCGTGCTTCTTTACTCAGTCTGGGTTGGTGGGTAAGGCAGTGCCTTCATTCAGGGGCGTGCCCAGAAAGCTAAATCTGACCCCTTTTGGAGGGGCACGTTCGGTGCCCCACCCCCCTCCCTGGGAGGAGCTCGCTCTCCCCGTCCCCCCGCCCTGGCCCTGGCCGGTGATCACTTTCCTGATGCCTGGGAACGGAGGAGTTCTGTGCCTTGATGATTACTGGGGGGGGGGGTAATCTGTGCCTTTGCCTGCCCCCTCTCATGCACACCCCTGGATGCACCTGTCTCCATCTGTGCCCTTGTGTGTGCGCATGTGAATGCGGTCTGTGTGCATATCTGTCCTCATGCGTGCACTGGTGTCCTTGTGTGTGGGTGTGAACACGGACTACATGCATATCTGTGCCCACGCGCGTGCTGGCAGCCTCACGCATGCCTGTGCCAGTGTGTCTCTGTGCCCATGTCCCTCCCCGACCCCGTGCTCCTGTCTCGGCGGACATGCTGCGGGTGCCGTACCTGCTAGCGTTTTTTTTCTGCGATGGAGACCGGCTCCGGCTCCGTGCGGCTCTTTTCTCCCGGGATCGGGACCGGGATTTGGACGGGGACCCACTGGAGCTCCAGGAACTGTTCCTGTGACCGGGGCTCCGGGACAGGCTCTTCTTTCTGTCTGAGTTGTGCCTGGAGTGCTTGACTGGAGACTGCGAGCTGCTATTTGGCCTGCCCCGGTGATGTCTATCCTTCCCTCTGAAGACCAGTGGACCATACAACCAGTCACCGTCTCATCCAGCTCAAGCTCAAAAGCCACATTCCCCATCACCCGC
>ML675623.1:4051995-4203558 GCA_007922155.1 Mesoclemmys tuberculata | reverse complement strand
GGGAATTGAACCTAGCTTTCCTGAGCCCTGGGGGAAATGCCAGTTGGCCTCACTGGTAGAGGATCAAGCCCTTCAGGCAGCGACTGGACTGTAAAGACCCTGGGCCTCCCCCCCCACCCCACCCCTTCATGGCACCGAGTCTTACTTTTTCAAGTGCGCCCCATGGTTCTTCTCTGCCCCCAGTGAGGCTGGGTAGGGGTGCGAGCAGGCGGACCCCTCCGAATCGCTGCTGTAGTCTGTGCGGCTGAGCGAACGGGGGGACTCCTTCTGGGCCAAAGGCTTGGCCCTGCTCCTCCCCTTGTGTTTATGCAGCGACCCAGATCGGGAGCGACGTCGGTGGAGGTGCTTGTCCCCTCCGGAGCATCGGCCCGGCGACCTCAGGCTTCTGGGGCCTCGTCTGCTGCCTTTGGAGCGGGGGGATGGCGGCTCGATCTTGACGTGCACCCTGGGAGAAGAGGACGCAGAGTCCAGCCTCTGACAGGAAGAAAGAAAATGGGTGGGGAGGAAAGAAGAGAAGAAAGAAAGGGAAAGAGGTCTTTAAAGAGGAACCCCCAGCCCGGAGTGCAATTCACAACGTCAACGCACATTGCATAAGGCAGGCTACACAGATCTCTACACTGAAACTGCCCCTCCTGCTCAGCCTTTTGACCTCAACAATGCAGCTCATGCAAATCTCCGCATGCAAAACACAAAATAAATCCATAAATCAAAAACTGGAAGAAGGGCGGGAGAGTTCAAACGAAAAATCATCTGAAACGGAGTTCAAAAAACCCCCAAAATAAACTGTGTGGAAACGCCAAACCAACTAAAAAAAGAAAGAAAAAAAAAGTGAGAGGCTGGAGGGGGCAGAAATAAATTGGACTTAACGAGGAAAAACCAAACCAAACCAGGATGTGGGAGGAAATGGGGCTGAGGAGCAGGAATGAAGTGGAGGGTCTTATAGACGGTGTTTGATTTGAAACAGATCAAGGTGTGAGGAAGACAGCACAAAAAGATGGTGAAGGGTAGGGCCGGGAGGTAATGGCAGGGAGGGAAACAGGGAAAACAAATTATAAAAAACAAAAAGAAGGAAGAGAAACATCAAAGAAAAAAAGAAGGGGGGGAAAAAAAAAGAAAACTCCACAAATGTCATCATTACTGAAATAAACGAATGTTTCTGAACTCTTCCTGGGAAACATTTTTATCTGTGACTGCAGAGCCCTGCTGCGTTCTCATCCACGCCCTACATTGACTCCTGCTTTCTGATTCCTTTTTTTTTTTTTTTCCTTTTTCTGATTTTTTTTTTTTAAGTCCCTCTTGGTTAACATCCACTTACCAAAAAAGTGGCATTTCCTCCTTTAGTAGGTAAGGTATGAAGAGAAGGGAAAAGCGGGGCAATATAAGTGCATCATTAGATTCACAAAAATGCAAGAGAGAAAGAGAGAGAGAAAGAGAGAGAGAGAGAAAGAAGAGAAATAAAACGAAACAACTCACTTCTCCTAGGCCTCGGAAACATCAACCATGTGAGAAACCAACTCTAGCTGGATTTGCATTGGCATACGCTCTGCTTGGCTTGGTAAGCACGTTCGGTGTCCGAGCACCTTTTTTGTTTGTTTGTTTGATGGCTTTTACTTAAAAAAATTGAGTTCAAAGCCTTTAGCGTCTGCATATTTCACCCGGTGCCCTGCTACTCAGACATTCAATAGCGCAGTATCAGCCTGCCAGATATAGCAAAGCCCTGCAAGAATTGTCAAGGACACTCTTTATAGGCAATGAGATCCCATGGTGTGGATGGGAGTGGGGCGGTAGAAACGTGGTACCAGCAAGATTTCTTTTCCAATGGTAATATTCCAAAGTCTAAACAATGGCCCATGTGGCACAAGAGAGGCCTATGAGAAAGCAGTACAATTTCACATTGAATCTTAACTATGATACGGCGTGAGCCTGATGGCTGGCATCCCACATCGCTCGATAGGAAATATACACACGGATTTGCCCAGGAGGAGCTAAGCGCTGACACCTCTCAGTACATCAGCGAGGCTAACGGGGGAAAGGGGCGATTTCTCCCCGGATTTTAAAGCAATGCAAGCGAGAGAAAATGCCAGCCTTTTCATTTCAGTCCAACTGGGTGCAGACACACCCTGTTGATTCAGATGCGCTGCCCAGTGGTGGCTGACAGGTCAGCTAGCCAGTGACTACCCAGGACAGCGGGATCAGTCTAGCGCACCCCACCAAATACACCGAATCAATAAATGGTGGCGGTTGACTTGCTGCCATGCTGTTCATGGAATCCCTGCCCAATTAGCTCGCTTGCCTACAGGGATCTAGTGATGCTCTATAAACATTCGCTAATTGACACCCCTTTGGGGGGAGGTCAGCGTTCCTGTCCCCATTCCACAGATGGGGAAACCGAGGCACAGAGCAGATCCGCTCACTCCCCTAATCCGCACTACTCGAGTGCCTGGCGCTCGGGCATCCATTTCACCCTCCGCCCATTTGTACAACCAGTGGACGCTTGTGATACGCTGACAATGGAAATCTAGCTGTGGTCCCTTCTCATTATTGTCAGTGCTAAAGGATAATAGCAAACTGTGGTGGTAATCCTCCGATACGCACTACTTTCAGTCAGAGAAACGTTAGCGTGTTTCACTGGGGCTGAATCTTGAAACCACCCAAAGGCACGGGATAGAACTGAGGGCTGATCTGACGTCAACGGTAAACCACAGGCCAATCCAACGGCCATTAAAGTCAGTGGAAAGGCTCTCACTCATTCAGTGGGTTGTGGATCAGGCTTTATGAGGCTGAATATCTCTAGAAGCCCTGCAAGCCGTTGCAGCCTGGTTCCCCCGAGCAGCCAGAGGACACCGAAAAGCATTTGAGCTAATAAGCACCAAACCGGCTCCTAGGTCTGTCCTTAACTCTGCCCCACTCTCACATTCTTTTCATCTTGCCTAAGTCTTCCCCTCCCCGTCGCCCTAATGCTCTCTGCCGACTCACACCTGCTAATACCATTGGTTTAGTCACACCGCTAACGTCTGTTCTCCCCAGGCACCTTTCCACACGTCCCACAGTCCTTACTGCTGTTTATTCTTAGCTTCGCTGGAGGGGACAGGGCCGATGAGAATAAAGGAACCACCCCCTGGCTGGATTCAGACGTGCCCTTACACAAGCAGCCAATATAGCTTTATTCGGATCTGGCGCACTCCCCACTGCTCCAGTGCCGACACCCCACACAGCTCTGCCACCGCACCACACCCTGGCCTGGATTAGCCCCCTCCTAGGCCAGCGCTGGGACTCCACGCTGGTCCACCTCCGCCCGTAGCATTGTGCACTATGCAAAGCCACGGTCCTTGCCGAGCAGAGATTGCCAGCAGCATCGAGCAGCGTCTGCTCTGCTGGCGGTTAGAGGTTGGCCTGAGCGTGAATAATTCACTGCCACTTGAGGCAGCCTCAGCTCACCCGTGGGGAAAGGCTGAGGCTCCCCCTAACCAAGGCAAAAGGCCCTCGTCAGCCTCCTCAACGGGGAAAGGGCCTGCCCTTTCCCCTGGCTGGCAGCGCTTTACCCACAGATCAGATGCCGTGCGGGAATCGGCCGCACACCCTTAGTGAGTACACGCTTAATGCTAATGGTCTCCTCCGAATGCCACGGCTGTGCTAATCTAACCCCAGACGCAGCTAGCTCGATGGAAGACTGTTTCCATTGATCTGCCTACCATCACTGCAGGAGGTGACATTCCTACAGCGGCAGGAAAACCCCTTCTATCCCCATAGGCTGCGTCTTTGCTACTGGCGTGTGCCGCCACAGCAATGGCGCGGAAGCCATGCCACTGTAGTGGCTGTACTGTAGCGTCAGCCTGGGATTACAAACCCTGCATGCGTCCCATCGTCTCGGGAGTTAGCCTTCCACCGCTAGCATGTGCCCTTGGCCACGCTCTCTTTGGGCAGCTGCACGAGAGCCTGGAAAACAAGAGCATCTGTCTCTTTCAAGCAGCTCAAACCTTTGCAGAAGCCTGGGGAATCTACTTTTCAGATTTATAGGAAGGACATAGCGTTACAGGATCAAAAAGGAGGTGAATTCACCTGTAAGCTTAAAGAAAGGTTCTACACTAAGAGATTCCCGCATTTGAAAATTTAATAACCATGCTTTGGATTTTTATGGATTTTAAAAGTAAGTCTATTAATAGCCATGCTTTGGATTTTTACTGAAGTCTCAACATCTAAATTATTAGGCAAGTGCTCTTAGGGTTTGTCTACACAAACATTTAGTTGGCAGCAAGTTATGGTCCGAAGCTAACTGTTCCGGTGGACTCTGCTGACTGACGTGCTTCGAGCTAGCCCTCTTTGAAACAGATCAAAAAGCTGGGGATATGTCAGTGGGGTCCACATGGGCATAAGCTAGTGTGGGGTAGATTAACACTCCAGCTTGCCGTGAACTGGTTATTCATGTAGACAAGCCCATCGTGTTGTGTCTGTAGTTTAACTAGTTCACTAGCGGGGGGCTAACATTTTACACCTTCCGGTATCATGTCACATGAGACAAAGCGGCTGCAGAAGTGTTTCGTAAAGACACTTGTAAACACACTTGCAAAATGGGAAATGGCTGGGTGGGCAGTACTCCTGAAAAAAGGATCCGGGGGTTAGAGTGGATCACAGACTGACTAGGAGCCAACAATGAGATTCAGTTGTGAAAAAGGTTAATCTCATTCTGGGTTGTACGTAAGACGCGGACGGTGACTGTCACATTCTGTTTGATGCTGGTAAGGCCTCAGCTGGTGAGCTGTGTCCGGTTCTGGGCACCACACTTTAAGAAAGATGTGGACAAATTGGAAAGAGTCCAACAAAAATGATCAAAGCGTTAGAAAACCTGACCTGTGAGGAAAGGCTAAAAAACTGTCTTGAGAAAAGAAGACGGGGGGACCTGATAAGCCTCGAATTGCGTAAAAGATTGCTCCGAAGATGACAGTGATTAATTGTTCACCATGGCCACTGAAGGCAGGACAAGAAGTAACAGGCTTCATCTGAATGAAGCAAGGGAGATTTAGGTTAGATATTAGGAAACGTTTTCTCACTGTAAAGCTAGAACTGGCTGCCAAGGGAGGCTGCGGATTCCCCGTCATTGGAAGTTTTTAAAAATAGGTTGGACAAACACCTGTCAGGGCTGGTCCTGTCTCAGTGTAGGGGGCTGGACATGACCTCTCCAGAAGCCGTCCAGCCCAACATGTCTATGATTTGATGATCTCATCAAGGGGCCTGGTTTTTAGACAGTGCTGGCCACGCGCCGACTGAGAAGCTCAAGCCGGGCATGCCAAAATGGAGGCATCCGAGATCACTAGTCACTTCTGAAACGATCAGCCCCGTGATCTGGCTGGTAACACATCTCGGCCTCCTGTGTGAAGGCTGAATGCCGATGTGTGCTGTTGATGTGGCAAGCGATGGTGCCTGCATTCAGTCAGCGGGTTACTAGGAGTTGCCATCTTTGCTTGCAGAACGCCTCCTCGAGGGGGAAATTCACCCCGTGTATCGCTCAAGTCCAAACTGAGCTCCGCTGGAAACACAGGGGTGAATTTCACCAGTTGAGCCCAGAAGCAACGAACTGTCTCTCTGCTCCCTTCATCACACTGGCATTGTGGATTTTGTGGCAAGGTGGGCAGGGCTCTGGGAAAACCCCCTAGGATATGTGGGACCCATCCTTGGGGAGATGTCCCGGTAGGCTTGGAGGATGCGGTGAATATTAAGTCCTGATTCTCTGCTAAAGAATTGGAACAAATTGCAACAATAAATCTGACTGTGATCGCTTTTTAACATTTTATGCCCAATTCTGCCAAACTTTAAGACTGAGAGTAGTTCCACCAAAAAGTTATGCCCGGGAGGGAATATTTGCACAACCCACCTGACTGTGCCATAAACGTGTCTTGTTCCCAATTTTTTGCCCCTGCAGACAGGCCCCTTTTCCAGTGGAAATTGGATCATTCTCAGCCAAAAGGGGGCCTCGTCATTTAAAAATCGGGTATTGCGCACGTTCACACGTCAAAACCGCCCAGTCAGAAGCTTTAAAATCTCACGTGGCTTTGGTTTAAAAATATAAATTGGCATTTTGTCAGATTCTGCAGCAAAGCAAAAGCCTGAAGGGTTTCATTGCTGCGAAGGGACCGGCAGAGAGGTGATGCCAAAGTTAACGACGCTTTTTTTCACCACGCCGGCACAGCCTCTGTCTGACCGATGACCCCGAAATGACCTAAGGGGCTGGCATGGCACAACCCTCGCTGAGCTCGGTGGGAATTTTTCCATTGAGCTCAATGGGAAATGGCCTAAGCCTGAGTTTTCACATGGCTTTTCTGCATAAGGGACAAAACGTTACAATTAGAAATCTGTCCCGATTTGAGGATGGGATTCTGCCCCGCGCTCTAGCCCCTATGCACCACTGGTGGGGCATATAGAGTCCATAAACAGTGTGCAAGGGCTAGGGAGATCATCCCCCCCTGGTGCAGGCACTGTGTTGGGTCACCGTATGCTGTCTTATGTTGTCCCACCCTCCCAGAAGCCCAAACATAGGGGGTGTGTCAGGAGAAGCTTGTGTAGGAGAAAGAGGGTCATAACACACATTGCTTTGGCCATTTTGGCTTGCACCCCGGGCAAAGGAAGCAGCAGGGAAGATGGCTATAGAATCAGAGATTAGGGGTGGAAGGGACCCCAGGAGGTCACCTAGTCCAACCCCTTGCTCAACGCAGAACCAACCCCAACTAAATCACACCATAACTTGCAGGAGCAGCACTCATTCAAGGTTTCCAGCTGAATTTTGTCAGAGACGCCATGGCTCACTTCCAGGGACACACTGGGGGCGTCTCCAGCACTTGGGGACGTGATACTAGTAAGGGACGCAGGCAGGAGAAAAAGGCTCCATTTGAAAAGGCACGAGCTTAATTTTAGCAGCGATGGGGAGAGGAACCTGGGAAAAGCTCAGGGGAGTTAGCGAGGCTCTGTGAAAGAGACACGGGTTGGGACTGAAAGTCACCCCTAGCCCAAGCTACGTTGCTTTCAAAAATACCAGGCTGTGGCAGGTGGCCATGTAGACTCACTCCCCATGTCGGGCAGACAGTATCTACTGCTTCGGGCTATTGAATATACACCCTGCACAGGAAGTTCTGCGTACTGGGTGGGAAGAGAAAGCCTCGTTCATTTCCCTTCCTAGCATCGTCTTCACTAGCTCTGAAGTGCTGAGAGTGAGCGTTTGGCCAAAGCCAATTAAACAGTTAAACTCTTGTAACACTAATGTCGCTTCTTTTTACCCTTTACCAACAGAGGGGGGGCCTCTGTTTGCTCAACTAAAACTGCCCTCCAGACCCACCCCTCTCTCACCGTCTACATCTGTTTCTTCGTTACCTCTACTAGCACCAGGAGAGATGGAGAGAATGGTCTTAAAATGCTTTGTCAGGAATGAAAGCAAAATTGACCCACATTGTAACGTTCAACCCGTGAAGCTCAAGGTCAACGGCGATGGACAGGTTCCGTTTGAGAGGCTGACCATTGCTTTAAATCGACAATACCTTAGGGGGCTGGGGGGGACTGGAACACCTCTCCCCAGGCTTAGAACCCAGCCCTGCACACACCGACACCTCGCACTCGTGGCTTCTCGCCGGCGCTGCGTGCGCTGTTGATTTCGGTGGAGAGATCAGTGCGTGAAATTCACCCTCAGGCGGTGACTCGGCACAAGGCCTGGTGGCGGTCCGGTGAATTGCACCCTTGGGCTAAGATAGCGTGGCCAAGCTTTTCACAAAGGAGCCCCTAACTCCAGATTCCTGCATCCACACTTGGGTACTTGGCTCATTTCCATCGTGGTGAACGGGAGCTCTCGGAGGCTTGCCAGTTCTGACGATCGGCCAGGTGCCTCAGTGAGGATTTGGGAACCTAGGCTTGCATCTTTGCAAGTCGTGCCCTCCTCCCCGCGCCTGACTGGGCCCAGAATTTACAACATGCGCTCTGGTCCCAATTCGGCAAAGCACAGGTATTAAAGTCAATGGGACATAAGCAGGTGCTTAAAGTTAACTATGTGCGGACGTGTTTAGCCACAGAGGGACGATTTGCTGAATCAAGACCAAGCCCAACCAAAATTGCTGCATAGCCTGAGCCAGAAGTCACAAATGGAACAAGAGGCTGATTAAAAGATGATAAAAAGAACATCTCTGTATTGTCCCCCCTCCCCCTTCCAATGACCTAATGGACTAAACTTCCTAAACTTCCAATAAACCAAGAAATAACCAAGCTGGAATAATCATTAGACTCACGGGTCCTTTTTCGTTTTGTTTTGTCATTACATTTGTTTGTTTTGTTACCCAGCCCCTAAAAAAACCACAGAGGAAATCAAATTGACTAGACATAATTGTACCATTTATGGAAACAAACACAAAGTTGGAGGGCTAAAACACACAGAAATGCATTCTAACACCGGAACAAGAAAAGGGGCGGGGGGAAAGGAAAGAAAGAAAAACAAAATTACATGGACAGAAAAAAAAGTGAAAGAAAAACATGGCTTTGTAGCTAATTGGGAAAAATAATACAAGTTCAAAAATTATATAGAGCCACCAAAAAGAGACAAAATGAACTAGAGAAAGAGAGAGAGCGAGAGAGAGAGAAAATAACATTAAATCAAGCTACGGTGCTTTTCAACAGGCTCATCTGCAGAAGAGAACGTGCAGAGGCGGACAAAATACCTACCTTCTGATTTGTCAGTGGCAGGAATGCAATAATAAAAAAGAAAACAATAAACCCCACATTTGGAGTGCAGAATGGGAAAAAGACAACGACTCTTTAGTAATGTGAACTAGTTTGGCTTGTCCGCATTGTTCTGGTTTTTACTGATTGGCGGGCGAACGAGGCGGCCATGCTGGGGTTTCGATTGGTCATTGAACCAGCCCTTTGAACAGCCGCGCTTTTTTTCTCTTTTAAAGTCTCCACGTAACGTCACAAAGTCCCCCAGAGCATGCAAGTAAAGCAAACGATGATGGCAGAACATGTCAAGGTTTATCGGGTCGTTTTGGCACTGGGATACGCTAGGAGTGGCCCACGGGAAAAAAAAAAAAAAGAGAGAGAGATACCAGAAAGCGAGTGTGGGTGAGAGAGGGGAAGAGAGAGAGAGAAAGCGGTAAGGGAAGCCAACCAGAGTGAAAGGATGGGATGGAAATGGGAATGGTCCATTTAAAAGGGAAGTCAACCTCCACCTGAACATTGGCAATATTGTTTGCTTGTCCCCGGCAGGCCAATACGCCTCCCAGTCTGATTTGAGGGGTGGGGTTTGGTGAACACAGCTCAAGAGACGTGTTCAATCTCTCAAAAACCCTCTCGCCCCCAGTTTCCAAGCTCCCTGACCGTTCTCTGGGGTTTGAAGGAACGGCACCACTGCGAGACGGATAAAGTGGGCTCCCATCTGCATTAGTCCGTGCCAAGGCCCACGCCACCAAAGCATTTAGGCAAATTACAGCGTGGCCAAATCTTGTGGTGTTACCGCAAGGCTTGTCATAGTTGGTGGGCTTTGGGGGCTTTTTCAAAGCTCCAGGTCCGGGATTCATGGACACGTGAGAACCTCGGCAGTCATTTAAAAATCAAGGACAGGCTCTGACCCATGTGGCTGTGGAGCGAAGCTTGAAGCTGACCAGAAGCCATCATTAAATCCATGATGAAATTTGAACTGAGGCCATGAGATACATGATCTAGCTCTGTGTGTGTTCTTATTCAGTGGGACACAGTGGGTTGCTAGCATAAATAAGAGCCATGGACAGACAAGAGAGCTTAGAATTGCAAGACCTTCAGGGCAGGGACTGTCTTTTTGTTCTGGATTTGTACAGCGCCTAGCACAATGGGGCACTGGTCCATGACTGGGGCTTTCAGGTGCTTCCACAATTCAAACAAATAAATACATAACAAGAATAATAATTACATCTAGTTACTGACTTTTGTAACTTGAGAACAGAAACAAAAGGACGTATTGGTTTTTTTAGGGGGGGTTAGAGTTTGAATTTTGAAATAAGCCCAGCGACTTTTCTTATCTGCACAGTTGTCTTCCCTTTTAAATTCTCTGTTCAAAATAGAGAGATGAAAATACAATGGTCCATGGTTGTCAATATTAAGATAACACAGCTGCTTTTTTTTTTTCTTCTCCACATTAACACACAGCAAAGCAAAAAACTCTAGAACGACACAACGACGACAACAGGAAAAAAATAGAGAACTATATAGTTTGCATTTCTGTACATCATGACGGAAAAATAAATCAATCGTTTTTTTAAAAAGGAAATGAAACAAGGGAAAAGCGTGTTAAGTTGCCCTTCCCTCCCCCCATCCCTGCCTCTGCTGAGCAAGAAATGGAATTGTATATTACCGGTTTTCAAACGGGAGGCTAAAGAAAAACACAGATGGGATTAAAAAGAAAACAAACAAACAAAAAAAAAAGAGAGAGAGAGAGAGTTGTCGGAGAAAAGCACCACCAGTTGTTGTTAAGAAAAGGAACTCGTGATTATTCAGCCGTGACTCTGATATGATGGGGCAGCAATGAAGGGAGACAGAGATGCAGGGCAGTTTTGGGTAATCTCTGCCTCGTTATCCAAATGACACGCTCAGCCGCTTTTCACATCCACACGTGACCTTTGATCGGGTGTCAGAATTTCAGAGAGGGGGGTCACAAAGACTAATGACAATTGATAAATCACCACGGGTTTGCCATGGGAGGGCTGGGGGTGGGGACGCAGAATTGCAATACAAATAAACTATTAAAAACACAACGCAATATAGAGGAAATCAAAGAGCAGCTAGAGGGATTGGACTGGAGTCTCTAGGTTGGACAATATGATTGTTCGTGGGAATTCACCTCAAAGGCTGTAAGGATTGGGAAGGGGAGGGAAGGAAAGGGAAGGGGAATATGAAAATGTAAAATCTGGTTGCCGAAATACACTAGAGCTGTCGGATTGTATAAGGCTACCACACACAGTCCCCCCGGTGCGTTAAGAGCTCCAGTGCCTTTCTCATCGCGTCCTGATCATTGTGGAATGAACAGGAAACCAGCCCCAGCTCTTTCCAAAACCCAAGCAAGCCAATGCGGAGACACCCGCTGACTTCGGCAGGCTTTGGATCAGACAGCACCCTGGTACTGGAGACAACCCAGGAGGTCTCTGACGCCAAGCTCGGAAGCCCCGTTCAGAGTTTAAAGGCAGAACACGCCTCCCTGGCACAGGGCAGCTCCCCGAGCACTCCTCTCGGCCAGAAATCCCCGGGGAAACCTGTCCAAAAGGGAAGTTCTCTGCTACTTAGAGCTGACAACGGGGATTTCTGCCCCCCTGGGAAATTCTGATACTTCAGCATTTGGTTGTGTCCCAAATTGGGATGAAAAGCTGGAGAATGTTGAATGATCTGAATCGGGCACTAGGTAATGAAGCCTCCAGGCAGGTGTCAATCATCATCCCTGTTTTACAGATGGGGAAACTGAGGCATAGAAAGATTAAGCATCTTGCCCAAGGCCATGCAGCGAATCAGTGGCAGAGCCAGGGACAGACCCCAGGAATCCTCACTTCACTAAGACCACTGGAGAGAAGCAGAGGCTTCCTCCCCACCCACAGCCAGGGCTCCACGGCTCTCGGGAAAGTCACGAAGCTTTGTACGAGGAAGGAGGCTACCCCCAAAGAGGGCACGAAACCCCCGGACCCAAGGGGGACAGCCCACATCGCTTCATCCCCAGTTCCTGCAGAAGGATTGAGGCTGGCCAGCCAGACCGACAGGCTGGGGTGACAGCAGGCTCCAGGCCTTGCTCGCTCCATCGACTTCCATGGAGTAAAGGCGGCAGGCTGTGGCCACAGTGAAAGGTGGCGCTGAAGGGGATCCCATGAATGAAGGGTGGTAGTGGGGGAGGATCCCGGCGGACTCCCCCTCCCTGACTCTTTCTAAGGGGACTTCCCCCTACTCTGGCTAAGCCCGGAAGCGTTGCAGCCCGTGTATCAGAGATGCCGCTAGCCCCTCTGCTATCGAATCGGGCCCCCGGGAAGCTCCATGGAGGGCGGACAACGGCATGGAACGGTCCCAAGAGGCGGCTGCACGGATCCCAGCCCCGCCTCAGTGCCCTTGGGAGGATTCAGTCAGTCCTGGGCCGGCTGGCAACGCCCTGCTGTTTGTTCCCCTCGGGGGGGGTTATTGGTCACGGCAGTTCACAGGACAGGAAATCTTGCCGTGAACCGTGAAATAAACCTCAGAAAAGTGCTTCCTGCTCCCACATGCCCTGCGCCTCCCTGCGGCGGGCCCTGGGCGGATGTCGATGGGGATGGAGATGGGGTGGGTTGGGGAGCGGGCTGTCCGTGGCACGGTCTGTCTGAAGACGCAGGCGAGCCCTCTGGCCCCCGCCCGGCCCCAAGAGCCAGGCCGCTCCCCCGGGCTGGCTGAAGTGGCACGGCTGGGTTTGCGTGCGCCGAGCAGAGTGACAAAGGAGGAGGGCAGATGACGGGGTGAGGCTGGCGGGGAGCCCGGCTGAGAGGGGAGGAGGAAGGCAGGGCGGGGAGGGGGCGAACCGTGGTAAAAGCAAAGCGTACGTACATCCTGCGGTTTTTCACCCGGGGTGCCGTGGCTGTGCCGGCCGTTCTGGGCGCTGCCCTTGTGCCCGTTCTGGTGCGGCGTGGCCGAGCGGCTGTGCCAGGTGCGAGAGGAGGACGGGCTGCGGCTGGCGCGGACGCTGCTGGGCTTATGTCCGTCCTCTCTGTGCTTGGGGGTGAGCCTGCGAGAGAGAGCGGAGGGCGGGTGAGGGCGGGCAGGCTGGCGTGGCTGCAGGACTTGCGGACGGCGAGCGTCTCGCTTCCCACGCCGCCATCCACGCGCGCTGTCACCGGCAGGGCTGCCCCACACCTCCCCCTGCTGGCCATGCAAGGTGCCACAGGTGTTCCCTGCCTCAGTTTCCTCCTCCGAGGTGGGCCCCTGCTCCCGCTGCCTTCCCATGCTGGCTGGAGCTGGTGTTGCAACCGATTCCTTTGGCCAAGTCACTCACGCAGCCATAACCCCTCCCGGGGTAGCAAAAGCCAAACAAAGAAAAGCTTCTTCCACCCCACTGAGGCTCTCCTTTGGCCCAGCCCCAGCCCTCCAGGAGCCCTTCCAGACCCTCCTTCACGGCCTGCCACAGCAGCTCCCGTGCTCTTTGTGGCTCCAAACCCAACCGTTGGGGTCTCTTTTGGTTTTTGGGCCTTCCAGGTCATGTTTTCAAGCTTTTCTCCACATGCGCCAGGCTAGAAATGCCCCGACTCCAGGAGCTGGGGCTTTCAGAAAGAACCCACAAGGCTTGGGATCAAAGCGCGAGACCTGGGGGCGCTGCATGCCGCTGTGAGATCAGAACCAGCCCCCTTCTTTTCGCCCCCAAATGCCAGTGGAAATGACAGCCGGGTCTAAACGGGGGAGCCAGCAGATGAACGGAGACTCCTGATACCACGATGTCTGCGCTCTGCCCACTCATCCGTTCCCAGCCCCCCAGCCCCACATCTCAAGCGGCTGCCTTAAGTCTTCCCCTGACCTATGGAGTTTCTCCCCACGTCCACCTGCCGGAGGTCAGGACGGGTCAGGTCCCTGGGGCCCCAAGCCTACCTGCCGGGTGATTTGGAGTGGCTATAATCGGAGGAGAACGAAGCACTGTGGGAGCTGCAGCTGCTATGCCGGTGGCATCTCCGGGCGGGGGAGCTGCTGTGGGATCTGCAAGAGAGAGACGAGGAAGAGGAGGAGGAAGGTGAAGGGCCTGGCCAGAGATCGATGCCCTGCTCTCACAGGCCTTGATCCAAAATGCACCCGGGGCAGTGGAAAGATGCCCAACGGGTGATCTTCGGCTAAGGCCCAGCGGAGAACGGGGAAAGCGGGGGTGGATTCTCCCTTCCGGAGGGGCCCCAGCAGACCACCCGGTGTGATGTCCAGAAGACCTTGTCCACTTCGCTTTCAGTGTCTCTGTGGGTCTCTAGTGTCCCCTAGCAGGCCAGAGACGGGCGAGCGCTGGCCTTCCCCCCTCAGATCCAGGCTGGCAGCTGAAACCTCACCTCTTTCGCTCTTTGTTTTTCTCTTTCCTTTTGTTCTTGGGGCTCCTGGACCTAGGGAACAGCGGAGAACTGAAAACACAGACGGCGGCGCATGGCCCAGCCCCGAGAGGGACGTGCGGATGGGGAGGGGCTGTCTTCTAAGCGATCGTCTCGCTGGTCAGCCCCCAGCACGGTGCCCACCCGGGGGCTTGCCCCGGAGAGGGAACAGCAGAACCAAAGAGGGGCTCTAAGGACCTCTGCCATGCCCAGCCCCGTTTTCGAACGTGGGCAGAGATCGACAAGGCTGCACGTACCACGCTGGGGCAAATTCTCTGCTGGTGTCAACAGGTGCAGCTCGAATGGCGTTTCACCCATTTACACCAATGGGGAATTTGTCCCCCCACAGATACAATGTCCCTGCCAGACTCACTCTAATGCGATGCCGGCGGGCTGAGACCCCATTGAGCTGCTAGATGCACGTTCTCCAGGGTCCGTCCTTGGGGTTTTCCAGCATATGGTGATTTGCAAGGGTTTCAGATCCCCCCCTTTGAATTTTTGGGTTCAAAGCCCGCCACCCCAGCTCTCCAAATTCAAAGCAAACCTCATTCAACACGGGGTGTTTTATACTGGCTTCGATGCCAAACCCTGGGCTTTTCCATGCACCGTGGCTCCGTTTCAAGGGGATTCTCCAGCACCTGCGCTCTTTAAATCAAGCCAGTGTCTCCCGCTCACCCAGAAGCCAGAGGGCGCAGGAATCATTGCATGAGTTCCCTGGCCTGTGCTACGCAGGAGATCACAACAGACAGTTACAAGGATCCTGCTGGTCTTAGCAATGCACCCCAAAGCCAGACGCATGCCTCATGGGCTTGGTCACCTGAAATGAGTTTCCCATGGTTCTACCTCCCCCCCCTCCGGTTTTCTTCCGGGCTGTGACCTTTTCTCGCCCACAGGTATATTTCCACCACCAGAAGGCAGCAGCGTACCAACACAAAGCCAGACAACGGGTTTGACAGGGCAGCATGTCCCTGTGTACGAAGGGGATTCACCCGCTTTAAAAGGACAGGAGAGGGGCTTGTTAAGGTCACAGACGGGCGAAGCTCAGATGGAGCCCCACATGCAGGAACAAACTTGGGCCAGGTTTAGTGGGGAGCCAGGGTCGAGGACGCCCAGGGTACGTCTACGGTGGAGCTGGAGGTGTCACTTCCAGCTGTTGGACAAAGCCACACTAGGCGTGATTGAATACTAGGCTAGAAGTAGCCGTGTGGTGGGAGGGAACAGCCGCCCTTAGCATCCCTAGCATCTTGGATGGGATCATACACACGCGGCTAGCCCCTGGTGGTGCCATAGCCACATGACTATTGGGGTGTGTCTCCTGGAGCTGGGAATCACACCCCTAGCTCCCGCGTAGCCAGGGCCTAGCCTGGACCCATTGACCCGGGGAGGAGTGCCGGGGGGCAGGGGGAGAGGTGTTGGGGGCAGGAGGAGGGATCCTGGGGCTGGGAGGTCCTGGGGGGCAGGGGGAGGACTCCTGGATCATGGGGGGGCAGGGATCCTGGATCAGGGGGTGCTGGGGGAGGGATCCTGCATTTGGTGGGTCCTGGGGGGCAGGGGGAGGAATCCTGGATCGGGGGGTGCTGGGGGAGGGATCCTGGATCGGGGGGGCAGGGATCCTGGATCAGGGGGTGCTGGGGGAGGGATCCTGGATCGGGGGGGGGCAGGGATCCTGGATCGGGGGGTGCTGGGGGAGGGATCCTGGATCGGGGGTATTGAGCTTGTCCCTCTTTCTCACCAACAGAAGATGGCCCGATAAAAGATCCCCCTCCCGCACCTTGTCTCTCGAACTGGGCAGGAATCCGGAAAGCGCATCAGACCGTTCCGGTGGATTTCTCGGCCTTCCTCGGAAGCATCGAGCCTGCCGGCGGCAGGGCTGGCTAGACAAGAGGCCTGGAGGCTCCTGGGTTGCCGTGAGCCATCGCCCTTTCCGAGGGACTGCCCCAGAGGAGAGAGGCTGGTCCTGCTGCCAACCGAGGCGCAGATGCAGCTCATGAGCAGAGGCCTGGGCTCGCCGACTGGGAGCCGTCGGGAGCCGTGGGGCCAGAGCGCAGCCTGCTTTGGGCCAAGCCGGCTCGCGCTGCCCCGAGCTGGAGGTGACACTTTGCCTGTGTCTCACCGGTGGCCTCCGGCGGGGCAGGGAAGGAGATCGGGGCTGTCGGTGAAATGACGATGGAACCGGGGCAGCCCTGGCAGCGCCCGCCCCAAGCCCCCTCTGTTCCTGGCTCCCAGTGGGAATCCTGCAGGCTGGAGGTGTCCCTGGGCTGACACACTCAAACAGCCCTGACACACGTCCCTGCCCGCTTCCTCCCCTCGCCGACCCCAGCCGACCAATCCCCCAACCTCCAGTGGACGGGAGTGACTCTGCCCCGGGGCAGAGGATGGCAGAGGCAAGGTGGGAGAAGAGGGCACCAGGGGTGGGCCGAGCTAGGGAGCCAAGCCCCTGCGTCGTTCGCTCTCACCTGTGTCTTCTCTTCTTCCGGGATCCGGACTCAGACCTGGGGGACGACAGGGAGGAGAGAAACAAGAGACAGAGACAAAGGAGAGCAGGTGAGATGAGCCACAGAGGGGATCAGGCCTGGTGTCCTGGAGCTACTGGCACACCCCGAGGGAGGGGAAACTGGCATCCAGGGGCGGCCCTTGGTAAGGATGTCTTAACCTTCATGGCGCGGAGCGGGGCAGATAATGAACGGCCAGACTGGGTCAGACCAAAGGTCCATCTAGCCCAGCGTCCTGTCTGCCCACAGGGGCCAATGCCAGGTGCTTCAGAGGGAATGAACAGAACAGGGGATCATCGAGTGCTCCATCCCGTCGGCCATTCCCAGCTTCTTCGTATTTCAGTGGTGCATCTATCTACCCCCTACAAGCCCTCTCTCCACCCATCTGCACACATGCCCGCCTGCCTGTCTGTCTGGCCATCCCTCCCGTCCCATGTAGGCCCACCTATTTATCTCCCGCAGGCAAATCTATTTGCATGTTGCTCTGCCAGCTCTAAGGTGAATCTGGGAGGCGGCGCAGCAGCTTAGAACAGGGCACGAAGAAGAAACTTGTGTCCATCTGAAACGGGCGAGGGGTTCAACTCAGAGGACAGTTACCCGACTAACGCCCCAGCTACATGCCGGGCGATCGCCCCTGGGGGCCTGGATCTGACATCTGGGCTCAAAGAAGCCATCTTCGTTAGCACAGCGCCCTTAGCACCACACCCAGGTATCCGCTCAGCGCTGACTCAGAGTTCAACGCCACCAGCACCCGGAGGGTTATATGCCGGGGCTGGGCTGGTTTATGAAGCTTGACTGGCTCGCGGCTCCAGAGAATAGCAATGCTCAAGTCAGCCTTCTTCTCGCAGGAATATCCGAGTGTACCGCACCCCGGGGACACCAGCACATGGCTGCAGACGGGGAAAGACTCCGGAATAGCTACATATTGCAGCGGTCCCCCCGTGGGGCTGCGTTCGGCAGTAACACCTGCGCACTGCCGAAGGCTACGTACTAGAGTGCGCTCCAACACGGCGACCCGCTGCCATAACGCCATGGCCGCTACTACAAGGATACCTCGGTATGGCCGCCTGCTGCAGGGATATCTGGGCCGGGCCAAGCTAAAAGGAAGAAGCTGTTCTCAGGGGGGCAGATGACAGCACAAGGTGCAACGGCCTCGAGCTGCTCTTTTAGCTCAGGCAGTAGATGCTCTTGCTTCTTGGTCCCAGGTTCGATCCCTGCTGCCGATGACCCACCAGGGGGGCAGCAGCCTCCATTGAATTGGTTACAGCCTGGTCCTACTTCTCGGGCAGGACGGGGGACGCCGCACCCCTTCTGCCAACAGGGCGTCCCCAGCGATGTCCTGATGGCTTTGTGAAACATGGGCTGCTCTGCTCTGGTCATTTATAATGTCCCACGGCCATCCGAGCCCAGGGGAGGGGATGGGGGAGCACCGAGTGCAGGTCTGTTCCGCAGCAGCTGCGTCGGGGCTTTGCAAACGGGATTGGCTGGTTGCCATGATTCACAGCCCCAGAGATCTGCAGGGCATGTGGGGCCAGAGCCGGCCCTGCTGTGAGTCAGTCTAATTACACCCAGGGCAGCTGTGGCCCTCTCCCGCCCGGCCACGGATGGATGAACCCTTTCTGCTCCCTTCTGCCCTCGTCTCTGCCCAGTCCCACTTAGGAGGCTGCTCTACCCTTGGTGGGGCGGATGGATCAGGCTGCTCGATTTTCCAACCAGGGAGCAAAGGAAACAGGCCCCAAACCTGAGCCCGGGAGAGGAGGGTGGCGAAGTGAGGGGAAGGGTCACGCACAGAGATGGGGGCAGAGCTCCCCCACCGCAGTACCTGTCTCGTCTGTGCTTCTTCCCATTCTTCTTTTTCTTCTCCTTCCGGAGGGGCGAGGCGCTGTCGCAGCTGGAAAGCAAACATGGGGGCCTTTGAGTGGGGAGCGAAAAGGTTGGGTCGGGGAGAGAAAGGCCGAGATCCCTCCAAGTGGCTGAATCAGTTATCCCGGGAACAGGGTGCTCACATCCACCAGCTGGCCTGGCCAGTCTCAGCCACAGCCTTTCGTAAAAAGACACTCAAAGAACATGAAAGCTGGCCTGCAAAATGGGGGAAAGGGTTTTCTTGGAGGTCTTTTGGTTGAAATTTTGTTTAAAAAATGCCATCGAAAAGTTGTTTTTGAAAACATTTCGTCTGGCTCTAAAAGCACCTCTCCTGTTGCATCTCAGCACCACCTTGTGGCCCCGGCCAGGTCTAACAGCAAATGGGCCACAGACCAAAGGGCCCAAGTTTCCTAATTTCTGCGTGGGCGCTGAACAAACACAGACCAAAATGAGAGTCCCTGCCCCCAACAGCTTCCAGGCTGAGTAAACTTAATGCTCCCGAGGGCCCAGCACCCAGCCGGAATCAGATCTTCCAAAGCACTCAGCGTTGGCCTCCTTCTGCTGCCTTTGAACGCAGCGGGAAATCTCCCTTCTGCAAACTCGGGCTCTGGAGCCAGAGTTTAGGGGCTCCGTAGTCGGCCGTGGGCACCAGCGGGTGTCACTCAGTGCCGCCCCGCTTTCTCCCCTGAAGCCAAACCCGTTTACACCAGCGGAGGATCTGGCTCTGAATCCACCGTGCTGTCGAGATGATTGCTGAACAAAAGCGTTTCACTGGACCCGGGGGGGTCTCTGCTCTGCAGCCAAGGACTGTGACGCCAGCACGGGCAGACGTTCCCCAGCAAGACACGGCTGTGGAGGCGGTGGCCACACTGCTATGTACCCAGGGTCCTGGGTGGCCAGAGCTAGATCGCAGCCAGCTCTGGTACGTCTCCGTGTGCCACGGTCACACCAGGGATGCAGCAGAGACACCCCCATAGGCTCCCTGGAGAATAGCCACCCGGCTGGTTTCGTTCAGAGAGGCTGCCGCACTTGACAAAAAACTGATGCTCAAGGCGTCGGCCTGGCAAGATTTATCCCTGTTCCTGAGCTAGGCGGGCCACGGCCTGAGTTCAGCGGGAGTTCGACATGGGCAGGGAAGGAGCAGAAAGTGGGGCGGGAGCTGAGGTTTTGGCCCCCTGCTTGCAGCTCTGGGAACGTGGGCTTGCCTGGAGGGAGGGGAAGTGGCTGGGATGGAAGTAACGGCCAGCCCCCGGCCTCCTCCCATCCCACCCCCATCCCTTCCATCTCAGTGGTGGCGCCCACCAGCAGGAGGGGTCTCCCGTGTCACTCACCTGCGCTCCGATCCAGGTTTCCTCTTTTTGCTGACGTTGGGAGAGGCAGAGAAACAGATAAACCACGCGTTAGCGGCAGCATCTTTCTGGTGGGCAGAGGGCCAGAACCCAGCAGACAAGCGGAGACTGGGCCCGGGACGGGGATCTAGTTGGCTGCCTCCATTCCACGTAGCCCTTCTGCATGGCTTCGGGGCCGAATCCCTTTCAGTTAACACCACCCAGATGGAAAGCATCAGTCCCCCCACACTGGAGGGGCCGGCCTGCTCCCAGCATGGGCCCAGAAGTCTGTTTGGCTGGGTGATCGAGCGTCTTCTAATGACATAATTACACAGGAGGATTATCGCATGCACTTACAGTAATTGCCTCGTTAGGACGTGGCATTGCAGAGAGGAGAAACCTTATGGGGCTGGTTGCATTTCATGTGCTGTTGGGGGGGAGGCATTTACAAACACATGAACTTCCTTCCCAGGAGCTGGAGCTCCCAGACGCAGAGAAGGGGGATGCCCCAGACAAGGAGAAGAGGGAAGCAGTGACAAATGGTCTTTTCACACGCTCCGTTGCACCAGGCAAACGGGGGAGGCACAGGGAATTACCTACCCTCCGCTGAGAGTCTCCTGTTCTCAGTTTGCATTTGAGCCTCGCTGTAAGGTGTGTGCATGTGGATGTGTGTCCTTCCCTCTGTCCGTTGTGTGTGTGTGTGTGGTGCTGTGCGCCATCTCGCTCTCTCTCTCTGTGTCTCTTTGGGTGTGTACTCTGCGTGTGTCTGTTGTGTTGAGTTGTGTCTGTTCTCAGCCTCTGAGTACAGGCAGCTGTACCCCTGAGCGCGGACTCCCCCCGCTGGCCAGGCCTGGCAGAACAACACACCTCGGGAACACACCACCACCCTGTGGCAGCTGGAAGCCATGACACGCAGCTGAGTCGAACCACACACAAGTCGGCGGGTCCCATTGCTGACTCCGGGCGGGGCAGGTGGAAATTAAGACTCACGGGCAACGTGGCTGGTGTGGGAGTCCTGTTAACACGACTGGGAGCTGGGCGACTAACTCCCATTGACCCCAAAGCTTGGAGCTGGCTTCTGCCAGCTCTGATAGCGGTGACGACAAATCCACCTGTGGGGCTCTTTCCTCTCCAGACGCAGGGGGCAGCTGGCGAAAATTAACATGCCACATTCCCTCCAGCTCTGCTTGCCTATCTCTGGAGGGGGAGGGTGTCAGGGTACGGGGAGCACCAGTGAACGGGGAGGGCAGAGCCGAACAAACGGATGGATGCAGAGGAGCAAGAAAAAGGCAGGAGCAGGGGCTGGCAGGGGAGTGCCAGGAGGTGGGGGGAGGTGACGAATGTGAGAAACAGTAGGGACAAGGCATGGGGCAGCATGTCCCCAGATCAGAGACTCCCCCTGGCATGTACTACGGCCCATCGGGGCGCCCACTGGTAACGGGGCGATGGGCTTAGCGGGGCCGATCAGAACCTGCTATACACAGGCCGTGGCTCTCTGGGACTCAAGCGATGGGAGAGCGGCCTCCAAGCCGGGCTCAGCACGAGTCCAGCGTCACAGCGGGGGCTGGCCCAAGCGGGGGGCTGGCGCTGGGCGGCACACACCAGCAGGGGGTGCGGTCGCCCGCCGAATGGACCCTGGCTTCTGTTTGCACGAGCTGCGTTTGGGGGCAGATGCTCTCTCCTGCCTGGGGGCTTTTCTCACTGGTCGCCCTATGCAGGGACGTCCTGGTGCCGCACCACCCAGAGCATCTGGATGGGTTCCTCCATGCAGGGGTCTGAGCCGAGTGTAACGCCCGCCTGGGCCAAGAGGGGATGGCACCACCCGGTGTGGCTGGCGTCCAGATTCCGCTCACTGGGAGACATCCCCGCTGCCGCACTCCCCCTTCTCTCAGATCCACTCACCCTTTGGGGAACAGATCCTTGGCTACAGCCGGGCCAAATGGGACCAACTGTTGCTGGAGATCCCCAGCCAGTTTATGCCACCTAGATCATGTTGGCCCCCCAAACCTCTCACTGCAGAGCGGTCATACCCCGAGGGACCGCCAACAAGCCATTTTCCCCTCTTAGTGCCTCGGTTTCCTTATCTTTAAAGTCGAGATAAGTGGCCTGGAGCTAATGGAAAGACTCACTGGCCGTTGGGTCGGGCCCAAGGCCTGTTTACACCTCTTTGCAAAGTGCTTTGAGACGGAGGGAGTCGCGGTTAGATCAGGGCGAGGCATTTTCTTTTCCCACCTCGTATCTGGCAGCAGGTGCAAATTCTTCTCCCACATCCCCAGCGCAAGTGGCTACAAAACGTCCCCTCCTGGCCCCTCTCTGCTGGTCTGTGGGCAAACCCAGGGGGGATGGAATAGTGGAAGGAGAAGTAGGGCTCCAAGCTCTCCTGCGGGGAGAGGAGTGAGGGCGGCTGGTGGCAGGACAAAAAGCAAAGACTCCAGGGGCGGGGAGCATCCTGGCCGGCTGAGAGCTCCTGGCCGCGTTTGGCATTGTTCCCCCGGAGATGAGATCAGGGTGGCCATGGAAGACCTGCTATTGGAGGTCAAACAGGGCCACTGACCCATGAATATTCATTTGGGCCACATCCCTTCTCCCCACCACCCAGGTGCCGTACAGCTTCCTCCTGGCTTATGGAAAGGAGATGCCCTGGGGGCGTCTCTCCCCGTCCTCTCTCCTCCCCAAGCGTCCTGTGGAAGCTGCGGCGTCAGCCATTTGGCCAGTGCTGACTCGGGGCAGATGGCCAGGGGCCTGAGACAGGTGAAGAGCCAGGGCAGGGAGCTGGGGGGAGGGCTGGGGGCTGAAAGGGGGCCAGCATGCCGCAGGGATGGGGAAAGAAACGAGGCCCTGGCAGGTGCCTGGGAAGGAGCTGTGTGCTGGGAATATCTGGTCCAAGGTCACGGGGGTCCCTCCCTACAACGCAGGGAGAATGCCAGCACCCCGACCTACGCTGCCTCGGCCCGGGGCCCCTGGGAACCGCACCCCTCCAAGAGCCAGCCCTTGCCGTGAGGGAGGAGGCCGGGGGACATCATGGCAGGGGCTGCAGTGGTAGAGGGACGGAGCAGTAGATCTTGCCCTCCCGGCTCTGGTGCTGCACGGGCAGCTGTCGGCCTGGACCAGGCGGTTCCCCGGTGAGGGGGCTGGCCCCACGGTGCTGGCTGCTCTGCCCGAGCAAGGGGGAGGAGAGGGAGTGGGGGGTCCCCAGGGAACCGGCTGGCGAGGGGTTCCGGATCCGGCTTGGCTTGGGGTCAGGCGTGTACCCTGCGCCCAGCAACAGGCACACTGGGGCGCGTGGCCTGGGCCTGTCCCGCTGCCCCCCAACCACCAGGAGCGGGGCCGCAGGAGGGCGGAGGGTTGGGCAGAGACTCACCGGCTCCGGCGATGACCCGATTTCTTTTTCTTTTTCTTCTTGGGCGGTGGCGAGGCAGAGCTGCTCGTCTTCCTCCTCAGCCTGCGAGGGGCAGAAGGGCTCAGCGTGGGGAAGGACAACGACCAGCGCCCCCCATGACCCAGCCCCGGCGCAGAGCCAATGGACCCAGCACCCTGGGCGGCCGGAGGCCGGGGGGAAGCATCCCTCATTTGCAGGGGGTGCGTGCTTAGGACTGTGCGTCCGTGTGTGCTGGACATGTGCACGGGTGGCGCTGGGGCGATGCATTTAGACATTGCGTGTGGGTGTGTGTTGCCGTGTCTGTGGGTGAGTGGATGTACACACGTAACAGTGTGTGTGTGTGTCAGTGTGTGTGGGAGGGCTGTGGGGGCTGTGTGTCTATCTGGCCATGTCTTTGTGAGGGACAAAGGTGTTTTTAAACCTTTTTCGGTGACGTTAACTAACAGGTTACAATCCGAGTGTGGACACAGCAGTTTATATCTCAGCGTGTGTGGGAGGATGTCAGCCCTAGGGTAAAGCCTAGAATTTATCGTAACCAGTTAATGATCGTTAAAGCTACAGCCTCCTGCTGCTACCCACTAGGATAACAACCTACTGCTGCTACCCGCTGGCAGAGCTGTGCCTGTGGCTCAAGAAGCTGAGGTTAACCCTGGGATGCTGAAGGTCCCAGGCTTGAGCCAGCGTGGCAAGGGGAGGCCATTACAGAGTCTCAGTAGAGAGCCCCATGGTTATCACTGCCAAGGAGAGGAATAACTGGTGTGCGCAGAATACAGCGCACCGTGGGCACCTACCGTGCTGCCCCCACCCCCGGCAGATGATGGATGCGCAAATCAGCAGACGTGGCTGCAGAGGGAGAGATACCGGGGTTGGTTTCTGAAGCAATCTGCTCCGAGGGAATACAATGGGGGCAATAGCTACTTGTGCTGGGCACAGCCCAGCTCGCATCAAACACTGCTTCTCCTCGGCAGTAAATTCCCTCCAGCCACTCCACCACGGCCCCCACGCGGCCAGGCGCTCGCCAGAGGCGGGCCGGTTGGATGCTCGGAGCTGATCCTGGGAAGCTGAGGGCAGCAGCCCCTGCTGCCGTGATCCAGCCCGGCTGCCTGGGAACACCCCAGCTCCCGCTGACTGATGAAAGAGCTCATCCGGAGGGTGCACTTGCTTAGGGCCTGATCCCAAACTCTCGGAAACCAAGGGAAAGACTCCCAGTGCCCTCCAGGGGGTTTGGATCGGGTCCCGCTCCAGTGGCCAGCTGCAGCAGACTCTCACAGCTTGCCGCTGGCCCTTTCATTCAGGCAGAAGGGAGCAAAACAGGTTACTCGGGAGCTGACGGCTTGTTCTGCCCGACCCGGGTTTCCATGCCCATTGGCAATGCCAACATCTGCACACACGTGGCCTTACACAGGGCTGTGTGGCAACCCCTGCCGGAGGATGAGTGCATTGGCGTGGCCGAGCTCTGCGGATTTGGTACTAGGCTCGCAGCACTGAAATTAGCATTTTTTTCTCATCTGAAAGCTCAGGCTTTACCCCCTCTCCCCCCTCTCCCGTTCCGTTTAGTTCCGGGCACCTAGACAAGCGAAACGATCAAAGGGCTGGAAGGACTGACTTGAGAAGGGAGATTCAAAGAGCTAAAGCCGCGTGGCTGGGTTAAGTGATGACTAAGTGGGCACACAGCTGACGGCAAACGTCGGAAGGCTGTAAAGAGGGAGGAGGGAGAGAAATCTGCTCCGGGTGTGAGCGGGAGATTAGAAGCAATGAGATCATAATAAGGAAAGAAAGATTGAGGGCAAGCATTAGACGAAGCCTCCCCAGGCTGGGAACTATCAAGCTGCATTGTAGGGTCCCAAGGGAAGAAATAGACGCTCCATTGCTTGGCCATTGGAAACCAGATGGTCCCCTACGGAGGGACAAACCAGTGGGGAGGGATGGCTCAGGAGAGCCCATCTGTCCCCTTTTGAAAGCAGTTCTTGCACACACTAAATGCTGGTGCAATTGCACACCCGGTTGGCACATGCAATGCCCATGCTTGGGGGCACAGACGGGACACTGTTCTGCAACCACTCGGCTGCCGCTGGGCCTAGGCCATTGTTGCAACGGGGCACCCATAGCAGGCACCCGCTCGCCTGCCCATTTGGCCGCATAGTCCCAGGCTGACGGTTTTCCAAACCAGGCCTCCGAAGTCTTTCACATCTTGAACGTCTGTCGACTCCAGGGCTGACAGCAGCTCACTGGCCCTGCAATCCCGCTTCAGGCGGAACTGGGAGGAACGCTCAGCTCCCGGGTGCCTTCTCGGCTGCCCGCAAACCCTTTAAAGCTGCGTGCGTGGGAACGTGAGCGTGTTCTCCCGAGGGCTCTGGCATCCCCGGGGACTTACCTGTACTCTCTGTGGCTGCAGTGGTCTCGGTAGCAGTCAGCTGGACAGTCACATTGGAGCAGGCAGCCTTCTCCATACGCCGGGTAGTCCATGGCGTACTCGTCCTCGGCCACCATGTGGTGGTTTTCTATCACTCTGGCCAAGGGAGAAGACGCAGTCTGATCAGACCAGGGCTTGGCACCGATTCTAGAACGGGCCCTGTGCCTAGCCCATCCTTGGGAAGGGGGCAGCTCTCCAAAGGTCTGGCTTGAGATGCCTTCCCCTTTGGCCCTGCTTGGCCGGGGAGGGACGCCTCTTGCCACGGCGATGTTAGTGAAATCAGTGGGAGTTGGGAGAGGTGGGAGCTTAAATACCTCGGAGGATCTGGACCTAAGTGACATGCCCAGGGTCACACAGGGAGTCTGCAGCCAGGCAGGGAGCTGAGCCCAGATCTGCCGCTAGTGCCCTAACCACTGGGCTTCTTTGCTCTGGCCCCATGGGGCTCCAGCCCAAAACAGATCACTTCCTGCCAGGCCACCAGAGAAATGCATCAGCAGTACAGGCGCCCAGCCGGCGATTTCCCTTGAGCCCAGGCGCCAGCTGTTCCTGGAGGCTCTCGGTTTCATTAAGACATGACTGCTAATTACCCATGAATTATTCAATGGCACATGCATGCCTCTGGCAGGAGCAGCACCAGCAAATCAGGGCCCAAAGATGGCAGGATTTCAGGAGCGACAGAGAGCGCCATGGGGCTGATAACCCTTTGGGCGCCGGAGAGCTGCGTGGGCAGCAGCCCCGTGCCATGCAGCTGGGGAGACCTTCCCACCCCCTCCTGCCGGAGCGCCGGGCCCCTTTTTGGAATGCAATTACAGGAAGCGGTTCCCTCGATTGCTCGTTAGCCAGAGATGGGATCCGAGCCCGACCTGTCCCAAGGGAAAGCACATGCATCTCTTTGTATTGCAGGGGCTTCCACTCAAGCTGATCAGGGCAACACATCGCCCAGCACAGTGGGGTCCTGGTCCATGCCTGGGGTTCCTAGGTGCTACTGTAATACACCTAATAAATAACGTACAGCGCCTTGCACAGTGGGGTCCTGGTTCATGCCTGGGGTTCCTAGGTGCTACCGTAATATACCTAATAAATAACATACAGCGCCCAGCACAATGGGGTCCTGGTCCATGCCTGGGGCTCCAAGGCGCTATCACAACATATATAAGTAGCCATACAATGCCCCAAGAGGCCATAGACCTGCCAGCCCCACTTAACGAGCTTCACAATCTGGCCCTTGTCGCCTTTGCTGCAATGGAAAGGTCACTGTGGATCTAAATCACAGGGCACAGACTTACCCAGCCCGAGGGCTCGGGACCAGTAAATCCTACACAAGCCCTAAGGCCTCTGGGGCCCTCTGTTTCTGCAGTTCGGGGTGATGCCGGAACAAGGAGCTCCAGGGCCCATGTGACTGTCCCACAAAGCTCTGCTTCCCTGGGGAGCCCCACTCCTGCCTCTAAAGAACCAGAAATCTGCCTCTGGCTCCTTCCGACCACAGAGCCTTGCGTGGCCCGCGAGCCCTGAAGCCAGTGGGCGTTTTCTCGTCAATTATCGGCAGATAAGTCTGCTCAATGGTCTGTGGGAATGTTGATGGGATGGGAACTGAGTTACTGCAGGGAATTCCTTTTTGGGTGTTGGCTGGTGAGTCTTGCCCGCATGCTCGGGGTTTAGCTGATCGCCATATTTGGGGTCGGGAAGGAATTTTCCTCCGGGGCGGATTGGCAGGGGCCACGGAGGTTTTTCGCCTTCCTCTGCAGCATGGGGCATGGGTCGCTTGCTGGTGGATTCCCTGCAGCTTGAGGTCTTCAAATCTCATTTTTGAGGATTTCAATAACTCAGTCATGGGTTCGGGGTTGTTATAAATGTGTATGGGTAGGGTTTTGTGGCCTGCCTTGTGCAGGAGGTCAGACTAGATGATCATATTGGTCCCTTCTGACCTATGAGTCTATGAGTCTAATTCCTGTAGTGCCGGGTTTTCACCCGTTCGGGTCCGTAGCTTCCCAGGGTGGAGGGGGCATCCTGAGAAACTGAGGCCCAGGGAGCTGTCCCCCCGTTGCACAGAGAGGCAGCAGCAGAGCGGGGAAGGGAGCCCAGGGGTCCTGACGCCCAGCCCTGCTTTAGCCGCTGGACTGTATTCAGCAGCATGGAACCCATTCAAAGGGCTTTTTCGCATGGACCAGTCAGGCTAGAGCCTGGACTCTGGAGCATGCTAAACCCAGGCAGTGGGGGCTCCTGGGGCTGGCGTAGAAGGCACTAGAAAGAAGAGCTCTGCCACCCAGCTCCCACCAGCGGCTGCTCCCCGGAGCTGAATGCGGAGTGTGCTCCTGCACTGGGATCAGCCGTCGTTTCTACGCCGACTGCGAAGAACGGCTGCAATGCATCCGAACGCACAACCTCCAGGGCCTTAAAGCGGGAACCCCCCAGTGGGAGCAGTGCCCTGCCTCCATACGCCCCTGCAGCGCCCCCGGATTTGCCCGCTGAGATCAAGCATTTCCGCAAGACACCTTCCTGGCTGACCTACATGCTCCTCCTGTCCCCGGCACAGCTTGTTCAGAGCCCCACCTTCTGATGTGAAACCGGGCTTGTTTCAGCAGGCGACAGCTCCCCTGCCTGGCGGGAGCAGCAGTGGGCAGTGAAATGAGGGCAAACGCCCAGGTACAGAACATCCCCGCCCCGTTAAATCGCCCATCTGACTACGCAGCCCTTTGCGTCCCGTCCCGCTCTGCAGGGAGAGCGGCCTGTGGGCTTGATGCTCTGTATTTAGGGAGGTGCTTAGCTGGGGGTTTAAACGTTGCTTCTCTTCTGGTGCCCCCTCTTGGACTGGATCTCGGCTCTTCCCCCTCCCCGTTCGTTAGCGGGGTTCCCATGCAGGGGCACCCGCCACATGGACAGAACCAGGGAGGCAGCTCTTCCGGAGACACACATGGACCAGTGAGCGGGGCCTGCCAATTTAGCTGGCCGGGAGAGGGAATGATGTTGCCGCTTAGTGAGCGGCTGAGAAAAGTGAAGGGGCGCCCCAGGCCAGTGAGAGAGGCTCTGGGCAAACCCTCGGGGCAAGGCTTGCTTCTAAGATGCTCAATGTGCTGTGACAGTCAAAAACGCCAACAGAAAGTTGGAAACCATGGGAAAAGGACAGGTAACAAGACAGAAAATATCATAATGCCACTATGTAAATCCCTGGTACACCCACACCTTGTATACTGTGCGTAGTTCCGGTTGCCCCATCTTAAAAAAAATATTGAAATTGGAAAAAATACAGAGAACGTCAGCAAAAATGATTACGGGTCTGGACTAGCTTCCTTACGAGGAGATATTAAAAAGGCTGGCAGTGTTCAGTTTAGAAAAGAGATGGCTGAGGGGGGAAATGACAGAGGTCTATAAAATCATGAGTGGTATGGAGAAAGTGGACAGAAAAGTTCCAGAGGGTTAGCCGTGGTAGTCTGTATACAGCAAAAACAAGGAGAGTCCTGTAGGACCTTAAAGACTAATGAATTTCTGCAGGCATAAGCTTTCGTGGGCTGCAACCCACTTTGTCAGATGCATCTGACAAATGCACATCTGAAGAAGTAGGTTGCAGCCCATGAAAGCTTATGCCCGCAGAAATTTGTTAGTCTTTAAGGTGCTACAGGACTCTCGTTGGGTAGGAAAGTGTTATTCACCCCTTCACATAACACAAGAACTAGGGATCACATGATGAAATTAATAGGCAGCTGGTTTAAAACAAACATAAGGAAGTATTTCTTCACGCAATGCATAGTCAACCTGTGGAACTCCTCGCCAGGGGATGCTGTAAAGGCCATCAATGGCTGGGATGGTCAGGGACGCAACTATCAGCTAGAACATGTAATGACAGCCGGAGGATGTTGAGGGCTCTGTCTGAGATCAATACAGTGGTTGCTGTATGGATTTATGTGGAAGCAAAATAAAGTTAACATAAAGGTTCAATGGGGGTCAGACCCCACTGGCTGGGGTTAATAGAACGGAGCTGAGGTTGTGCAGGGCCCAGGAGATATCTGGAGTTGCCGGAGATGTTCGCCAGGATTTTCGCAGTTCCCTGGGGCTCGGGCGGTTCCTCCGTAGATCTGAGGATTATCTGGGATTAGCAGGGGGTGAAGAAGTCAATGAAGATCAGCGGGAGAGGGTTATGCCAGGTTATCACTGAAGGGGCTTAGCCAGTGTTCTGTTAAAAACCAGGATGGATTATCTGAGGGCAAAGACGACTGAACAGCAATCTGGGGATCCAGCAGGATTATCTGGTCATGGGCAGGAGCTGCCCAGAATGACCTAGGATTTTGAGCTGCTCCCGAGTCACTAGAGGGGGAGACAGGGCCACTTGGGGCTGCTTGAGAGTCCCCTTCGGGCCACTGGGCGTTCCTTGTGGCCCTGTGAAAGTTAATTACTAGAGCATCGGATCTCCCTGCTGGCGGGTGCAGCGGGCTCGCAGCAGCCATGTGGGTTACCTGTGAACGGCCAGGGTGGCCGGAGTGGCAGGACAAGGTTATCTGAAGATCACAAAAGGTCACTTGAAGGTGGGATGGGTTCAGCTTGCCTGAGGCTAATCTGGGTGGGATACCCAGGGCAAGCTGCTGTCTGAGGCCACTCCCCGGGAATTGTGGTTGAAATGGGACAGGATCTGGTTTGCCCGTTGCAGAGAAACTGGGAGGAGAAGGGAAATGAGGGGAACGGCAAGAGCAAAACTCTTCTCCTCCCCAGGAGGTTTAACTGCTGAATAGCCATGGGTGCAATTACACGGCCTTTGGAACCAGCGGGAGTCTGCCATGGGCTACAGCGAAGGGCAGCGGGTCGGGGGCTGATGACTTGTACGTCAGCAGCACCCTTCGGTTTAAGGCTCTCAAAGCACTTTGCAGGCCCCCAGGAAGAAGGCTTGCAGCACCCACGGAGGGCGGGCCAGCATCGCTGTACCAGTGACAGGGAGACACCAACGCAGAGCGAAGATACGGCTCCACCTCGGACGCCTGACGTCAGGGAGCTGGCTGGCTATTTGGGCCTGGTCTCCCCAGTGGCACTATGGGCGCTCTGAACATCAGGTCATTGATTTAGATGCCTAAACATGGATTCAAGGGCCTAACCCCAGGCACCGGAAACCGAGTGCCTTGGTCTGAGCGGTTGGCTGCCGATCACACAGAAATTCAGGTGGAGAATTGGGGTTAAGACCCAGAGATCCCGGCCCCCCATCCTCTGCACTATCCATTATTCCTGCACCGACTCATAGGCTTTAAGGTCAGAAGGACCCTCTTGATCATCTAGTCTGACCTCCTGCACAACGCAGGCCACAAACCGCACCCACCCCCTCCTGCGATAGACCCAGAACCGACGTCCTCAACTCGTGGCTCAAAGCCTCCACGTTACAGAGAATCCGCCATACTCCCCTCTTCCCACCGCTGCATGCATCGAGGAGCCTCAGGGCACAGCTGGCGAAATGCACCCAGAGAATGCGCACACAGGCTTGGGGCCTTAAAATCCCACTTGCCCTGGAGGAGATTCAGCCCCTGCAGCCAGGCAAAGACCCTCCCCTGCCCGATGGTAAGGGGCTAGTGCGGCACAGGGGATGGGGATGTAGCGCGAGCCCTGCACCAAGCACACCGGGAGCCTGGAATGCAATGCACCCCCAGCAGAGAAGGGGCGCTGTGGGAGGGCTTGTGAGGGTGGATTTTCCAAAGTACTCTGGCTGCAGCAGAAATCCACGCTGACCCCACGAGCCCTGAATGCAGGGGCCTGGCACCTGGAAAGTGCATGGTCTCTCTGGGGTCGGCAGAGCCTCCTCTGAGCCTTCTTGCTACCCCCGCCAGGGAGCACGGCTGGAGGGAGAAGAGGCCTCTTGACTTAGCCGGCCTCCCACATTTTCACCCCACCGTGCAGCTGCCAGTGCCTCTAGCACAATGCCTTTAGGGTGCTGGCTTCAAGGAAACTCACTCGGAGGCTCCCCGGTGTGGGCCTGCTATAGAGGATCCTCGGGATTTCACTCAGCTGCACCGGTCTCTGGCCTTCCCTGGCTGCGCTAACGCTCCTGCACAGCCTCCTGGCGCCAGCAGGCCCAACTCTCCCCGCTGCACTCTCTCAGCTCCCGCTGGCCACGCAGATTCGCTCTCTGCTCTCTCCTGCTCCTCTCAACCCGTCTCTGCCGCCTCCAGTCCCTCTGATCCTTTGCTGCTCTTGATCCTGTCTTTGCTGCCTCCAGTTCCGGTCCCTGGGTACGTCTACACTGCCATCAGAGGTGAGACTGCAGCACACGCAGACGTCCTTTCGCTGGCTTTGCTCTAGCTAGTTCCAATAACAAGGCAGTCGTCCCTTGAGTAGGTGCCCGGGTCCTAGCCCTTGCACCTCCCAATTGCAGTGTAGATGTACGCTCTGTCTCTGCCTCTCCCTCTCTGGCCCCACCAGCTTCTCCAACCCTCTCTCCAGCCTCGGACCAGCGTGAAAACCTTAAACGAGCCTTCCTCTGCCTCTAAACACAAATGGTGAACGCAGCGACAGCTCCCGTCCTCCTGGGGCCGGAGGAGGCTTTGACAATTAGGTGCAGAGGTGCAAAAGGTCGGGCGTGTATTACTGAAGCTATGGCTGCCCTGGAGAGCTCAGTGGTGCAGCGACGCCTGTGGCCACTCTAAGCCGACGGGAGAAAGTTCTCCCTTCCCTTAACTAATCCACCCCCAACGAGGGCAGGAATTATGTAGGCAGGAGAAAGTCACCTGCCGACATAGTGCTGTCCACGCTGGCGCTTAGGTCGGTGTAACTTATATCACGCTGGGGGCGGCTTATTCACACCCCTCAGCGACATAAATGATACCGCCGTAAGTGGCAGCATAGACATAGCCTGAGGTTCAGTGCAGCAGCGAAACATCAAAGAGACAAAACTACATTTTTGCCAGCTGTGCAGCAGCCCGGAGCCAGGAGAGAGGGAGACAAACGGTGTCAGACGGCAGAAAATCAGGACCGGGCAACTTTGGAACGTGTCTTATGCTCAGCATCTTCTTTAGGCTCATTGGAATTGGACTCCGATGCTCCCTGCCTGGATGATCGCTGGGAAACTTACAGGCTGGGTTCGTCAGCATTGACTTCTTCTCCCACACCCGCCATTAGTTCAATAACTAAGTCCTCGACTGCACAAGCAAAGCAGGTGACATCTGAATGAGATTCTCATAGCCCTGCTCAAACTGACCCCTTCTGCAAACTCTCTGATTTCAGTGAGGCAACTCCAGGAGCAGGGTATCGCAAGCTGGTCCTCAGGGAGGAAGGACGGTTGGCTGGCTAAGGCAGTAGCCTCCAACGGAGGAGAGTTTGATCCGCAGCTCTACCACTGACTCCTTAGCCTCAGCTCTTCAAAAAGAATTCAGCTCCAAGCAGCTCTGATTTAGCCAGCTAAATAAGTGGCTGGTTTTTCAAAAGTGGTTGGCTCCCATTGAGAACCACGGGAAGTGCCGAGCGCTTTCGAAAATCTGGCCCTCAGTGCCTCATCTGTAAAATGGGTCTAACAGCATGGCCAGCCTCTCACCCTTGGCCTGTCTTGTGTCTTTAGACCGTAAGCTCTCTGAGGCAGGGATCATGTCTGTGTCTGTGCAGCACCTTGCACCCCAGGTGCATAGTGTGTCCGTGCAGCACCTAGCACCCCAGGTGAACTATGGTCCTGCTGCTGCTTAATATCGACCTCAAGCTGCGCTCCTGCAAAATGATCTACACATGCAAGTGCTTATGCTGGGACCCCCTGGCCGCCTGGGGGCTTCTGCGTGGCTGCAGAGGGCAGCCTGGCTGGACCACACTGCAGGATCGGGGCCCACGGTGCTTGCAAAGCATTGCGGTCTAAAACCAGTGAGCTCAGACACAAAGGATCAGTTCAGGCTGGGCTGAAAGTCAGGCACGGGATCCAAAATCTCCAGATCGTCAGCATTTCTGTTTCCACCCAGACCCCATATTCCCTGCTGGAAGGAGGTGGCAGACATTGGCCTGAACCAGCTCTTAGCAAAAGGCAGGTGGAGGTGAGAAGGTTTAGACACCCTAGCACTGCTCCGAGCCTGTATCCGGTGCTGTGCTGAGATTCGCAGAGCAAGTGCTGAACATGCTCTTCTAGACCAGCCTCCCTTTTTCCCCTCTTCCCCTCTGCAGCCACTGAGCGGGGAACGACACCCAGCAGCGTCTCTCCCCGCACGCCCCATGAAGAGCCGAGTGAAGAACTGCCTGCTTTAAGGGCGTGAAAACCAGGGTGCTTTGGACCCAAAGTCCAAACGCTCCATCCTCTGCTCCACTGCAAATGATCCTCCATCCCAGTAGGCTGCCCCGGCTGCCGGCCAAACGACAGGGACGGTGGCTGGGATAAGAAAGGCATTTCTTCGCTCATCTGCCTTCATTTTTCCAAGGGCGTGTCTCCGGGGGATTGGGTGGGGTGACGTTGCAAAATGACTTTTCCCAGGATGTGCATGTGGGTCAAGAAATGCCTTTAAAGTAAATGCATGTAATGACTTCTTGGAGTTTGTCAAGTGGCCAGGTGAGACCATTCAGCACCTCGGACAGCTCACAGCCAAGGCCGTCCAAGCCAGAGGCGTTCCCTAAAATCATCCCAGCCGAAGCCTTCCCCCCAGTAGCTTTGCTTCACTGTTCAGGACAAGGTTGCGCTGCCTGGATGATTTTTTTCTTTTCTCCTCCTGAATCCTGTGTAATATTTTCCTGCAGTAACAGCAGGTGGGCCCTCAGGAGATTAACGGGAGGGGAGAACTGCTTGGCTGGGCTAGAGAGGCTTAGGGGAAAAATGCTGGAGCAGGAATTGGTTCAGTGATCAGAAAACCTGGGTTTTGAGTCCGGTTCTGCGCTGGCCTGCTGGGTGACCTTGGGTAAATCACTTTAATTGCTGCGTGCCTCAGTTTCCCCATCAGAAAAATGGGGAGAATGATGCTCACTTGCTTTCTATGGGTCTTTGAGATTGATGGTTATAAAGAGCTCTGTGCTATTGTTATATATCACGTGCGCCAAGCACAGGGAAAGAATGTTATTAAGATTGGCAAGCCAAGCGCTCAGAAGCTAGGAAATGCCAGCCCTAAAGTTGTCCAGGTGATCTGAACATGACCCCCTTTGCACCTATGCAATATGAGCCAGTCTTTGATTACATGACCACGTGCTATTTTTCCACAGGCCCTGGCCTCATCCAGCAAATGGGATGGACAGCGATCACTCAATATTTTGTCATCTTCTCACTGCTCATTGTGTAGCCCCAGGCCTTAGTTCCTGGCCACGATTCAAACCCAAATCTGAAGAGAGAATTATTTTCCGCGTGGGATTTTCTAGGGTGCTCATCACCGCTGGCATGTCACAACCGTCAACGTTCCTCTACCACACCACTCCGGGGCAAGGGGGTCGTATTATCTCACTTTACACATGAGGAACGGAGGCACACAGAGATTAAAATCCAAAGTACCCACTCACGTTGGGTGCCCACTTTGGGACACCTAGGATCTGATTTTTCAGAGCACATAGTCTTATACAGGGGAAGACCGGCTCAGGTCATCCCAGCTCTGGATTAGAACATGCTCATAGACTCATAGACTCATAGACTCATAGATCAGAAGGGACCAATATGATCATCTAGTCTGACCTCCTGCACAAGGCAGGCCACAAAACCCTACCCATACACATTTATAACAACCCCGAACCCATGACTGAGTTATTGAAATCCTCAAAAGTGAGATTTGAAGACCTCAAACTGCAGGAAATCCATCAGCAAGCGACCCATGCCCCACGCTGCGGAGGAAGGCGAAAAACCTCCGGGGCCTCTGCCAATCCGCCCCGGAGGAAAATTCCTTCCCGACCCCAAATATGGCGATCAGCTAAACCCCGAGCATGTGGGCAAGACTCACCAGCCAGCACCCATGCTGAGTGTGGATGGACTCTTCAAAAATTAGCCTGGGCTCTAGCCAGTTTCTGAGCACGTGTAAGCTGCAATTTTTCAGAGCCTTATAACTTGGACAAATTTGGGGAGATTGCCACAGGGGCCGCAAAAGGCACAGCCCTGGCACAAAGGCTTGACAAATGTCAAGTCCCTGCTCCAAAGCAGAGGGGCCTTAGAGCTTCTCACAAACGCCACGAGAATTTTTGAACGTGGGCAAGACAATGTATTTCTCCCTAGCCTCATACTTGGAAATGGCTGAACCAAGACTGAGCTCTGAAAGCTTGTGAAGTGCTTTGGAGAGGAACTGTGCCCCTGAAATACTCAGGATTGTTCGTGTGGCAGTGTAGAAAAACCCTCATCCCAGCTCAGCAATTGCCTTCTATCCCCGGGGCGACGCGTGGAAATTCATCAGCACGTAACAGACACCTCTGCAGGGTAAAACTACAGTCGGAGTACGTAAGCATCTTGGAGCAGAGACTGTCTGTGTCTGTACAGCACCGAGCACAGTGGGGTCTAGAACTATGGCCCCTAGGCACTGCTGAAGTACAAAGGCATAAGTA
This sequence comes from Mesoclemmys tuberculata, assembly GCA_007922155.1. NCBI lineage: Eukaryota > Metazoa > Chordata > Testudines > Chelidae > Mesoclemmys > Mesoclemmys tuberculata. The sequence goes on along the minus strand of ML675623.1, from coordinate 4,167,589 downwards.
CTTTAATAACATCAATCTAAATGAGGCCAGAGGCCATCTCTGTTTGTACAGCAGGTAGCACAATGGGTTCTGGTCCAGAAGTGGGATCCTAGGCGCTACCACCGTCACCAGCTGGGCGTTCTTCTTTGTGAGTCCAGCGCCCCCTCGGCCCCGCATAACCTTAGAGCAACACCTGAGTCCCTCCCCAAACAGGCGTTTTCTAATCCTGCGCTAAATTTCGAGACTCCTGCCGCCTTACCAGCAGCTGGAGCGTGATATATAAAATTGCTTTTTTCTTACTTAACTGCTTTCTGGCGCCCCCCGAAAAAAACTGGCTGAAAATTCAGCCCCGTTTCCGTCCGAGTGAACTTCGAGAGAGCAACGCAGCCGGCAGCGTTTATAGACCGTTGGGGCCAGACAGCTCCATAGGCTAGCAAATGTGCCCTTTTCTCCCCTTGTTACTCCCGGGGACATTTCAAAGTCTGTAATCGGAGCCAGTGCCCCCGACAGCTCGCCCCACTGCATGCACAGACTGCAAAGAGATGGGGGGAAGCTGCCCAGGTCCTCAGCACCTGAAACCTGGCAGCAACAACGGAGAAAAGCCCGGCTAAGCCAGCTGAAGATGCGGCCTCCCCTCATCTCAGTTCTGCAAAATTGCAGGCACCCCTGCAAAGCGTGAGTGCGACCAGGGTCCCAGTGAACAAGGGGCTAATCTTAGCTCATCTTGTCTGCTTAGGGGGTGGAGAGGGAGGCCTCGGCTTTGCCCCCAGGGAAGAGAGGCCCGAGCTGAGCTCCGAACTGGGAAGTATTTTTCCTATCCGCTTTCTGCTGCCAGTGCCTTAGTTTGCTTCCTCATTCCCTCGCTGCCTGCAACTGGATTTGCCTGCTGCGTCCTTCCACCCACTTTCACTCCGTTCACGAACAGCCCCTAGAGTGAGCGAACCAGCCAGGCTCCCCAAAGCCAGGAGCCAGATCCCAACAGAGCCTTGCAACGCTGAACCCCAGCTACCCTTTGGGCTGCCCCCCCACCCTGCTTTTCGACAGGTGTGTGTGTTTGCACAATTGCCCCCCAGCCCCGATGCTGCCATTCTTTCGCACTGCCCTGATTTTTTGACCCTGATGAAGCATTAATATTCAGTGAACCTACAGGATCTATTCCTGTCCCGGCGTGACCTGGTTTCCAGGCTGATGGATTACGTGTGGTTTGCTATCCGCGCTTGCTGTGCCATTAAGCATTTCGCAGATAAATCACAATCAAGCTGGGGCAGAACGAAGAGCTGACAGAGATATTCGTGGAGCTGCACCAGGGCACGGGGGGAGGAGGCACCAACATTAAAATTTAAGAATCGGGGTAGTTGCAACATAACCTGTGCCACTTGCTTGAATAATTTGAGAGTGGAAAAACCCTTCCATCCCATCCCAGAGAGACACACACATATACAGGATGGGAGTTTTCCTAGGCCAGATTCTGACTCCAGAGGAGTCACTCCCAATGTGGACCAGTGTAACTGAAGTCAGTGTGTTTACATGCCTCAGTGCAGTCTGGGGAGTTACTCTGGATTTACACCAGATATGAAGGGAAAGTGAGTGGGGGAACGCTGGATTTAAAGATCCAGATCCACCCTAACTACACCAAATTCAGTATGGTGCCTAGCAAAATAGGGCCAATCAATTTACACAGCAGTAACTGACATCAGGCTCGGACCCTAACTCTGCTGAAGGCAACAGAGTTACTCCAGATTTACCCAAATCTGACCCCTGCCTGGCTGAGGGACCCCTCCATACTTACATCTGGCGCCCGTGCTGGTCCTCCCTGGTGAGCACTCCCTCCTTTTCCATCAGCATTTGCCGGAAGGTCCCCACTTTCTGCCGGATCTCCTCTTCGGAATAGCTGGGGTGGAGAGAGAAGCAGGACAGTCAGGGACACCATCGCCACGAGGGCATGCTGGGAACGTCCCTCTCCACCAACGACACCCCCCACCCCACGAATCCTCAGCTTCCCTGCCCCACTCTCCTCTCCAGGCCTTCGTCTCACTCTTCCCTGGGTCTGGAGCCACCTTCCCATGCCAGGATGTCCCGGCCCATCCGGCGGCGGTCTCGGCAGAGCAGCCATGGAGACCGAACACGCTCCCTAGCCCTAGAGCTTCAGGGGGTGTCAAACCAGCAGGGTGGGATGTTGTGAGCATGGCTGATCTCAATGCCCAAGCATTGGAAATGCAGGGCCTCGCAGTCTCCAGAGCTGTCCATCTGGCCCCTTTCCCCAGCATCCCCTACCCGTCGAAGGTGCGGAGCCATAGGCGAGGCGCTGCACCCTCCGGCCTCGCCTCGGCCAAGATTGCAGCCTGCTCCACGGAGAGCACCCACACCGCTACGCCGCCAGCATGCGCCAGGGCAGAGCCACAGCTGGGTATTGGCTCTGCCAACTCTCCTGGGAAGCAGTGCCTGGGCGAGGAGACAGCTCCATTACTCTCCCGCTGCCCCCCAACCACAAAACAACCTCCAGTGATGAATGGATGGGATGCTGAGGATGAATAACTCTGACCATAGCGTTTAGCCAAGGGAAGAACAGGAGATGCCTGAACACTGCCAACAGGTCCCTACATAAGGAAGAGATGTCTGAGAGCCGACGGCTCTTTAATCTAGCAGCATAACAAGTCTCACGGCTGGAAATTGGAGCCAGACAAATTCAGACTAGATCCAAGGGGCAAACTTTTAACAGGGAGGGGAATTAGCAGTTGGGACAGCTTGTCCAGGAACGTGATGGATTCTCCATCACTTGGTGTTTTTACATCAAGGCTGGGTGGCTTTCTAAATACCGTTCGAGTCCTCGCCAGCGTGATTTGGCTGGCTGGAGAAACCCGAGTGTGAGGACCTTAGGCCTGTGTTATACATGAGGTCAGGCTGGACGATCATGTTCCCGTTCAGCCTGAATGCCAGAGGGCCAGCGCCCCGTCCTCTCAAACCAACGTACGACTTCCCCACAGGCGGCGTAGCCTGTTTGAGGGCTAGGATGGAAAGCGCTACAGGAGAGCTGCGGGTTGTTCTTCTGGTAGCACATACAGGCCCTTGCAAAGAACAGGGCCCCCAGTGGTGGGCTTCACACAGCTTGGGAGAAACGGTCCCTGCCCCAAAAAGCTTGCAATCCAAGGGTCTGTTTTCACTGCACAGTCAGCTTGGGTCTCACTCGGGCGTTGCCCCCCACACCGTCCCATCCATAAACAAACGCCTCTCAGCTGAGTACGGCAGTGCAACCGATCTGGACAAGCTGGCCTGGCCTTGTGAAATCCAAGCGATGCTTCCATGCAGGCTGGCAACCTGCCTACGTGGCAGTGAGGACGCAGGCTAACCCACGGGATTTGCAGCTAGCCCTCCACGGCCTTCCCACAGCTTCTTCTGCACCCCCAGGAGGGCAGGTGAGTTCTCCCACAAGTCGCTGGGAAAGAACCAGAGCGTCTCCGCTCACGGCAGCCCTGCAAAGGCGGGGATGTGCCCCCCAGAGTCCTGGCGACACTCATGCGCGCAGCGCCAGGGAGGAACCGGAAGCTGAGCATGGCTTTGCAGGGTGACCACGCCCGCCAGCTGCACCCTGCAGTGAGGACACCCCAGATCGACCACGGGGGGGAGGGGAAGCGGAGGCGCCAGGGGTGCGGTGATGTGCCAAGAATCCAGATATCCTGAGTCCCAGTTCAGTGCCCTAGCCCCTAACTCTGGCTGAGATTGATTATTACTGGGTAGATTTTATGCTGCAGTGAGAAACTCAACTCTTGTGTAAACAGAGCTAAGGCCCAGCTCACAGCCCGAGGCACCAGAGGGGACTGCGCCCCTAGGGTTCTTTAGAGGACAGTCCGGCTGACCTTAGAATGACGGTCCCAGCCGTCAGGGCACATCCCCCCCTTCCCTCCCAAACCCACCATGTGCCAGGGCCGCACCTTCACAGAGGCATTCGGGAGGCTTCTCTTTAAGGTGGAGCTTGTCTCTGCCTCACTGACCGCGGGGACATTTCAGCAGAAAGCTCCATTCCGATGCTTCCTCTTTTTGCAGCTGGACTGTTCCCGTTGTCCCTAATCACTGGAGTGTTTTACAGCATGTGCTGGGTCACTGTCTCTCCCCCTCCTTCCCCTGCCAGTGATGGCACATGCTGGGCTATGCGGGCAGAGAAACCCCCCTATTTGTGTATTTCCCGCTCGGAGAGCAGGCACCCTCTGAAACAGGGCACTGATCTCAAAGCACTTTGCCTCTGCATTGCAGTATCATTACTGCTATTTCAAAGCTGGGGACCTGAGACACAGAGAGAAGTGACTTGCCCAAGGCTACGCAGGGCGTCGGTGGCAGAGCCAGGGTTAGATAGCTGGTTTATCCCATTAGCCTGCCGCGTGCTCTGAGCTCTTTGGGCAGAAACTGTCTCCTGCCTGGCGTGTGTCTAGCACCTAGCACAATCGCAGCCTGCGACTGTTGTCAGACAAAGAAGAACCCTGGTCTTTAGGCTCCCAATGTAGTGCCCTGTCTGCTGGACTGTACCGCTTCCCCACCTGGACTTGCCGCCGGCCCGGGCAGTAACCTTCCCCATGGCACGCAACCCAAGAGAGCACGTGGCCCTGCCGGCGTCTGTCAGAACAAAGGCGGAGAGAATGGACAGCTTCCCCCCCCAAGGCTCTGCCTGCAGAGAGAAGCAAAGCAAGTGAGCGAAGTAGAACAGATGCCTCTCCTCTCTCTCACGTGCACACACGGAGATATCGACCAGCTGGCAAACGCAGCAGGGACCCCGCTGGAGACCATAGCCAATGAGCAGCGGCTGGAAAAATGGCCTGTGCCAGCGAAGAGGCCATAACTCCGGATGAACAATTTGCGCAAGCTAGAAAACGAGGGAGAATCACCCCGTCAATGCCGGAGCAGGGAGCCCGGAGCAGCCTCTCCGTCCACGCCAAAGGAAAACGCAGCCAGGGTTTGATCGCCCACACCACATGAAAGGGATAATCTGGCCCAAGCCCCGGGGAGCTTCCACACCCATCATCCTCATCCATTCGTCCCTGGCAACTCTCGAGGCCTGCGTCTCTCTTGAGAGGCCTTGGTGTGCTGACTGCCCGGGGCTCTTCAGCCCCTGCGTATGCGATTGCAGAGGCACAAAGACAGCGCAGGGCAGGAAGAGAGGAAGGACAGCCCAATGGGTGAGGTGTTCACCTGGGAGAGTGGGGTTCGGTTCCCTCTTTTGCCACAGACTCCTTGTGTGACCTTGGGTAAGTCACTTGGGCTCTGTGCCTCAGTTTCCCATCTGTGCAACAGCACGGCCTTGCCTCCCAGGGCTGTGATGACCATAAATACGTCAGAGGTGCTCAGATACTAGGGCGAGGAGGGCATGGAATCTCTATGGCTAGAAGGGCCCCAGGCCCCTCTTTGCACCCACAGAGAGGGGCGCCTATCCCAGGAGCCCTCCAGGAAAGTCTGGGCACGGAGCCAGCTGCCGCAGGGGTGTGAGTTTCTGAGAGCAACGCTCTTCCTGCCTCGTGAGCAGCCAGTTTGGGCAGCTGTGAGCGCTGGGTCCCGTCTCACATGCGCTGGATCTCAACTTTCTGCACTGCCCTGAAAAGAGCAGCGGGGGGTGGCGAGAGTTTTCAAAACACCACTTTACATGTGTGTCCAAAGCGTCCTGTGTGCCAGAGAACCCAGATGGCACCTAGGAGACATGGCTAGAGCCAGCTCATCTTCCTGCGGCGCTGGGCACTGAATCTCCAGGCCCTCTTGCTGTCCAGGCGCCAGCCGCTTGCTCCTGTAGCTCTGGGCGACGGCAGGGGACCATGCACGGCAGGGGCAGGCTGCGGCAGCCCCTCGCTTGATGCGAATTGGTAGGGATGGAGGCAGCCAAGTGAACCGGCCACATCTGCAATGATGTCCTTTTTCCACCGTGGCCCAACTTGCTGCCAGATGTGCGGGGATGTGTGTCCAGGGAGAAGCCCCTCCCTCGGGCAGAGGCAGGACAAACAGAGCTCGCTGTTTGAGCCAAAGGAGCAGAGAGCAAATTGTTGCCCGGGCCATCTGCCACAGACCTCAGTGTGAAAGCTTCAGCCGACTGCCACGGTAGCCTGGCTCGGCACCTTCCGTCTCCCAGCTTCAGCCTCCCCTATTCTGCATGACTGTGTGAACACAGCTGAATGTGGTTTTTTATCCATTATTGTTACCAGCATCTATTTGGTGTCCGTCACCGTGGCATCCGGGCACTCACCGTGCTTCAGTGGAGGTGGTCCATGCCCCCGGTGCCTCCAGCTTTCCCAGCCGGCCAGGGCAGGATGAGCTGTCACTAATCATTTGTATGACAGTGGTGGCTAGACGCCTCAGCCATGATAGGGCCCTCGTGTGCTAGGTGCTGTACAGACACGGTCCCTGCACCAAAGGTGGTGTTTGTTATCCCCATAGTACAACGTCATTGGCACTGCTGGTCTTGGAACCCACAAGCTCCCAGGATCCATCGAGCGCCTTCACCACACGCCATTCACCCTCAAGCAGGGCCCAGGGCAAGGGGGTTCTTCGCGGTTTGCTCTCTGCGGAGATCTGACTCCTTTCAGAGAATGGCAGGGGATCTTCTGCCTGGAGAGCCCCCCGAGAGGTCCTCGGTGTCAAATCCCATCCCAAGGCAGGCAGGCAATCCTTTCAGCAAAGCCTTCATCCCGTGGCTCATCACCTCCTCCCCTCACGGAGTCAAGCCCCACGTCTGCCATCTCCAAGCATCCGTGGCAGCACTCGGGTAACCTTGAATCAATCCCAGACAAGCTGCCCAGGTTGTTTATTTTACATCCATCTCCTCAATTATTCTCTGCGCAAGTGACAAATGGAAAAGCGATTTCTCCTTCGGAGCCAGAGACACCAGCTCTCTGCAGGGAGAGTTTAATGCGAGTCTGTGACTCAGCCACATCTCAGGTAGAGAAGCCACAGTACCAGGGCTGTCGAGCTGGATGGGAACCAGATTTACTGTCTTGCGGGAAATTCCAGGATTTGGAAAATGCTTCTGTTCCACAATGGAATGAACACAATTCCCCTCCCTCCCAAATTTTCCCATGAAACAAAATTGTGGGGGGAAAAAAATCAGTTGAATTGTTTCATTTTGATATGATTGAAACATTTTGCCCTGATTATGACTTTAAAAATAAAAATAAACACAAGATGAAAGAACGTTGAAAACAAAGTTGTTCCAAAACAAAACACAACAGGGAAAAAAATCCAAACATCCAGGTCCAAAAACGTCAGCACAGTTTTTCAACCTGATTGAAAAGCTTCCCCACCCTCCCCCCGTTAATGCTCAGGCCAGCCCCCAGCAACGAAATTTCCTTGCAATAACCCATTTCTGAGAAACGGTTCACTTTTGCCAAATCGGCATTTTCCAAATAGGTTGTTTTCCATCAGCTGATTTCCTCCCAGCTGTACTTAACATTCCAGGCGATCTGTGGGAGAGCCCCGGTCCCCCAGGGGTAACGCCACTGACTGACGCTGACTCTCCTGCCAGACAGGTGGGGTTAGAAAAGCCGAGGAGCATATCGTCACCTGAACTCCTTGTGGGCCATCGCCCAACACCAGCCACAGGTCCTGCCCTCCATTCTGCAGAAGGGAAGGCACGTTCTACCCCCTTCTATAGAACTTTCTCTGCCGGCCGGACTGAAAGGCACCAAACCAACAGCCCCAGAAGCTGGAGTTTTTGCTATCCGTGGAAGAAGGAACAGCAGTGGAAGTCTCCCGTGCATCCCTGCCAACGTGCCACATGCCTGAACAAGAGCGGCTGATTAAGGGAGGTCGGTCTCCTTGGCCTTTCTAATGAGGCTGCCACAAAGGGACCAAATCCGTGGCAGTTGTGGGAGCGGTTTCAGGGACTTGGAAGATGTTTGGTGTAAGGGGGAGTTAAATGGCTTAAGGGGCTCAATTCTCTCCTCCACACGGGGGTGGATTTCACCCACTGCGCATGGACCTGGCTGAACCAAAGAGGGCTTAAGGATCCTGAACCAGTTCTAGCCACAGTCTTGAAGCAAGGAATCTGGAGCTCTTAGTCAACTGTACCAACCCCAGGGAGGGGTGTATGAGGAAGCTATCACCCAGCGTGCAAAGCAAGCAGGGTCTAAAGCAGGATTAGGAGGGGGCACGCTTGTCTGGAGTAACCTGGGAGAGGAAATCCTTAAAAGCTCATTCCGCTACTGATTTTTGTAAATGGGGTCTTTTTTGTCCCATTGGCCCGTCCGTATTAGAATGCAGTTTCACCCACCCATTCTTAATTTTCCAGGGACCGTTTTCTAAGGGTCCGATCCTGAGCAGCGCAGAGCACTCACAGTGTGTTCCAGTAATGCCGGGGCCTTCCAGGATTTGGCCCTAAATGTGGAAGTTCTGGTAATTAGAAAATGAATAATTCCTATTCATCTAACTTCAAAAGCCTCATGGATGTGAAAAGCCAGAGCGCTGTATCTGGGAGTCAGTCAGCAGGGCTTTGAAGACGAGGGCTGTGGTTCAAAGACATGCTTGCTACAGGGAGAGAGCCAGGTAAGTCTCAGCACAGAGCAGAAGAGAAGTGATTTCTAAATCCAGGTGACTCTACAAGGGATTATGTGAGGCCTAGTGGTCTAAACACAGTACTGGAAAATGGGCTGAGCGGGGTTCTAGTCCCAGCTCTGACAGCCTCCGGGGGTTGTGTTTGCACAAGGTTGGGTATGTGGATGCTCTTGTTTCTATTTAACAGTAGCTTACTAAGGTTTATCTTAAAGCTGCCCACATTCAATGGAAGCAAAACAGAAAAACCCTCTGAAACTGAAATCAGATTATCCATAGAGAGGTCTGCGCTGGTTTCACTACAGCATCTTAAATTCACACTTAGGTTAAACCGGTACAACTTTCCCATGGGGACAAGGCCTAACTGATTTAAACTAAACTAGATTAAGGCTAATATAAACCAAAATAAGTCAGTCTACATGGCCCTTTGCACCAATATAATAAAAACCGGTTTTAAAAAAGAAATTTCTTGTCCACTGTAACCCCCAGGTCCTTTTCTGCAGAACTGCTGCCTAGCCAATTGGTCCCCAGTCTGTAGCAGCGCATGGGATTCTTCCGTCCTAAGTGCAGGACTCTGCACTTGCCCTTGTTGAACCCCATCAGATCTCTTTTGGCCCAATCCTCCAATTTGTCTAGGTCCCTCTGTATCCTATCCCTCCCCAACCCCGTCAAGGCTGTGCCTTTCCCCCAGCCCTCAGCCCCAGATCCTTCCCGCATCGTGGCTTCCCAGGGAGCTGAAGAATCTAGGCCAGAAACCAGCTGAGAAATTCGGTTCAAAGTCGGAACCTTCCTTGAGTTCAAAGGTTTTTGGATCCGGTTTCAGGCCTGTCTCTCCCCAGGCGTATCCCGTGCCCGTTCCAGTGCAAGGGAGATGAGGATAAAGCAGTTAACTTCCTGCCTGAGATCCTGTCTTGGGTGACAGCTGGCGCTAACAAGTGTGAGAGGTTCCGGAGAGGCCCGCGCTGATGCCCCTGTCTGACTGAATTTGTCACATTTCAAAAGCCAGCCCATCTCAGAATTCCCCGTCTATCAGGCCCGCCAGCACTCTGTGTTCCCTGCTCATTAACCGGCTCAGCCATTGGGAACGAACGGTCCCTGCTCCGAAAGTGCGTATTTTTAATTTAATGCGTGGAAGAAGCAGACAGACCCCCTCTGTGCGGCTTCTGCGGGCCGGGCCTCAATAACAGTTTGTGTTATCAACATGACAGGAGGGGGGAGAAAAAGTTTCTTCATCACGGCCCAGACTTGAATAAATGAGGTGCTGGGCTCCAATCAGCCTGCTCCTTCGCTGGCTTTCTGAAGGGCTGCATCTGGAAGACGCGAGCCTCATGAAAACATTTTTCGGCTCAGCGGCGTTTCAGGCCGGCTGTCAGATAATAGGGAGCTCACGAGGCCAGGAATCGGAATGAACAGGGAAGGAGGGCGCATGCGAGGAAAGGGAGAGGAATGTAATAGACTCACTGATCGCTCTTTAAAATATACATCAAAACGCGCAGCAGGAAAAGAGAAGCTGGCTGCAAAGACAGCAGCTGCCAGGAGGCGAGCACCAAGCTGGGGTCCGCCCGAGAATAGCAGGATGCAAGGACACTGGGGCTGCCCTGACTTTAAATGACTGGCATCGCTTTGAAGCGTCCTGGTGGCTGAGTGAGGAGGAGATAGCGATTTCCTTCATTCCTTCCAAAGAATTTCTTTTCCGTAATACCTTCAGGTATGATTTGCCTGTGGAATTGATGGCGGGAAATGGATTTCTCGTCCTGGAAAGCATTTCGATGGTTTTGACCATTTTTCCCATTCCCAATCCTGGGAAGAAAAGTCGAAATCGTGAACGTTTTGTGCAAACGGAAAATTGGAAAAATATTTCTGCTTGGGTCAGCTCGGGTCCCCGCTCCCGCAGAGCGACCCCCACGTCTGCTGCAGCAGAGGGAGCTCTGACACACTGCTGCCTTTACAGGATCAATGAAACCTGCTCTGTCTTTGTAGTTAGCTGTCAAAAGAGAGAGGTGTTGGGCCTGCAGCCACGTTCAGGCCTTGTGCTAGCCTTCTTCACAGCAGGGAACATCACCAGAGGAGCATGGAGATCTCCACTCTCAACCAGGCACCTCCCACGTGACCCTGCCACCTAACTTCACGCTTCAATCTGAAGCAAACGGAACTGCACCCATTTACCCAAGCTGGGGCTCCAGCCCACTGACTCCAGTGAAGTGATGCCATTTGCACCAGAGGAGGGCCTGATCCCCCATTTATTCAGCAGCAATAAGCGGGGCAGAGAAGGCAGAAAGTTTCGACGCCCTCTCGCACAGAGGTTCCCCGCTTCGATTCAAACTGTCCTCGGCTGCGCGGAGTCCCCTGGAGTGCAAGCAGTTGACGACTGCAGTCAGACTCAATCAGATTTCCCTCAGCTGACCCCCCAAAGTTGGTCTGTGTCATAAACGAATGAAAGCTGGGAGACGCCCTGAAATGTCTCTGCTGGGAAGTGAAACAGCCAGTGACAGGCTCCTGACGGAGCTTGTTTACAAAGAGATCTGCCCCACACGGGCTGTGTGTCTGGGTGGCGCTTTGTCTAGTGTATAGGATGAGTCAGGAGACCTGGGTGCTGTTCCTAGCTCTGACCCAGACATGCTGTGTGACCTTCGACAACTCACTTTCCCCCCTCTGTGCCTCAGTTTCCCCTCCCACCCTTACTCTGCCTTGCCTGTTTAGATTGTAAACTCATTGGCACACGTAGTCTCCCTCACCATGTGCACGTACAGCACCTGGTGCAATGGGGCCCCAATTGCCCTTGGGAGCCACTGTCAAACAAATAATAGTTCGTCAGGGAAGCCTGGAATGCCGCAGAAACGCTCTCCCCTCTGCTGTCCCATTCCTGGGCTCTGAGGTTGGATTAAAGGAGGATCCATCACTGAGAGGAAGAAAAGCCTGTGAGGATCTCAGCGGGAGCAACTTGGGGCTCCCAGTGCCTCAGACCCAGGCCCTTCCAGACGCTCTGAGATACAGCAGCATGCAGAGCAGGTGGAAACCGACTGATTTACAAGTGGCTATTGATGAATCGGGAGCATCAGCTGATCAGCAATAAAATCAGGGTGTAAGATAGCCAGGCGTGATGTGAAGAGAGGTGTAAACCAAGGGTGTAAGTCACTCGGGGTGTAACCAGGAGTACAAGCTTTGCTCTGAAACGTCAGTGGGGCCCGGAAGCTGCCTCTTTTCCTATTCCCAGAGCCCGTACACATGTTCTCAGTCAGCAAATTGCACAAGTTCTAAATGCCCCTCCACAGCACCTGCCAGCCTGGAATCCAGCATCTGACTCGAAAGGGACCCATCCGCCCATGCCCAAGGGGGACACGGAGCCAGGAAGAGGAGCGGGGGAAATGAGGAAGGAAAGCCAACAGCACAAAATGAAGGCACGTGCAGAGGTTGGAAGAATCGGCCAGGACAGCCCAGGCTGCAGGCAGGTTGCTCAACAAATATTCCCGGGTGAACCGGGGGCTGCGTGCGCCTGGCTTCCTAGGGGATTGGTGAGGTGCCCGTGGGCTGTTTGTGGCGGATTAGAGAGGTGTCTGGGAGAGCGAACAGGCTGATGGGCAGTGCGAGCTTTGGGGCGATGGCGTGTCTGTGTACGGGATATCGTGTTCGTGCATTTGTTGGGGCTGAAAAGGGCAGAGCGTTAGGTGTCTGTGTGTGCTGGGGGTACAGCACTGTCACCGTCATGGGAGCAGCATTTTCCAGCAGATCTGCACAGCTTTTTCCTCTTTCAAATGTAGGGGAACATTGCGGAGTTTCAGGTTCTCACCCTACCTGGGTGCCAGGCCTCAGCCCATGCAAGCTGCAGGGCGGTGGGCTGGGTCCAGGCGGAACCGCTGGCAGCCCTTCCCTTTCCCAGATTTTATAGGGAGATTTAATCTCCTGAAACTGTCTTTGAAAGTGTGAAATTCACAGAGCCCCTCGTGAAAACAGGGAGGGGTGTGGAAGAAATTAATATGAATGAGCTTCTTTGCACTGAGTTGACCTCGTTAGCATGCCAGCTGGTGACAGTTCCTGAAACCTGCCTCATCGTGCAGACCCTCCTGCCCTGCTCCTAAAGACATCATCTCCCCCCATCTCCGCTGGGGATAACCCCGGCCCTGCACTGGACAATTCTTAACAGCCACGAGGGCTAACTCTAGGTTTTGCCGAGGTCTGTGCAAAGGCAGTCGGGTTCCCGGCCGAGTTCCAACCTCCCCGACAAGCAGTGAGGTGACGTGAATTGGGGGGATTTCGCTGCTGGACGTTGCGGGACATCAGTGGGTTTGCTACTGTGCATGGCAGGGAGCAGAGGAGGTAAAGTGTGAAGAAGTGCCAGTGTGTCAGGGCCTGGCACAAAGGCGGCTGGGCCCCATGTGGGATGCTGTCCAGTGGGCTGGGTGGTCGTGGGCATTTGCCAGGCCAGGGATGGAGGTCAGAGAGCAGCATCTCCAAAGGGCCTGGCAGGAAGCTGCATCCATGGACCAGTCTATTGTCCAACCAGACTGTCCATCTAATGTGCTATCCCACGTCTCTCTCTTCCATCTACCTACCTACCTACCTACCTATCGGTCTGTCTCAAGACTTAGGTATCTAAGTAGCTCCTGCTTGTTTAAGAATAGAACACCCCTAGGTAGATACAGGTCAATAAGATAAATCTGGTAGAAGGAGAAGACGTAAATAGCTAGGTAGGTAAATAGATGAAGCCCGACCAGATAGATGAGCTAGATAGACATAGATAAGCTAAATGGACAATTAATGTAGGTAGATAGGAGCAAACGAACCCAGAGCTGTTGGAACCACATGACCCATCTGTCCTGGGGAGAGTAAATGGAACGTGCACTTCTGGAGAGGAGGAAAATGTTTGGTGGAAAAGGCCAACACGTGCCATGGCTGATTCTGTTCTCAGAGCCTGGCTGTTGTCACACACAGAAAGCGATCCCATTCTGAGCCTCTGGTTTTCCATCCAGAACGTTGCACACGTCTCATCAGAAACAAGCGCTCTGCTAACACCCTGCGAGACAGCCAGCGTTGATCCGAGCCCCCACCCCTCAGCTGTTCATCCATTCGCTGGATGCTACTGGGGGCCGCGGTGTCAGACATCAGTAGATCAACAGCTCTTCCTGTACAGCCCCTTCCTTCTCTCATGACATCTTGGGGAAGCAATTTCTGCTTGTAGCTTCTGCCTGGCTGAAGCTGTGTCCTGGCCAGCAGACAGCTGCCGTCCTCCCCTGGCTTGGCGTCTCCTAGCTCTTTAGTTGATGCAAAATTAAGGTAATAGAGGAACCATTTTCTCCTGGACTCCCTCACATCTCATCTCTCCCCCCCGCGCCCAGACTCCTAAAGGAACATACTGGGCTGTTCTATTTTGGTTGGCATGTCACCCGCCTTGAGTTATTTTGGTTCAACCTTAGTCTGACCTTTTGTCTTTATAGCATCTTATCTCCTGGTTAAAACCCTGTAATTCTTTGCCTTTTCTCTAAACTGAATAGCCTAATGTTCTCGTTTAAAAACATACCTGCTACCAACAAGCTAAGACCCCATGTATGGCCCTGCTTCAATGAATGGCTGGGCAAAACTCAGCCTTTAGGGGTAATCCGACCACAACAAACCAGTGAGTGCAGCCCAGTGGAGACGAGGTTTTGATCACAGGCCATTTCAATGCCAGCCAGGGGAATTCACTGCTGCAGAAAGTCATCCAGGCCGATGCCAGGAGGAGCCGGGTGTCACAGGGCAGGCGGGTCCCTTTGAGAGGCCTTCGAGGTTCAGCTCCAATGCTGGCATAGCCTACAATTCCCAGGGGTCCTCTGAGAAGTCCCTGGAGTGCCTCTTTTCTGGGCTGCTCGGGTGCTCGCTTTGCGAGAAGAGCTTTTAAAAAGGGCCAGGTAATCCAACGGCTATGGATAGCATTAGTGGCTAGGCAAGCTAAGAGAAGAGTGATTATAGGCCAGGCTTCCGGGCATGAAACGATCACAAATGTTCCTCCTGCCCGCCAACAAGCCTGACACTGACCCATAGAGCACGGGCTTTAGCAGCACATTCATTTTCCTCTTCAAAGCCTGGACTCCAAATCAGCGAGACCGACAATCTGATCCAACACAGAAAATCCCCTGTAAACCCCATCCCTGCCGTCACCCCCTAACCCTTAACCAGCCTTCCCCAGAACAAGTGGGGCGCCCTTCCTCCTGGGTCGAACCCCCACAGAGGTCAATGAAATTAGCCTAGGCTGACTTCGGCCCGTGCCAGTTACAGGGTAGGACGTGATTGCTGCCCTTTTGTGGACACAGCGTGGAGTCATCTCCATAGGTTGTGAAAGGTGATAGGAAAAGCCTCAGACAATGAGGAAGGATGGCCTAGGGGTTAGGTCATAGACCTGGGTTTAAATCTCTGCTGTACTAGACTTTTCACATGACCTTGGACAAGGCGCTCAGCCTCAGTTTCCCATCTCTAAAGTGGGGATATCAGCCCTGCTTTGCCTCCCAGGGGAATTAGAAGAATCAGTCTATTAAAGACTGCGAGGCATTCAGATATTGCTGTACTGGGGCCGTGGGAGTGCCTTGACAGATCACTGCTCTGGTTGGTAAGGCAGTGACCTGGGATTAGACAGAACCAGAGTCATTTCCTTGGTCTCTCGCAGACTCCTTGCTTGCTCTCCACCTCAATTCCCCATCTGGAAGCAGGGTAAAGATCCTTCTTTACTCCCAACCTTCCTGTGTGTTTCAATTCCAAGCCCTGTGGGTCAGGGACTGTCTCTCATTCTGGGCCCGCACAACAGCTAGCGCAATGGGGCCACGATCCTCGTCCGGGGTGTCTAGGTGCATATGCAATACTACAAATAATATTATATCAATCTGTGGCTAGGGCTGGAGCGAGCAGGCCACAGCTGCATCCTATGCAGCGAAAGGTGACCTCTAAGAGCAAATTGCATCTGCTTGATGACAGATCTCCTGTGACGAAATTGCTTGGTAACAAAGAAGGCTGAGCGGAGACTCTGATGCTCAATTGCCCCCTTGAATGCTGTCTGTACCTCCTGTTCATTCCATCTCAAGGCTGCCACTCTCCCATTACTTACAGTCTGGTTTGTTGCCGATTTAACGGACAGCGACTGAGCTTTTCCTGAGGTACTTTGTACCTCTCTCAAGTGAATCCTTTCGATGGGGGCTGAGAGTTTCTTGTTTCCCTTCCAAAAGCGTTAAATGCAAAACATCTACCCGATGGGAAGGCTGCAGGGTTAAAAACAAAGCCAGGAGATGCAGGAAAGAGATATAGAGAGAATGTGCTACATTTACACATGCTTCGATATTATAAGCCACATTTTCCAAAGTACACTGGCCCAGATCAAGGGTATTTAGGCATTTAACTTCCACTGATTAGAGGATTTAAGACCTTGGGTGTACTGGATGCTGGAAAATCTGGCCTTGTGTCCCACAGGAACCTGTAGAGTGCTGACATTGTTTAAAATCTGCCCCTTATTTTGGTGCCTAAATGGGCGCTGAGCTCTGCAAATCTGGCTGTGTGGGTGCTGAGATATGTAAGTCTAGTCCTGGACTGATAGGTACTAGCAAAACACCTAAGATAGGCAGAGGGAGTTACATTTTGTATCCCTTTTTATTTAAGTGTGCATGCTAATATCGTCTGTTTAGCAATTATTATTCTAGTAGTGCCTAATAATTACACCTGGCTCTTATATAGCAGCTTTCACCAGTAGCTCTCAAACCACTGGGGAAACTGAGGCACAGGGAGCAGCTTGTCGCAGGTCAGTTGGCAGAGCTGGGAGCAGAATCCAGGTCTTCTGAGTCCTCTATCCATGAGACCACACTGCCCCCTGGGAACCCAGCTCAAAGATCCAGCCTCCACTAAGCGCCGCAGAGCCAAGTAACAAAAAAGACAGTCGCTTCCTTGAAGATCTTTTGAGCTGTTGACTCTGTTTCATAAATTATACTTCACTCTTATAGAGGAATTTCCATCCATGGATTTCAGAGCACCTCATGGAGGAAAGCCAGCCTCATTATCCTTATTTTGCAGCTGGAGAAACCAAGGTACAGTTTGGTTAATTGTCTGGCCTGTCAAAATCCCAAAGCCCTGAAAACACCCATGAGTGGGCACAGATTTAAACAAGAAAATGTTTCTGGCCAAGCATTCCTCTAGGGGACAATCCTGCACTCACAGAGAGATAGACTGGCTGATTGAACAAGTCCTTCCCATCTTCCAGGTCTATCGTGCTATGGCATATACCAGTAGGACACACCTTTTTAGACTGGAGTATTTGTGAGAGCGACGTTCTGGAACAGCCTTCCAAGGGGAGCAGTGGGGGCAAAAAACCTAGCTGGCTTCAAGGCTGAGTTTGATAAGTTTATAGAAGGGATAGTCTGATGGGACAGCCAGATTGGCAATTGACTGATCTTTGACGACTAGCGGTAAATATGCCCAATGGCCTGGGAAGGGATGTTCGATCGGTGGGTTCTGAGTTACTACAGAGAATTCTTTCGGGGTGTCTGGCTGGTGAGTCTTGCCAACCTGTTCGGGGTTGAGCTGATCACCATATCTGGGGTTAGGAAGGAATTTTCCCCCAGGGCAGATTGGCAGAGACCCTGGGTTTTTTTGCTTTCCTCTGCATGGGGCACGGGTCACTTGCTGGTGGATTCTCTGTACCTTGACGTTTTAAACCATTATCTGAGGACTTGGGTGATTCGGCCAGAGGTTAGGGGTCTATTACAGCAGTGGGAGGGGAGAGGGGGGCACGGTTCTGTAGCCTGTGTTGTGCAGGAGGTCAGACTAGATGATCATAATGGTCCCTTCTGACCTTAAAGTCTATGAGGAGAGGACCGAAAGAGCTGATAAGTCTTTGAACCTCATCAGAGGAGATGAAGTTTGGTGTCCAGCATGCAATGCCTTCAGTCCATCTCTTGGGACTCCTAGTTTACAGCCAGAGACCTGGACTGGCAGCGGCATTGCTGTGTTGTAAGAGCAACACCCAGTGGCCAGCGAAGATAATCCAGTCTGTCGCTCCACTTCCCTCCTCCCTTATTTAAAGGGGATCTCTGCAAATCTCCTGACCGGTTTCTCCCAGCTGTCGCTACATGCCGGGCCAGGATGGGCATTTCAGCATACCGTCGGCTAAACAGGACCTGCCAAAGTCTGCAGTCCTAAGCACAAATGGGCAACGCTGCAAATCCCAGACAACTAATTGGGTGCCTAATAGCCCATTTGGATGGGCCGTGTTTAGTGGTTTGAATAAGAAGAGACATGAAGGCAAGACCCTGTGCTACCAGGAGAACCAAAGACTTCTTAGCTGTAACTTCCACTGTGACCCAAATCGTCTCCAAATGCATGTGCTGGCAAAGGCAGAAATACAACGGGTGTGAAACCCTTTTACATGTCAGAATAGGCTTGTCTGTTTCGATTCAGGAAGCACCTTGCACAAAGAGAAATGGCATCCTGCTAGCATTTAAATCCCAGTCCATTTGCCAGTCGCACTGGAGAGCTTGCCCTCCCGTTGTAATTCAAAGCTAAAATTCACATAATCAATAAAGCAATTTAGAAAAAATCCAAAGCAGTTTCTCAGTCGGACTCTGTCGCTCACAAAACCACTAACGGGTGCTTGTTGGAAGCTAATGCTGGTTCTGCTTTTTGCAGGATGGCTTGTCAGTCTGCTGATTCAAAGCACAGGCCCCAGGATAAATGACGGTTCCATCGCAGGGTTTTAGATTGCCATATATCCTCATGGCATCTGGGTCTGCGTGCCAAGAAGGCTAATGCATACATAGGTCAACTTTTAATTCAGAATCTAGCAGGGACCCTGTTACGGGTGCCAATGATGCGAGAACCACAGGGTACGTCTCTGCTGCAAATCAGAGGCGTGACTGCAATGTGTGTAGCCAGACCCGTGCTAGCTCTGATCTGGCTCGCTACAACAACGCCTGGCCGAGCTGCCTGTGTCCGTACCCACGGTCACAGGCGGACTGTACGGCTTGTGCCGCTGTGAGATCACTGATAGTATGCACCGCTGACTGCACTGTAGATAAACCCACAGACTTATGTAGGGGGAGCTGGTCAGGGTTTTAGGTTGACTGGCTGGTAACCACCCCAGGCCATGAAAGGTTTTGGATCCCTGTTATTTATAGGGAAAAAAGTGACCCAAGAATAGGGTCTCTTCAACAAACCAATCTCTTAAACAAACTAACCATATCTAGAAAACGTCTCTCCAAAGCAGAGCTTTTATTCATACTGTGAAATTCAAAATTCTAACCAGCAAAGCAAACTCCAATCAAACCAAACAAATGCGTCTCCGTATTGGATTGGGGTGGAATCATCAAATTAGTACTAAAAATGATCAATCCTTATATAAATTCTACGAAGGTGCCTAAGGAGGCAGCTCTCTGTTCAGTCCTAGATCCCCAAGTTCAATATCAACCCCCAAACAGAACCCCACAAAAATAAGGCCTGAGAAAAGCCTTGCACAGCATTTTACTCATATGCCACTTTACCTCGGTAGACCTCAAAGCCCTTTGCAAAGGAGACCGGTGTCATTATCCCCGTGTTACAGATGGGGAAACTGAGGCACAGAGCGGTGCCGTGACTTGCCCAAGGTTACCCGACGGAAGCCGGTTCTTCCAAATGGCAGGCCACACGGCCTCGTGCAACGAAGCCAGTTGATGAAACACTCACTGATCAGCGGCATAAAAATAAAGTCAAACTTATGCCATCCGTGGTAACGGGGGTTAAGTTAACCCAGACTCAAAACCAGTTCCAGTGCCCAAAAGGCTGTGGGGTTCTCCCATCCCTAGAACCAGACTGGAGTCAGTGGACTTCGATGATGAGCAAACACGTGGCAGATGTGAGCCGTGCTGCTTGATCCAGGACAGAAAGGTGCTCAGATGATGAGTGTGGCAGACAAGTCTATACAGAACTGAATGACTACTCATTACATTTCCCCCCATGTCATCCCCCCGCCGTTCCATGGGAGGGCTATCAAAGCCAGCCCTGGGCTTCGACACAGACCCGCCATGCCTCTGCCGCTATTTCTTGTGACAGGCCCACAAGCTGCAGAGACAAGACGACACAAGCCAGGCACGGGCTAGGATGGGGAGTGCTGGAGAGACAGGAGGGATGAACCGCACCGAACATTTGCGGTGGCTGAGCCTGAAATCCAATCTCACCCGGCATTCAGAGCATGTCAAGTCCCTGCCTCCTTCACACACACACACCGCCCCCCCTCCCGAGGCCTGGGAATAATTGAAAAACTCAATAATTTATCAGCTACTTTCACTGAGAGCAGCGGTAAACAAACCCAGGAAAGCAATGCCCTCTCTCTCCTCCCCTGTAAACCAAGCCGCGGAGCATTCAGATGTCTCCCAGCTGCTTTTCTTTCCCTGCAGTCTCTGTGCTTGGGAGCCTCTCCCGCCTCTTTGCCAAGCCCTGTGAACTACAGGAGGACATAGAGCTTCAAAACCTCGTTTGGCTGTGGGGGCCCAAGGCAGGCAGACGTCAGGCCCGGCCCAGCACCAGCCACTGGGGGTATGCACTGCGCAGGAGCAGAGCTGACATGGGCTCTGGGGAAAGTCCTGACAAAGAGATTCAGGGCTTGGGCAGCTGGACCCAGCTAGATCACTTAGATTTGAATCTATGCCTAGCTCCCTTCTGCATCGGCCATTTCACTGAGCTCGGTCAGCCACGCTATGGCCAGATCAGGTTTCAAACTGGGTTTCTAGTGCAAATCCCCAGTCGCTGGCGAACCCAAGCGAGAAACGTTTATCTGGGAAATCAGAATCCCTGCTGCTGCAGTGAGCAGAAGAGAGCCCCGTCCGAAGTCTCAAGGACTTCTCTTGGCAGAGAAACTTTGCAGCACAAATCACAACCCCCTTGCCTGACCAACTCTGGTACTGATGGGCCATTACCTTAATAGCGGCACGCCACAATCTTCGGTGCATTTCTCCTCACAACACTCTGGAGAGGGAAGGCTGGACTATTATCCCCATTGTACAGATGGGGGAACTGAGACAGAGAGAGGCTAAGCGACTTTCCCAAAGTCACACAGGCAGCGTGGTGCTGCCACTCAGTGAACCTGGCATGGGTGCAGAGCTCTCTGGACCAGCCTGCCGAGATGGAAGGATGGCGACAGCCCGAGTTTGCCAACCCTAATCTTCTACGACCCCATTATTCGAAGTGTTAATTCCCACACTGGCAGCTCTGGGTGCTGTCAGTACAGATGGCCTCTCGCCTGCCTACCCAGCTGGAGAAATGCCTATGGTGGGAAGCTGTCAGAAAAGGCCAGGAGCAAATGACAGAGATGGAAAGGAAGGGTCGTGTGAGGAAGAGACAGATGGTTACCCTGCGATCAGAGAGAGAGAGGGTATTAAAAACCAGGAGGCAGCCACTTAGCCATCTTGTAGCTTCTGAGAAGGACAGGAAAACACGGACATGTTATGTTTTGGGTTAACGATGATTCTCACTGCCCCTCAGTTTGTCTGCCTGTCTCCGATCATTCTCTGCCGTGCACTCCCTGGCCTGGGATCGGTAAGATTTGGCCCCAAAATACTTTGGGACAGATTCCCAGAGGATGTAGACCAGCATAACAGTTTGGACAGAGGAAGAGGGAAAGGAGAAGAGACCCACATGAGGTATATGCTAGTCATCTTGGTGACAGGGTTCTGGACTAGATGGGCCATAGGTCCGATTGCTGTGCTCCTAGGAGACCATGATGTGCTCTGAAACGTGCACTAGCAGGATCTGGGAGCATCAGGGTGGAACATGCATCCGTCAGGACCTCTGCTTTGGTAGCAACAGCTTAACTTTGCTGCTTTCACAGTCTTACACTGCAAACCACCATGTCAGGGAGAGAAACCATCGCACGAGCCATCCTGCACCCCAAAGCTCTCGGCCACTCCGCTGCATCCTCCTACTGAGCAGCAGAGAGGCCCCCGGGAAGGCAGCTCTGCAAGAATGGGCGAGGGGTTAGGTGGTGGGAGCTCCGGAGTGCTGATCCCGGCTCTGACACCAACTCATTCGATGGTCTTGGGCTAAGGCGCTTTGGCCCAGATCCTCAAAGCTTCTCACTTCCAGTTAAAATCAACAAGAGGAGCTGGGCCTTTGCCATTACCAGCATCAGGTGACACTGACCTGCCTTCCTCACCGATGTGGAATGAGGCAATGGCCAGTGTTTCCAACCAGAGGAGTCTCAGCTCCAAAATCCAGATTTAGCCGCCTAAGGATGGGATTTCTGCTGGTCTCAGGCCTGTAATGTGGCCTAGAAGGCAGTGGGGCGAGTGGTGGAAAAACATGGCATGGACTGAAGACGGGGCTGGAGACCAGGGACCCCAGACCCCGTCCTGCTGTGGGGGAGGATGGCTAATGACTTGCTCCAGGGGTGCAATGTGGGGGTGCCTGCGATCGAGTTCTGGTGGCATCCGAGGCCCACACACTGCAGGGGAGCAGTGGGCCTGGTTTGGATTGTACGGCATGGGTTTTGCTAGCTGAGAAACAGTCCTCCGTAAGGACATCACTTACCCTTGTTCTTCCATCATCTCCTGGAGCTCCATACACTTCAGCTCCACCCGCCGCTTCCGCTCATGATCCAGGATCTCCCGGTGAGCCTTCTTCACCAGGTTGGGCTCCACCAGCCGCACCTCCTCCTCCGGCTTGTGCCAGGTTCCAGAGGCACCGGGTTGGGGGAAGCCATTGGCCGCCTCCTGGGGCGAAGGCATCTTAGCCCCGTTGTTATAGAGGGCCATCCCAGAATGCGCCCTCCGACTCCTCAGGCCCTGCGAGGGATGGAAACAAATTCATGGTAAGTCACTTAGTGCCAACCAGGAGGGCGGGAAAAAATACAGCTGAGCACTAAGCCAGTGCACTAAATGAATACTGACAGCTTAATGGGGGCCGAACGGTTCTAATCTGCTTCCCAGTACATGGGGGACGCACGCTGGCAGCCAGGCAGAGCTACTGCCGTTAAATCAGAGAAAGAAGTCAATGCTAATCCAGGAAGGGTTCTGGACTATGGTGGTGTACTTGAAAGGACAGTGTATTGTGGGCACAGACCCCATGTAATCCAGCAAAACAAGCATTACGTGAAACACCCTCTTTCAACAGGTGATCCCATCCCTGGACAAGCTGCGGGGAGGTCCAGCTTGGTTGGCTTTGCTCTCCGCAGCATTAAAAAGTGAGGTCCTATTCAGCAAAGATGGTTGAAATGGCAGCACAGAGCTCTGGCTTTGTTGTGTCAATAGGATTCCCCGCTCAAACCTGGTCAGTTTACCAGGAAATGCCTGGGATCTGAGTGTCAGGATGAGTTCTTTTCCTTCTTGCACATCAGCACAAGTAGTCAAGGTTCTGCTGGCCAAACTACCACAGAATCACAGGAGGTCAGGACTGGCAGGGACCTCAGGAGGTATCTAGTCCAACCCCTGCTCAAAGCAGGACCAACCCCAACTAAATCATCCAAGCCAGGGCTTTGTCAAGCCAGGCCTTAAAACCTCTAAAGATAGAGATGCCACCACCTCCCTAGCTAACCCATTCCAGTGCTTCACCACCCTCCTAAGGAAAATCGTTTTCCTAATGTCCAACCTAGTCCTCCCCCACTGCAACTTGAGACCGTTGCTCCTTGTTCTCTCATCTGCCACCACTGAGAACAGCCTCGCTCCATCCTCCCTGGAACCCACTTTCAGGTAGTGAAAGGCTGCTATCAAATCCCTCCTCTTGCTTCTCTTCTGCAGACTAAACCAGCCTAGTCCCTAAGCCTCTCCTCATAAGTCATGTGCTCCAGCCCCCTCATCATTTTCGTTGCCCTCTGCTGAACTCTCTCCAATTTGTCCACATCCCTCTCTGTAGTGGGGGGCCCAAAACTGGATTCCAGATGTGGCCTCACCAACGCTGAATAGAGGGGAATAATCACTTCCCTCGATCTGCTGGCAATTCTCCTACTAATGCAGCCCAATATGCCATTAGCCTTCTTGGCTGTTGACTCATATCCAGCTTCTTGTCCACTGTAACCCCCCAGGTCCTTTTCGGCAGCACTGTTGCCTAGCCAGTTGGGCCCCAGTCTGTAGCAGTGCATTAGATTCTTCCATCCTAACTGCAGGACTTTGTGCTTGTCCTTGTTGAACCTCATCAGATTTCTTTTGGTCCAATCCTCCAATTTGTCTATGCTGTTGGTGACATCTATACAACTCCATTGTCTTCCTATTTGCCCTGGAAGACAACTGTGTGCCTCCTCCCCTGGTCTAAAACAAGATCCCACGAGTGAAATTGATTCGATTCAGCTGCGGATGCACCAGGAGGGCTGACTCCGCAGGACCAAAAGGAGTGAAATGTAGCCACAACCCATTTTAGTTCCTAAAGCCAGCAGACCCAACTGACGCACACAAGGAAGTGGGTCTGTGGAACTAGGTGTCACTTAATAGAGTCGCTCATCGTGAGGACAGCTGCATTTCACCTACCACTGGAAAATCTAAGGAGACCTGATCCAGCCGGGATTCAAACCTGCCTTCATGGGAAGGCGAGGAAAGGCAACCCAGGTGTTTATAGC
The DNA here is from genome assembly GCA_007922155.1 of Mesoclemmys tuberculata. Classification (NCBI taxonomy): domain Eukaryota; kingdom Metazoa; phylum Chordata; order Testudines; family Chelidae; genus Mesoclemmys; species Mesoclemmys tuberculata. Next base: position 4,143,573 of record ML675623.1, on the reverse strand, counting down.
TATCGCCAGGCTGACAATGCGGCTCTTCTGTCTCCCTGTAGAAGCTGGACCATGCACAGAGCTGTATGAATCTGTTATTGCCTAAGAGCTAATAGTGCTGGTTAATAAGATCACATAGTGGCAGTTTATGCTTTCAGAGCCAGAAGTCCCCGATCCAGTGCTACAGACAGCCAGAGCAGGGAGGTAGATACATACCAGTAAGTCCTCCCTTTTGACCTCCTTCAGAGCCACTTCCCCACACCTTGATTTGATCCGCCCGCCCCCCAACTGGAGAAGAGATCTCTGTGTGCTGCTGAACCAGCCTGCATCTTTTGATTCCCTGGCTGTAGCGAAGCCCCGTCAGCCCTAGGGTCATCTTGCTATCTGGATTATTTCATGAAGCACCAGCTCAAACCATGCATTTTGCACACGTCTAGGAGGTTCTGTGATGGCAACGTTGAATCCTCGTTGCAGGAAAACCCCAGCTGAGCTCCTCAGCTAAGGAGAAAGGTTGGAGAGAGCTGGACGTGCTGGGAGGAAAGTCATGACTACCTGCAAGCTGAGACAGCAATTAGGCCCAGATTGCGAATGAGCAGGCACACGGTGCAGCCTCCCATATCCCTAAAGCCTGCGGATGAAATCCGGCTATTGTGTGTCTCTTGGAATGCAGGCTACGAAATTAAGCACAAGACTGATTTATGAATATAAGGTGCCCATTGCAAAAGTCTTGGGGTGCAGTTTGCCTCGCTCAGAATAAAGGCAGGGAGAGCTCCTCAGTACAGGGAGGAAGTACCCATAACCTCTGCAGCCTAGGGGACAGAGACCAGGAAACCTGCTGAGCGTGATTTCCAGAGCTGGGGCTCAGTGAGAAGTCTGGAGAAAGAGGCTCACCTACGGCCCTAGAGTGCGTCAACCTGCTGTGCGCTTCTGCATCTTTGTGTCAGTGCATTGTGGGAAAATCTAGCCCGGAACGCCTCGGGTGTCACTGAGATGAGCGTCTGGCCCACCGTCCGTTAGCCAGCCCCGGGCAGAGGCATCAATGGCTCTTTGCTGCGACCTGAGCACCCGGGAGCAGAGAGGAGTCCAACACGAACCCAAAGCTGGGGCCCACGTTGGCAGTGAGCAGAGAAACGCCCGCAGCTGAGGGGGCACAAGAGGGGAAACAACCTCATGAGACCAGAGGGAGAGACTTCTCCAGACCGTCTTGGCCGGCAGCTCAAACCCAAAGGCCAGCCACCGCCTCACCTGCTTCCTGAGGAGCCTTGGGGACCGCTCTGCAGGAAACCTGCACCCAGGGGCTACATGGACAGGAGGGGGACTCCTGCTTTGGGTGCCCTGGGCCAGACTGGGACTGTCCGGCTGTGAGAGCGTGAGGCAGGGAGAGGGTGTTGCGATGCTTCCCCCCTCCAACATATCCAGGCAGGGAACAGCCAAAACCATTCAGCTCCCACGCCTGGAGTGCGATGGGGGCCTGCCTCGTGAACGCAGCAGGGCTCTGCATCTCAGAGCGGGCATAGCTGGCCAGGCCAGGCCAGACCCAAAGCCCTGACCCTCGGGGAGAGGGGCTGGTCCAGTGCACCTTCCGTAGATGCCAGTGCTAAGCGCATTTCCAGCTCCCTTCTCCAGCCAAAGCACGCCTAGGATGCTCCACTTGGCCATTTCTCGTTGGCCCGGCAATTGTACTTCAAGGCGCCAGTTAAGGACAGCGCACACTCAAAGATGCTGCTGCCCTCTCCGCCTGGTCCCCCACATGGCTCTGAATAGTCGTCTCTTTAAAGCCGCGTAACAAACTGAGCCCGCTTGTCTTTACAGAGTGGTTCGAGCACCAGGCTGGGACGCCAGAGAACTGGGTACGGTTCCCAGCCATGTCCCAGAAGCCATCTACGACTCTGGGCAAGTCGCTGCCCGGCTCCGTGACGCAGTTTCCCCATTTGTAGCCCTGGCGGGTGAATGATCCTGATGCGCCCCGCAGGGAAGTTGCAAGGTTGGGTTTATTGGTGCCTTTCTTTGAGATCTTTGAAGGGAAGGCGCCATAGAAATGCAACGTATTGTTCAACTAAATGACCTGGCTCATTGGTACAGAAAATAACGGGGGCAGAAGCAGGCTAGAAGTCAAGGGGCGTTTTAAAGAAGACTTCAATCCAGATTTTACTAAAGGAGAGTTGTCCATCCCCCTGCCCCAGGCTTGGCCTGTGGAAGGCCGGCTGCTACCAGGCAGCTTGGCTCCGGGCCACAAGTGGGGCCCAGGGATAAGTGGCAGCCAGGGGGCTCGTTAACCGCTCCAGCTTTTATTTGTGAAGGGTCAACAGCCAGAGCTAGTTTAATTCACTCCATCCAATGTACTGCCCGTTGCCAGGCAACGCAGCCGTCTGGTGCCTCCTGTGCGGATGCTTTTAAGGACATTGTCGGAGGTGGAAGGATGGGGATGTTTGGGGGAGACGGCCCCAACTCTGGGCAGAAAATGCTTCCCCAGCCCCCCCATTCCATAGGCCGGCACGCCACGGCCCGGTGCACGGACGCTGGCTGCCGCAGGCACTCTCTCGAGGGCAGAGGAGGGCAAGGCGTTGGAAGGACCAGCCAAGACCTGCTGTGGTGTGGGAGTGGGGGCCTCACCTCCAAAGGCGCCTTTTGCCCAGGGCCAGCGCCCGGCTATGGGACAGCACAGCAGGCCTGGAGATAGTCGCAGCAGGGCGGGACGCCACCGCGCTCAAAACAGACACGGGTTTGGAGGGGAAGTGGAGGCATAGAAAGGAGAAGTGGCTTGGCCACGGTCTTGCAACGAGGGAGGGGCAGACTAAGGACTAGAGCACAGCTCTCCTGGCTGCTAGCCCCGGGTCCTGCCCATTAGCCCATGCTGCACACGCTGCCTTGTCACCCAGCGGCATGGAAGGAGCCTAGCGTTCTGCCTCCCAAGGAGAGTCAGTGGGGTGCATGCCAGCTTTTAGGGGAGGTTCCTTAACTCCTCCTGGCATGTCAGGGGGCCAATGGTCCCTGCCCCCACGGGCAGAGCACCTCTGATCACTGCTCTGTAGAGCTGCCCCTGTACCACAGCTACAGTCCTGAACACTAGTGGGCCAGATCCACAGCTGGTGTAGATCAGCATCGTTCCCTTGCTCCATTGCTACGCCCACGGAGGCTTTGGCCCAGGAATATTCCCTTTCCATGTTTTTAGGAAGCCTTTTTATTCAGCCCTTTTCCAAGGCACAATTTGTCTTTGGGGGCTGACCGACATTGGCCCAGCAAAAAGCTGCACGAGCAAAACGAGGCTGACTCATCGCAGTCCATGGTGGACAATTCAGCTTATCCACACTGTTTAGCACAGGGGCCAGCTGGAAGGCCAACCTGGTCAGAGGCAGGAAAATCATACCTTAGTGGGTGTCTGTTTCATTAAGGTGATGGAGGAAGATGGAATCCAGCATAGCCTGTTCTAGCTCAACTAGACAGAACACAGTTTCCTGCTATTGCATCTCCCTTGTGCGTGATTCTTGTCTCAAGAAAAGTTTTTGTTTATTTATGTTCTAATCAAATATTAACTCGTCTGATTTCCAGGGCCTGTGAACTGTGCCCGGATAAAGCTGATGTTCCTATAGGCTAGAATCTTAAATGGGAGACAGGAAGCCCCAGCAAGCAGCTGAAAATTCAGAGGCTCGGATGCAACAGTAAGTGAGAATTAACGGCTGGATTTTCTGAAGAGCTCAACACGCTGGATGCGTGGCCCTGAGAAATCTGGCCCCGCGTGATCTGCCAGTCGAGTCTACAGCAGAGATGAGAATTGAAGCCTGACACCGCGTGATGGATTAGATGACCCCTTGAGGTCCCTTCCAATCCTGTGATTCGACCGGCCACAAGCCTTCCGCAAACCATGGTAATGGGGGTCGCAGCCTGGGCTGGACCCCCCAGGGCCACGGTAAAATGTACCTTTTCCCCCCCATGTGGGGGCCTTGAATGCCGGCCCACTGAGAAGCAGGCCCCTGACAAGTGTCTCAAGCTGGGCCACCAAATATTGAAGAACCTAAAATCACTAGACATTTTTTAAAAGCTGCTAAATCCGAGATGGGATCTGGGGAGATGTTTGATTATTTGCTACATCAGACCTCTCTGTTTTTGATGATTTCTTTGGCAGAATCACTGACCATCAAAGGCAAAAGCAAAGACTCCCGGTTCACAGGTTTGATTGTATCATTAAGAAGAACAATGCATCCCATGAACACAACGCACTCAGATAGGGCTTTTCAGCCAAGAATCCCAAAGCATTTTACAAAAGGAGAGTAAAATGGGGAAATTGAGGCATGGAGCAGGGCAGCGACTTGCTCAAAGTCACTCCTGGCAGAGCTGGATCTAGAATTCGGGGCTGGGTTGTGCAAAACTAATTACACCCCGAACTCCATATTTAGGAACCTGAATAAGAACACACCAGCAACTATTGACACCAGTGGGTGTGCTGCACTTCTGAATTCCTAATCCCTGGAGTATGCTGCGTATCCAAATCAGGTTGTGTCCCCCTTGTACAGACAAGACAAGGTTCTTCGGCTCTGCTTCCTGGGTCCTGCTGGAGTTGTGGATAGGAAAAACAAAGTACGATGTTAATCCCCACAAGACGAGAGCCTGGCTTTCACACCAGGACAAGTCTGATCTGAGTCTAGCGCAGTGGTGGATTGAGAATGTCACACCCTGCACCAATCCACAGGCCGAGCCTCTCGCCTTCCTGATTGAATCAAAGCAGCCTGGATCCAAACACGTTTATGTCTCTCCTTCCAGGCCTGTGGGAATGTCAGCCGAGACCCGGAGTTTTCATTACGGCTGATGGAGCTGCTGGTTATTTTTGGAGCACAGGAAAAGAGAATCAAATTTGATAGTGGAGGAAGGGACACATGAAGGTGAAAGAGCAGCAGAGAAAAGAGGCGAGGATGATAGGACAAACCAGAAGAGTTGTTCGTCTTTCACTGGCTCATCCTCTCCCATGGAAAACAGTTGCTGGGGAGGTGGCTGAGGTTGCAGGGGGACCTTGGCGCCCGCTTTGTCAGGGGAGCCTTTGCCCGGTGGGTTAGACGTGATAAGTGGCGACTGGCAACTCAAAGACTGTTCATGGATTAGATCGTAGCCGGCTCTGTGACCAGCATAGAATCATTACTGCCTGCGCTTACACTCACACCTGTTTCACCTCTGCCACGGCGCTGGCTATTCAAAGGCATATCTCCTCTCCCACCCCCTGCATGATCCAGCCATTAATAATCCTTCCTGGGCTTGGGGACTAAGAGCTCTTGCCCGAATAGCACCTCACCTCTCTGAGCGCTTTACAAGCTAGCGGGGGGACTGAGCCGGCTGTTGGGTAGTGGGGGAAGGCACTGGGCTGGGATTGGGAAGCCCCTGGCTCTGCCTGTTGTGCAACATGGGCAAGGCGCTTCTCAAGGCCCAGTTTCTCTTCCCAGCCCCTATGATGCCGATTGTAAACTGTGCAGGGCGAGGACTGTGTACAGACCCTGTGCAGCACGAGGCGCCCCTGATCTCAGCTGAGGCTGCAAGGTGCTGCTGCAGTTACACACAATAGCAACAGCGACTGGACTGTAGAGCTGTAGGCGCTTCTGGGGTGGCACACGGCTGCTGTTGAACAGCGCATGACAACCCCATCTGTCGGTGTAGGACAGAGAAGGAAGGGTAATGTATCTAATGGGAACCGGAGGGTGAATATGAGCAGGTAGAAAGCAATCTCTAATGCTGGGATTTGACAGAGCGGCTGTTTGGGAGGCACAGAAACAGGTTAGAGGGGTCCCATGAGATTGTATGTCTGGGATGAGGGATTGTGGTATGTGTGTGGGAGGGGGCCCATGCTACAAATTTGTACTGGACCAAAAAAAATTATGTTTGGGCCCTGCCAGCGCGCAGTACTTTCGGCAAATCAAGACCCCTTTGCGGCAGCAGGAATTGCACAGTGAAAAACCGAGGCACCTTGAATCTTTTACAAATCTCGTCTGAAACCTTTCGTGATTCCTTGGGCTGGATGCAAGCGCCTTTTGGATAATCCCCATGGGTTAGCAATGCACTCTTTAGAACACACACTGATTCCGTACAGGGTATGTCTACACTGGCTCTGAGTTCGGGCAACTAGTCTGGGCCTCTGGCAGTGCAACATCCACACTGTTTTTAGTCCGCTAGCACGTCTGCCTACCCAGGCTCCCAGCGGCAATGTAAACATACCCCCAGAGAGCCCACGAGAACCACTTAGCGCATGTAAATGAGCTAGGCAGAGCATTAACAACAACAGCAAAAGTAACAGAGATAATTTGTTTTTGTGAAATTAAATTTGTGAAAAATGCAGGATTTACCCACAACATATTGCTGGGAGAGCAGCCGACCTTACCAGGGTGGGAGGGGTGGGGGTAACCAAATTTAACCACAGAGGCCGGACAGGCAGGATTCAAGAGCCAGCCGTTCCAAATAAAAACAAAACTCTGATCTATTTATTCTCATACATCCTTCCCTCTTTCTGCCGCCACTCACCCATCCATCCATCCATCCATCCATCCGATACCCTCCCCCTTCATTGTCAGCTCTCGGTTGAGATGAGCCAAAGCGTTTTGTTTTGAGTCAGTTCAACATTAAACAGCATTTCTCTACCTGTCTGAAGCCCCCTTTCCCCACTCCAGGACAGGCTCCGTGGCTGGACTACGTCTCCCATGAAGCAATGGGGTCCCCTCTGACTGAGCTACATAGCCCATCACGGGAGATGTAACTTCTTTCTATTACGGGGTTTTTCTGCAGTGCCCAGCACATTGGGGCCCTGATCCCTGCACTGCAATACATAAATAAATAAAACAGACATGCTTCAAGGAAGACAAGTGTAAATATGAGACTATAGCTGGCCAATTATTCAGTACTAAACCGTGGGGTAAAAAATGCATGCCAAAGCTTTCGTAGAATACTAGTTTTTCTTTCATTATTCCATCAGAGTGCATTTAGTCAGCTGAACTCTACTGCTTACGCACTGGTGTACATAATCATGCTTGCGACCGTCAAGCACTCTCTCTCTCTCTAAATATATATTTAGAGAGAGAAAGGGTTAGAGAAAAGAGAGATGGGAAAAAAAGGACACTTGAAAAAATAATTCATTCTCTAATGGGAATTCCTCAGTTCTGCTTCCCAGTGCAGCTCTGGTAAAAGCCCACTCAAGTCATCTACATTTCAAGCACCCAGTCTATAATTTGGACACTCGAAAAGTAGGGACAGCTGGATATGAGCTCCTCCTAGAAAATTAGGGTCCGGCGGTCAGGGCATGTGCTTGGGGCATGACAATTTTCCTGAGATTTGCAGTAATCAGATATGACCTCTGATTTCAAGATATGGTTCTCTCCATAGAAGAAATTGCCATCGTCAACATATCCAGCTCTTTCTGTTCTATCTAGGTTCTCATGACAGCTCAATCACCTTTTCATCAGTAGATCTCAAAGCAGTTTACAAAAGAGGGCAGGCTCATTGTCCCCACATAGAGTCTGATCCATTAATGATTATTTTTACAATAGGACTGGCAGGCCACAATCAGGACCAGGGCTCCACTGTGCTAAGGGCTGTACAAAAATAAATGAAACTTTGCCTCCGCAGAACTTTGCGATAGTGACGTTTCTCTTGCAGTGTGCTTCTGAGCAAGCAGCCTGACCTGCCAGCATTTTAAACCACAGTGATGAACACAGGATGGATGGATGTGAGCAGTCCCATTGAAGTCAATGGGTCTTGTCATTGATGGTACAGAGTTTGTTAAAGATGCCAGACTCTTCTAGGCTTTTATCTAGGTGAATTCCTCCCCTGTTTAGACCCCCTCTAGAAGCCTCATTCTCATCTCATTTATACCAGCGTAAATCAGAAAAAAACCCACTGAAGCCAGTTACACTGGTGGTGTAAAACCAGTGTCACCGAGATCAGCACCAGACCCCTTTGTATATTAGTGGGAGCATCTTGTCCTCAGTTTGCTTCCTTGAATTCAAGGGGACAGTCAGACCTCTGGCTTCTTGCCTGGTGGAATGGGGTGAAGTGCTGACACAGGGGCGTTTTGTGGGGAGAGCTGCTGGGGAGGAAGGGGAAAGGGTGCAGTTGTGAGGGTGAATGGGATTTGAAAAGAGAAGCATTAGTAGAGAAGGAATGAGAAAGTAAGAAAAGAAAAAAGAAAACGAACGAGGAAAAAAGAGACAAGAGGGAGCATGAATGAGAGAAAATAGAAAAGTGAAGATGAAAGAAAGAGCGGCCAAGAGAAAAAGACCCGCCACCACCACCCTCAAACACACACTCCTCGGTGTATTCTACTGTTTGAGGCATTATTTAGATATATTCAGATTCCCAGACAAGGAGGACACCCAATCGCAAAGCGAATACAAATCAGCAGCTTGCAGCCACGACATCCTGCGTGTGTTGCTAATTCCCTGCAGCAGCCTCCGTTCCCCAAGGTACCAAAGGGATTGGAGCTGTACGTAATACCACAAGAGTCCCCGCTAGCTCGGCTTTACCTCCCCGTGGCTCGGAAACTTACCGACCTACCCAAATCACTCTAATTGCGGAAACGTTGCTTGGATCCCAAGCATCAGGTGCCCGACCTGTCCCAGTACATTTTAATCTGTCGCTGTGACATGGGGTGTATCTCCCATGCGCAGCAGCAGTGCAGCCATCTGTGTTTTGTCCTGTTTTACACAGCAGCCACGGGTACAGCCAGCTCTCCTGAAAGACTGTAAAATGTTATTTGCACAGGTATCGCCGAATCCTTCCAAAGATGGATGAAATCAACTTCCCCGGCTATGCGGCTTTCCCAGATAATCTATCCTCAAACAGCAAAAGAGGGCGAGTTTTGACTTGAATCCTAATGAGATTCCTGGGGCCAGATTCACTGAGGCCCGGATTCAGCAAAGCACTTACACACACGCTTAAAGGTTTTGCTGAAAGGGATGAGATTTCTAAAGCTTGGTGCCCAGTGGCATAGATCGGGCCTCCTGGGGCCCTGCAGAAAGGGCAGGAGAGACATCTCCAGCCACGTCACCTCAGATATTCCCTTTAACAAGGAGAGGAGGGGTTAAACCAGCGTCTGGGACAAGTGCTCTGGCCACGCCCTGAGCAAGCATTGCCTAGTACTTTTGGGGCTGCCCTGGTTTAGTGCCGCCCCTTGAAGGCCTCAGCCAGCTAGGCTTGCGGGCAAGGTTTCCGGCAGCATAAGCTGGGCCAGAACGTGCACAAATGAGCCCTACAAACCAGCAGGGGAACACACGGGTCGTAAAGCCAGAAGGGATCATGGCTGACCTCCCGCCTACCACGGGCCACGCCCGTTCAGCCAGTTAGCACTGTATGGAGCCCAAAATCGGCGCTGACGGGATGGGGGCTCTGGTTGGCTCACTGCTGTTCAGAGACAAGGCAGAGGTTCAGACCAGGGGTCAGACCAGTTCCACCTCCTCTGATTTTCATACCCCTTTGGGGCCCAGGCTGGCTCAGGGCTGGGCCAGTTCTCTTCTGGAGAAGGGCACGAGGCTGAAATCGGGGCTAGCTCCGTTGGGGAGAGGGAGTGTCTCACCAGCCTCTGCACTGGACCTAACAACACCGTCGCCCACCTTTAGCTCACACCCCCTTGTTTTTCTGCCATCGTTTAGCTTCACTGCTCAGAGACTCGTTTTTCTGAAAAACCTGCTTCTCCCATTGCCTCGCACAATGGAAATCATGTGCCGTCAGCAATCACTCCACTAGCAGGGGAGACAGGAGGCTGTTTACCAGGGTCTCCTAGCCTATCTACTGAGATTAGGCTCATCAGACAAGGCATCGTGACAAATACAGTTGCTCTGTCTCCCTCACTCCCTTTCGCACTGGCGGATCAGCTTGGGCTGCAGAACAGATTCCATCCATACGGACGGCCTGCAATACACAGCATCTGTATATAAATACATTAGCCACTCACTAGCCAGTAGCTGGCATTTCTATAGAAATCCCACTTAACCTCATTGATTTCCCTGTGTCAGCTAGGAAAATCAATGGGCTTTCATAATGCAGTGCAACTCCACGGCCAGCTCCGGCTCATCATCTCTGTCATCTTCAGCTCCGAGCACTTGTGAAACACTCCTTGGGACACAACCCGGCTCCACACGGCCTTTTTGTTTCAAATCAGCGACTCGACGCCCGTGGGCGTTTGAAAGGGCACTTGGAGAGAGAGGCTGGTGTGTGAGCGGAGGGTGGCAGCATAGTCTACCTGGAGGTCACGTGCAGAGGAGCTGCACTGACGTAGGGGAGTTCCACTACGCAGCGAGCTACGGTGCATGGGACGCTGGAGTGGGAGTCGGGAGATGTTGGTACTGTTCCCAGCTTGGTCGCTGGCCTGCTGGGTGTCCCTAGTCATGTCACCTCCCCTCTCCATGTCTCAATATCCACTTTCTCTGTCTCATCTGGTTGGACTGTCAGCTCGTCAGGGTGGAGACTGTCTCTCTCTCGCTTTCTGTCCGTCCAGCACCTGACACAGTGGGGCCCCGATCTCACTTGAGGCCTTGAAGCTCTGCCAGCTTACAACAATCCCGATCCCCAGAGACCGCTCCTCATTCACGGCCACGAGCCAGTGGCGAGAAGGTTAGCTCTGGAGCAGATGGCAAACCTCACTAAGGAGCCTGCCTCCCGCCCCATGGAAAGCAGGGCTGTCTCTACCGCAGGCGCAGAGACATTAGCAGGGGCCCCATCTGATAAGAGACCCTCACAGCCGGGGGAACATCCCTGGATTTCCCTCTGCAATGGGCTGCCCCACGTGATAACTCTGCCTCCCAAGCCAGTGTCTGATTGCTTAATTACAAGGCTCTTTTTTTATTGCACTTGCTATCAGCTGGCAATTCTGCTGCCGCAGAGAGCAGCGAAGGCAGGCAGCTGTATTTATTGCTTGTCCGTTATCAGAGCGCTTTCCCAAATGAGCTGAGAAATGCCCTGTAGATCTGTTATGCCACAAGCCTGCCCACAGGATTTCATGCAGTCACACACAGCCTGCCTCTCCTCCTTCAATACACAGGCTGCAGTCAGCTTCCCCCTTCCTCCCACCCCAGCATTTGCAGGGCTTCTTTACTCCAGGTGTAGAGGTGGTTCTCTGCCCCATCCATGCAGGCAGGGCCCCCACATGGGGGAGGATAAAGATACACTTTACTGGGGCCCGGAATCCCTGGGAAGCCCGGCCCAGGCTGCAACGCCCATTACCATGAGAAAAAAAATTTTCATGGCTCATGAGATTGTATGTATGGGATGAGGGATTGTGGTGTGTGTGAGGGAGGGGGCCCATGTTACAAGTTTGTATCGGGTTCTGAAAAAATGATGCTTGGGCCCTGCATGCAGCTGGACCGATGTAGGCAGCAGAGCTAGCCAAAATTCAGCATGTCCATGTGGGAGAACATCCAAGATTTCTAAGTTTCGTTTTGTCCCAAATCGGGACAAAGTGTCAAAATCTCAGAATTTTGGCTAAATGAAAAAATATTCCCCAAATCTTCTGTTTTAACCTTATCAGAGAATCCTACAGTTCAAGGCCAAAAGGGTCCATCAGATCATCTGGTCTGACCTCCTGTACGTCACCCAGCCCATTCAACCTAATAGCCCATATTTAGGATCGGAAGGATTTGATTTTTTATCAGTAAATGTTGGTAAATGTCGATTTTCAGTGCACACACATGAGCCAAAGACAAACTATTGCCATTGATAATCATCAACATTTACAAAAAGGCAAAGTAAGAAAAAGCTGTTTGAGAACATACTGAAGTTTGATTTGAGGGCATTTTGACATGACGTTAACAATTTACATTGTAACGTTTAAAAACGTCAGCTTTTGGAATCTCAACATCGACTGCCGTTAACTTGTCTCCTCTCCCACAATGTCTGATCCCCCATAATTTCCTGCAGCTGGGAAAATTTAAAGTGATAAAAATAAAAATAAGTGCTTAAACTAAACCTGTATATTATCTATCTAAATAAAAGAGTAAATAAAAATCAAATTCTGCCATGCCTCCCTCCATCAGACTAAAGTATTAGAGCCCTCCAGAGACTAAACTATTGTATGCCACAGGGGGAGACTAGGGGCTTATTTTGACTTGTATGTATATTATAAAGAGGCAGGAGATGCCCAGTGGAGTTTCAAAAGCCCCATGGCACTTAACTCCCACTGAAATCTTTTGAAAATGGGGCATAGACCCCTAAGTCACTTCGGAGTTTTTGAAAACCTTACTCTAACTGACTAGCACAAAGGAACTCTGGCCAAGCTGCAAACTGAATCCATATTCCTCACTTCATTGTTCCAAATGCTTCTGTAATTTCCTGCGACGTTTGAGATCGACACGTGCCCATGCAATGGTTGAATCGGCATTTTCTGTTGCGAAGTTTCTGACCAGGAGGGGGATTTCTTGTGTTCTGTGCCCTGCACAGGGAATCAGAGATACGGATTCAGCTTGGGACTTGGCCAAAGAGTCCTCTCTGACCCCGGGCAAATCATTGAAGTGATTTTGAAAATGTGAGCCCAATTGGCTCATTGTGTTTCTATGTTGCACAGACTTTTAAAATGATAGAGTCCCTGTCCCAAAAACTTAGAATATAATGTTATTATTTACCTCAAACAGTGAGAGAACAGGACATGTCGATTTAGAGCAGTGAAATAATTCCTATTATATTTCCATAATGTTTGTCATACTACCTAGCTAGATGGGGACATTTGGAGATAACCAGGCAGATTGATGGAGGGGACCATATGGCAATAGACAGAGAGACAGACAGACAGATGCAAATCACTGTCGTAAGTGCCCCCCCGATATGAGTAAAGGTGTTGTAACCTGAACTTTATAAAAATACCCTCTGCATTCACTTCTAATAAAGCAGCCTCCATACTCAGCCATTATTGGAAGGCGGTTTGGGGGAGAGGTGAAGTGAAAGAGATTTCATGGAGTGCTCTGGTAGGCGGAATGAGTAACACTCCGACAAGATCCGAAGGGATTTCTAATGTGCATTGTGAGAGGGGGCCGGGGCCTAACTTTGGGGATTTTTCAGAGAGGGTTTGAGGAAACATAGGAGAAAACCGCAAGGTTCTGGCCAAACATTACTGGGCGGGCACAAGATCTGTGCCATACGCGTGTCAAACAGCTTTTTTTTGGAGTAGCATGGTCAGTTTCAAGAGCATACTCTAGCTCTAGACAGGAGTTTTCAACCCGTGGTCTGCGGACTCCTGCGGATCCAAAGACTATGTCTAAGGGGTCATGAAAGGTTGTTGTTACCGCAGAACAGTGGTTTTCAACCTGGGGGTCCACAGACGACATCTAAGATTTCCAAAGAGGGCCACACCTCCATTCTACATTTGTAGGGGCTGCAAATGAAAAAAGATTGAAGACCAAAGGACTAAGGAACCTGCACGTTCGGTGTCAGTCTAGATTATGCATATATCTTGTTACAGTGCAGCATTTATCCACTCTGTGGTCAGCCACAGACCCTTCCTGCAGCGTCAATCTGATTCCCATCAGTTGGCAGATCGGCGCAGTTGTTTATTTTAATGCTGGCAATGTAGCTCTTTGCAGGGGCTCATCTAAGCATGAACGCAGTGCAGCTTTGAGTGCAGACATGTCACAGAGGACAGCTCTGGATAACTGAGGTGTTGGATAATTGAGGGAACATTCAATGCAATTCATATACGTGGGCTGACATGACCCTGGCTCAGATGAGGGGGAATTTGGGTTAAATTAGGCTCCGGTAATTGAGGATGTGGGGGCTGGGTTAGGCTTATATATAAAGTATGAAGTGGGGACATCTGTTTTTCTGCTAAACTCTGTTCCTTTTGTGATTGCATCTTCCCACTCCCTTCCCATTTGTCTGATCACATCCTTCATCCTGCCTCAGCTGAAGGGGAAGGACTAGAGGATTTCGAGTTCCCTTCCAACCTGATATTTCTGACTCCTAGACAGCAAGCTCTCCTGGGCAAGGACTGTCTTCATTGTCCATGCAGTGCCTAGCACAGTGGGCCCTTGATCCTTGACTGAGGATCACAGGTGTCACCATCGTCATCGCTGGCTGAAATTCCCCAGCCAGGAGGTCAGAACAAGATGATCCCAATGGGCCTTTCTGGCCTTAAAATTCGATGGCTCTAGGAAGCAGAGTGGGTGCTGCAGGGTATAAGATGAGGTACCGAAGCTGAGATTCAGTGCTGTAGCTCCAAGATGTGCCACACAAAAGGTGCAGAGAGGGCCTCACTGTGCCCCCTCAAGCCTGGGTTTCTCCACGGGTGGCATCAATCAGAATAGCCAGGGGTTGCTGAACATTGCATAAGCCTCCCAAAAGCTGCCTAAAGGACTATGGAGATGTCCCCTCCAACTCTAGCTTGCCCCATGTGCCAAAGTTTATGATGGGTGGTGGCAACATAGGGCCACTTCTGGCTGGCATAAGCAGTGCCTCGACCAGGGGAATTCTGCCCTGGGCTTTCACAGTGGAGGGAAGGATCTCTCCCTAGAGCGGGTCAGGGATTTTCCGAGGAAAGTTTTGTCGTTGAGGGATGCCAATTTGTCGGAACTGTTCATGGGAAAGGATCAGTTCTGACAAATCTCCCAAGTCAAAATTATTTTGGGAAAAAAGAAAACACCCTGAAATGGTTAAAACGTCCATTTTGATTTTCTTTTTTTAAACAAAATTTTCGTTTTTCAGTTGGACGTGACCTTTTTGGTTTGAAATTTTAGTGCATGAAGACTTTTAAGGGTTTTTTTGCAATGTAAAGGTCGAAATCAGAACAAAACATTTCGACAGCCTCAAAAAATGTTTTGAGTGATCCGATCCAGAGTTTATTTCAGGTGGTCCATGCCTGAACAATTTTGAGATTTTGCTGTTTCATTGTGACTCAGGATGGGGAAATATTTTCAAAAGCTCAAAAGCTCTCGAGGGATGGAACAACCATTTTTCCACCCAGTTCTGGGCCTCCATGGCTTTTAAAAATGCACCTCCAATCCCAGCCCTGTTTAGTCAGACCTCAGCACCTTTTGCCTGGGCACTGCCCCCTTTTCCAACTCCCAGGGAAATTTCAGATTCAATTCATTCCACCAGAACTCAAATCCAGTGTCACTGAAAATCCTAGCTGCAGCCCAGGAAATTGGCAGTCAGGGATGCACTAGTCTGAAGCCATATTTCTCTCCAGCCTTCGGAGAGGACAGCGGAGCCATTCCTTATTCGCAATTCCAGATAATCCACTTGAATGAAAAAACAGATCGATAGGAGAGTAAATCTGCTTAGAGGAGATATTTACTACATGTAGCCTGCTGAGCCAGGCACCGGCTGGATTTGAGAGTCAGCAAGGCCGTGATGGGGGCCAAGCGGCGTTAAGTGAGATGTACAGATCAGCACGGCTCCATGGCGCAATGACACACAGGGTCATGAGACACTGAGGGCGGGGAGGGGGACAGGGGACCCAGTGAGGTTTTGACAGGTTCTCATCATTACTCACATAGTAGCAACTAGATACCCACAACCAAGTGCTGCTCCCCACGGTTAAGTGCGGTGAATATACAGTAAGACAGTCCCTGCCTCCAAGGGTTTACAATCTCAGTTCACAAAAGGGAAGATTATTATCCCATTTTACAGATGGGGAACTGCAAGACTAAGTGACATGACTGAGGTCACACAAGTAGTGTGTGCCGGAGCTGGGGAGTGAACCTAGATATTCAGAGACCCAGTCTAGCACTCCGACCACAAGGCCAGCCCTCCCCAGGCCTATTGCTGGCTGCGTTCCGATCCGTGTTTCGCAAGGGACGGGGCAGACAGACTGTTCCCGAACCCAGGCCCCACTGATGTCAGGGGCAAAACTCCATGTGAGTTCAGTGCAGCTGGGATTTCACTCCTGGTATGGCTGCTGCAATGAACAAACCATCAACAGGTTTGAGCGAAGGACAGACAAGAGCAAGGGGTGGGGACATGACTGGGGACACAGATTAGGGCAGAGAGGAGACCGTGCAGGTCAAACTGGTCATGGCCCTCAAGAGCTGATCAGTCATTCTCATGGTGAGTGCCTCGTCCGTGTCCCCAACTTGGAGCACAGCTCGAAGAAGCACCCGAGTAAGGTTCAACAACTCGCCCGCCCCGACTTCCGACCACTCCGGCCCAGGCTCACCTCTCAGAAGGCACGGTCCATCAGCCCCTGCGTCGCTCCAGCTCCAGCCAGTTCAATTCGGGAACTTCTTGCCCACAGCAGCCTTTTCCTGTGGAAGGCCGACTGCGCCTGTGCTGCTGGCTTCAACACCTGGGAAAAAGGCAGGGAGAAGAACCGTTAACCCCAAAGCATCTGGAATTCTTTCCCCCACTCATCGCCCTCCCGTTTCCCGCTTTTCATGCCAGCAGCCAGCACTTTCCCCAGCGCAGCTGCCTGCCGACAATGCAAAGAGAGAAGCCAGGCCTGTGGGATGCTCAGGGACCAGCCAGTGCTGAAGGCACTTGCCAGAGATCTGCTTTATTCTGCGTCAGATTACAGTCAGCTGGGCACAACAACCAAGGCCGGGCAGCAGTGCCTGGAGTCTCTGGCTGGGAAGCTAAAGGCACAATTCCCCCACACCGCAGCTTGGAAGCCAACGTCCCACTGCAGCTTCTGGAAGGAAAAGCCATGGGAGAGCAACATAGTGCCCAGTTAAAGGCAATCCTCCTCTTCCAAACTGGGGGTTAGTCCCTCCCCTTCCATCCAGCCCCAGCCAAGAAGAACTTTCTCAGTTGTGAGTGTCGCGGTGGGTTACATTTGTTTGGAATCCGAAGCTGCAGCACGAATCATTGGCAGTGATTTCCAGCCCAGCTATAAAACTATGTCTGATGTCTTGTTCATTAGCCCAGCCTTGTCTTCCTGCCAGGAGTCTGTGTCACACACGGGGGCTCCCTGAACCAAGAGCTGCTGTTTTGTTCTAAAGCTACCATTTTTTTGGTACATCTGTCACCCGAAAATCACACTGATTAATTTTTAGGGTGCGGTGGCCAGAGTTCTGCCAGGTGCAGAGGTGCATGTGTGTCATGGGAAACAGATCCATTTGAGGGTCAGAATAAGGCCCGGAGTCTGTTTATCACAGCCCATGGGAAGCCATTAAGCCACAGGTTCTGTTTACACCTCCGGCCTGCTGATTTTGGACTAGCTTGGGAACCATTTGATCACGTGGCTGAGCCACTCTTCGTGCCACTGGAATCAATAGGACTGGTGTGTAAACCAGCACTGCCGACCTCGGGGCCAAAAAAAATCATGAAGTTGGCTTAAAAATCATGAGAATTTTTTTTAAAAAAAACGACAAATGCTGACACGTTCCAGAGGGGTAGCCGTGCTAGTCTGTTTTCAGCCAAACAACGAGAGCTCTGAGGGACCTTAAAGACTAATCAGTTTATTTGGGAATAAGCTTCTGTGGGCAGAAAGCCACTTTGTCAGATCTGAACTCTTCTCTGAAATACAGGCCCGAGCTCCGTCTTCTCAGGACTTTGCGAGTTAAACTTCGGGGCTATTGTATGTAAAGCCCTGAATTTAGGTGGTGTTAGTTCCCAGTCACCTTCAAAGAGATACTTATGAATAACTTCTTAAACAAAAGCTATTTGCTGGTAAATCTACTGGTGTTTCTTATACACAGGTCCCCACTTTGTTGCTGTTACATAGATTTAAATGTGGCATTTCAACGTAACATCTACACTTCCTTCCTTTAGCGCACGCATATACAACCACGGCCCTCTGCTCTGCTTCCAGAAATGATTTCTCAGGCTCTCTAGTGTGGCTGCAACATGTAGCGTGTGTCATCGGGATTCTTCCGAGCTTGAGACTTCTTTTCCAAACGCTCCGGCGCCTCGTCAGCAAACACGAGTCTGGAATCCTTCACAGCAACGCTCCTGCCCGTGGGTGAACAGCTGTCTGGTCTGCTTGGTACCCTGAGAAGATGAATCTGTAGCCTGCATCCAAAGTAGTCCAGGTATTGGGAGCCCACCCACGTCTCTCAGTCCCACCTGGATCAGCCACAGTTGTCATTAATTCCTGCATTTATAACCTGCCCCCTCGTTCCTCAGCTCTGATTGCTCAGCTCTTGGACGGTGACTGGCATGAAACGAAAGCTTCAGAAATGAAATGAAATGAAGCTTCAGAACCAGCTTCAGAACCAGCTACTGAGCGTGTCCATGAACTGCTACACTTACCTAAGGAGGTGCCCGGCCCCTTTGCTCTGAATCGCCCTGCCTTGCCTTCTGCACTTATGCAGCCACAGAGAATTCAGCCAAAATCCAGGTCTCCTCCCCACCTCTCCTCTCTCTTCCTTTGGACCAAAAAAAAAAGCCCAAATGCTACAGGATAAAGCCTGTGGGTTACAACGGCGCCAGGCTCAGGGCCACGGAGACGCTGGCCCCAGGAACCCTGACTTGCCATGCTCTGCTCTGAGTGCTAGAGCAGGGCGCATATATACTGCAGCCCCTGCTCTCCTGCCTCTGTGTACAGCACGCCGCAGGGAACAGCTATGCCCGCAGCCGGGGTACAACCATGTGATCTGCAATAATGTATCACTGCGGAAAAGAGAGGAGCTTTGAACCCCAGGATTTCCACCCAGTGTCTGAGGTTAGATTGTTTTGCTGTCTTCTCGATCTTTCCCTGGGGAATTGCCTGTGGATCCAAAAGGACGGGGTGGTTCAAAGGGGTCTCCATTCTCCTGCGTGCCCAGGGACCCCCACTGCCCATCAAACGCCGGCCCACGGCTGCTGACGAAGACAGGGCTCCATTTCCTCCTGAGCGACGGGTGGGGTGAGCAGTGCTGTGCGTTCGGCTCTTCTGCCCCCAAAAGCCCCCTGGCGCAATCTGCTGGGGCCAGCTTTTCAGGCGGGCCCCTCTCTGCCTGTGCTTGCAGGCAGCAGGCAGAAATAGCTGCAGACACAGTCCTGCACCGACGTTACTCGTGAACACGATTTAGTTCATCTGGATGTCTGGGTAGCTGATTGTACGCACCACACAGTGACACGGAGCTCCAAGCGAGCTGAGCTGGGTTCTGTATCTCTCAGATACCAGGGTGATGGGCACCGCATATACAGCTAGATAAAGAAATCCATTCGCATAGCACTGCCACACAGCTACCAGCTTTAGGAACGGTGCAGTACTTTTGACCCTCACATTATGTTATAGGTCCCCATAGGCACTTTCCCACTTCATAAAGGTTGGGACCCAAGTGCAAAATTCCCAGCGCGTGAGATCCACAAGGAATTATCATCTTTGAAGGGACAACTCCGTGCCGAGCAAAGCCAAGTAAAGAAGGCAGAAATGTGCATCCAGATCCCACTCACATGGCCCCCACTCTGCCCCCCAGCCAGCCAGGGAGGTGAAGAACAGTTATATCCTTCTCACAGGTGGCAAACAGAGGCCCAGAGACGCTACGGTCACACAGGAAATCTGTGGCAGAGCAAGGAATCAAGGGCAGGTCTCTGGGACCCTAACCTCTGGCCTGTCTGAGACACTCTGCAAATATCCCTCATTCCCCCCCCCCCCTTCGCACGTCTCTGCACCGAAAGTCTCAAGGCAGCAAACTGCACAGACAGACTGCAGGGCTGGCTTAGGCCCCACGGTTGGAGCAGTCTGTGCCGTGGACAGTGGCTCTAATTTCGTCCAACATCTTGGCTAATCTAGCCGGAGGGGAAAGCGGAAGCGAACGACTGTGCTCCTTGCTTAGAAAGAGCAGAACTTCCGGCTCGGGAATGCAGCCGGGGCTAGGTTAACGGCAGTCAGATTATTTAACTCAGTGACGGGGGGGACTTGCCCATGCTGTATGCTCCTGTGGGCCACCGATGGCTTTCAACCTTCCAGAGACACCAGCCATCCAGATACAGGGTCTGTAGTTGGAGCAACTGGCAAGCGTAAGCGAGAGCAATGGTCTAAAGTCTTGGGAACTTGACAGGAGAAGAGCTGGACAGGGCTGGGGAAACTCCCCGAGAAGCGCCATCTTCCACACTGCAGCATGAACTGGGGTGGCTGGCGGATCCCCAAAGCGCCTGCCTCGTATGATGCTCAAGGCTGCGCTGGTGGGTCATTTCTGCAATCAAATAGGCTTTTAATCAGGGCCTTGCTTTCTCCGAACGGGTTTTGGTGGCCACGACACCAGGCTTTTAACTGGACAGGCCAGGGTCCAAATACTGCCCTAGATCATGCGGTGGGGGGGGAGAGGAGGGGAGACGGGACAGGAGTTTGGTGGCTTCTGCTTCCTCCCCTAATTGTGCGAAGTATGAAAGCTGGCAGCCTCTGCTCGAGTCGAGCTGAAGGCTGGGGCAGCAGCGGGATGCAGCGGAGGATCAAGGGGCGCTGGCAGAGCGTGGCATATGCAGAGGCCAGGAAGGGGATAACAGGGGCTGTGGGTTGGGTTGGGACCGAGGTGCTCTGGCAGAGCTGTGTGGGCAGAGCCCAGGACTGAAGGAGCAGGTGTGGGGGAGCTGGCAGCTCTAGATGGGGTTGATGAGCTGACACTGCACTGTACCAGTTCCTAGCCTGCACTATTTATTACCTCCTCACTCTCATCAGCACATATATTTTTAAACCCCTGGATCCTTCCTATAACGGCCTGGTTTTTAAAATAAAGATGCCATGTCTCTGTGTGTAAAAGGCCAGTCGTGCATTAAATGACAGGGAAATCTCACCTCGTTACCCTGTCTCCTTAAAAGCCCATGACAGGGGGAGCTTGGAAAAGTACTGTCAGGAGCTCACGTGCCCAAATCCTGTTAACGAATCGGTGTGGCGGTGAATTCAAAACACAGACCCACACTCCGCTCGAGCCAGCCCCGGGCAGCGAGAAGAAATACCCCACCACGGCCTCTGTGGCTTAGAAGAGCAGCCAAGGGAACCAAAGCATGCTGATTAACATTTAGGGCCGCCTGGCCCAAAGCCAGTTCAGATGGTCATCGACATTTGGATCGTGTGGCGCGAGGGCCTGCAGAACACAACTGTCGCTCTGCTGGGGGTTCAGACCCTGGGTTTACATTGCAGTGTAGACATATCCTAAGGGCTCTAACCCTCAGCCAGACCAGATCTGCAGCTGATGTAAATCTGCATAACTCCTCTGACGTCAATGGAGAGGTTTATTTAAATGGAGCTAGGTCGGCTCACGACATCTGAAGCTCTGTCCCTTGGTGCTCTCCCTTCTCTCTGGGCATTAGAGGGGGAGAGCAGGAGAAAACAGATGGGAGGTTTTTCCTACAGGCAACACAACCAGGTGTCTTATGCTGGTTGGACCTGGGCAGACACAGCTCACAGTCCCCCGCAGCAGCAAACCTGGTCATTGCCCCTCAGCCCCACTGTGAAGCCTCCTTACCCGCTCTCCTTCCACTGCTGGGGTCGCTGGGTGAGGGTCCCTGGCTTGTGTTATGCAGGAAGACAGACTAAGTGTTCATAATGGTCCTGCCTGGCCTTCACATCTATCAATCTACAAACTGCCCAGCAGGAACGGGACTGAAATAACCTGCTCGTGTCCCCCGGGTCATCCAATAAGCAGAAACTATAACTTCGTAAGAAAAGAGCTTGGGACTGTTTCATTCCACAAAATATTCCAAGATTTCAACTTTTCATCTTGATTCAGGATGAAAATGAAGGTTGAAATCTCACCATTTCCCGCGGGACAGCAATTCCAGTTTCTACCATTTCTAATCACAGCCTCTCTTTGTTTTCTCACCCACCGTTCATTCGCATAGACTGTAAGCTCTTCAGGATAGGGGCTGTGTCTTTCTATGTATTTATACAGCACCTAGCACAATGGGGTTCTAATTTCACTCGGGTCTTCTATGCACCACTGCAATACCACTTAACTGTGGTTTATTCTGCTTCCAGAGCTCTGCGTTAGGGCTGCAGGAGGGGCAGTGTCACCGCCACTCATTCTGTGTTGGTATTTCTGTGTTTCTTTCTTCTCTTGTTTGAAAGGCATGCTGGATTTTTACAGGCAATTTAGGACGATGGGGAAAAAGGTACCCAGACCTGAGAAATAATGATAATAGGTAATAACAACAGCCATTGGACTGAAGGCATAGGTGTAGGCATGAGCACAATGGAACCTAACGGCACCGCGAATGCAATCCTGCTATAAATAGCCAGGGAGCAGATACACAGAAAACTGAACGGTTGCAGTACCCCAGCGACAATCACAGCAGAAGGCAGCCATAAAAGGCGCTGGCTCAGAATGAACTCTCTGTCCCTAGGGGAATGGCTCACAGAGCCGATATCGTATCACCAGGCATCACGCAATCCATTTAGCCATGGGGTCAGCACCCCAAAATACAGGGCTATGGCTTTTCTCTAGCCCCTCTGGTCAGGGGGAATATTTGGACCAAACTTCCAAGGGGAGCAGTGGGGCCAAAAAACCTAGCTGGCTTCAAAACTGAGCTTGATAAATTTCTGGAGGGGATGGTCTGATGGGACAGCCTGGTTTGGCAATTGACTGATCTTTGCTGGCGGGAGATATGCCCGGTGGCCTGGGAAGGGATGTTAGATGGGTGGGTTCTGAGTTATTACAAAGAATTCTTTCTGGGTGTCTGGCTGGTGAGTTTTGCCCACACGCTCAGGGTTTAATTGATCATCATATTTGGGGTTGGGAAGGAATTTTCCCCCAGGGCAGATTGGCAGAGACCCTGGGGTTTTTTCACCTTCCTCTGCAGCATAGGGCATGGCTCACTTGCTGGTGGATTCTCTGTACCTTGACGTGGAACAAAACCAAATGCCCCCAAACAGTCCCATTTTTCACAAAGCGCGATTCTTGCTTCGCAGTGAGCTGGAAGACAAACATGCCCAGGATGGGATAGGTCTCTCTCTTCATAATCATTCAGCCTTTTTCCATCCCCGAGGAGAGCAGAGCACCATTACACAGCTGACCCCACCACTTCCTCAGTCACCACCCTTCTGGCACTCAGGCCATCGCCCACTCTTAGAGAAGGTCTGGTGGGAAACGCACATGATTGGGACTCAGGAGACATACAGCACTTGTCCAACTCCCATTACCATTGGATCTGAACACCTCCCAGTCTTTAAGGAATTATCTTCACAACCCCACTGGGAGGCAGGGCAGGGCTGTTATCTCCATTGTACAGATGGGGGAAACTGAGGCACTGATCAGCTAAGTGACTTGCCCAGGGTCACCCAGGCAGTCTGTGGCAGAGCAGGGAATTAGAACTCGGACCTCAAGATAGCCCTGTAACCACTAGATCATCCTTCACAGCTCTGCAATGGGACATTTTTATGACCTCGAGTAAATCACTCACTATTCTTGAGCCTTATGTCACTCTCTGTAAAATGGGGGTGATAACCCTTCCCTTGTTTGTCTGGCGTGTTTAAACTAGAAGCACTTCAGGACTGCCTCTTACTGTACACACTACAGCACTTGAGACAACGAGGTCTCAGCTGCTACTGGAAAATCAATTGTATTTTGCAAAATTATTGCACCACTTACTGCAACGAGGCCCTGGCCCCATTACGCAGCCTGCAACACGATCAAGACTTGAGCTGTTCCTACCCATAACTGAGAGATAAAATAATTACTCCACGCTTTGACTGCACCAAGCCTCAACCTCAGGCATCCGCGCTAGCTGGGTTTACAAAGGAATGTTTGCCAGGCCCCAAGAAGTGGGTTAGTTTATCCTCCTGGAAGAGAAGCCTCCAATGCCGCTGCATTGGACCGTCCCCCGCCCCATGGGAACTGGTACCGAGCTGAGAGCAGACGCGGCATGCGAACGCTCTGCGCCGCCCCAGGCAGTAACGGGAATGAGTGATCATCAGCGAGTCGTGCGTGGGAGGGGCACAGATCCAGAAGGGGGGCGTAACGGAAACGAGAGACAAGAGAGACTATCGCCATGTCTCCACTGATACACATCCTGCCTAGGCCATTAGGCATAAATACCTGGCGAATGCCACATTTAATGTAGCAACATTGTGCAGAGTCATTTTAGTTTAATGCAGCATGGAGTGTACAACAGCCGTCACTCAGCTCTTGGGAAACGCTTCAGGCACTCCCGCAGGTTTCCTGTCCTACCGGGTGGAAGCATCCTTCACTTTAAGAAACAGGACCTTAATGTTATGCAATGGAAATCTCTGGCAAGACAGATTCCAGGCTCTGCCACGGACTCCTTGTGGGATCATGGCCGAGTCACTTAATTGCTCTGTGCCTCAGTTTCCCCATCTGTAATATCTCCTTCACCTCCA
Source organism: Mesoclemmys tuberculata (assembly GCA_007922155.1). Classification (NCBI taxonomy): domain Eukaryota; kingdom Metazoa; phylum Chordata; order Testudines; family Chelidae; genus Mesoclemmys; species Mesoclemmys tuberculata. Next base: position 4,119,446 of record ML675623.1, on the reverse strand, counting down.
TGGACCAGATGGCGTCACAAGGCAAAAATCAGGCTGTCCTGACAGAGGGGACCTGATCAAAATGCACTTCCCACCACTTTGCAGCTGTCTCTGGCTCCAGGTCCTTGCCACAATCGTGCACCCAAAAGCAGCTTCCAATCTGCCCATGCATGGCCTCCCAGGGCTGAGAGCACCAGGCTTGCGCTTTGCTTATAAATGGATACACCACCTTGGCTTTCAAGTGGATGAGAAAGGGCAAACAGCTCAAATGGAGCAGTTAGGATGCTCCACTTCATCTTTTAACCAGCCTGCTTCAATTCGTGCCCAGGACAGGTGAGATTCCAAGGAACTGTGATAATTCCCCCTTTTCAAAAGTCAGGGTAAATGGCTGCTGCAAGCAGATCAGCTACGAATCTTTTCCATTCTGTCCCCTCCCTCCGTATCAACCCTCCTGTCGAGGGGGACCAGATGACGAGTGTGACGAAGGATGGGGCGGGGGGGTAAGAGGCACCTATAGAAGACAAAGCCCCTAATGTCGGGACTTTGCATCCCACCCATCAGTTGGCCTTGGCTTGTTCTTTCTCGTCCCAAAGCCCCTGCACCGTCCGCGCTCACTGGCATTGTCTAGCGCCGGGCAGGCTCAGCCCTCTGGAATCAACGCAAGCGCTTGTTGATGTTAGTGGGCTCTGAGCCCAAAGAAAATGATGGCGTTAGGGCCTGTCTGCACGAGTTCACAGAGCCTGAGACAGCGAGGGGCATCCATGTCCTAGCAGCTGTTTGTCTGCAGCGTGGTCAGGACCAATCAGTTATAAACATGTCAGGGAACCGCGCTCGGCCTAGATCGTGGCGGTCCGATGCCCACACTCCCAACCAAACCAGGGTTCAAATGTGGACAGCCCACCTGACCTGCGCTGTCTGATAGCGAAGCTAACTCTACGGTCCTACAGCCATCACTGCCCCTGCCTCCCCATCAGTGCCCGCTCCTGCGCCATTTACATCAACAGGGGCCTGGCCGCAGCCCGTGTGAATCGGTGCAGCTCCGTCGGAGTCCCTGGTGCAGTTGCATTGCCAGCAGTGGAGTTAGGTCATTCACACCAGCTTTGAGCCCATGCTCTCCTTGGCCCTTCTGTGGGGTCTTTCATCTCTCACATTCGAACCTCTCTAAAAAGGCATTAGCCGAGCAAGCTCCACTGCATCCCAAGTAGCCATTTTACAGATGGGGAAAACTGAGGCACAGAGCAAGGACGTGATTGGCCCCCCAGTCACACAGCACGTGTGTGGCAGAGCTGGGAACCTTCGCTGCTAGTCCCAGCCTCTAACCATTAGACTGAGGCGACGCGAGGGGGGTGCATGCCAGGTCCTGTGTCATCCCCCCCGATGTGCTGCTTGTACGGAGTGCGCTCATATGGACTGAGCACGCTCAGTAACACTGCTGAAGCCGGCTGCCCTCACTCTGCCCCCCACTATCAACAGGCAGGGGCCGTCTCTGCGGGAATCATCCGTGGCCACTAACACGTGGGGCTGCAGAACTGTAGCGTTAACTGATGCACTTTTCCTCCTTAAAGCGATTTTCAAAGCAGCCTAGGTGATTTGGGCCCTGACTCCCCGTTAGAGTGAGCGGGAGCCAAGAATCCCGATCTTCTGGGCACTGTTAAAATCTCTCTCATAAAACAATGGACTCGACCCAGGCAAAGAAACGACCTACCTCCATCTGTCTCTGCAGCGAGGCGGGGTGCAGCAGAATTCCAGGGATTGCTGGCTGTGTGGACTGGTTTCACTCCCCAGGTAACTGGATTATCTATTCCCATTACATCTGCGCTATTGTATTGTTATCAAGAGAGTTCAGCTGCAACCCAGTTGTCAGTGAGTGAGAGAGTCAACTGCCATGCATCCTTCTGTGTGCTTCGAATCCGCTCTAAGGGACAGAGTCAGCATTGGTGCATGGCTCAATGCTGAGGGGTAATGCGAAGAGGGAAGGGTGGGTCCATTTCACGTGTGCTGCAGGAAGCCCTTATGATGCACAGTCCGAGTGGGGAAATAGGCCGGGTGGGCCGGCCCCAGGAGCAGGGGTTTGGGAGAGCTGAGATCAGTTCTGCTGTGATGCACACACGTGCCTCAGTTTCCCCTCTTTGATACTTGCTGATCGTGGGCCTGGAGGTGATTTTGATCCACTCAGTGAGTTTGCCACGAAGGTGCAGCAAACAACCAGCCATGCTGTCTCTGGGCTCAAGGGGCAGACAGAGACCGGCGCTTTAGAGTGAAAGGGGGCTGGTGCCTGGACGGACTCTGCTGACACGTGCAATTTACTGTCTCTAGTGCAAAGCACAGATTCACCACGCTGCAGCCCAGTTCATGAACAGTTTTAAAGCCCTTTGCGATCTTTGCATGAAAGCAGCTAGGCTTGGGTGAGGTCTTGTTGCAACTGTCTTATTTTTCTCTTGTATTTCATACTGTCCCTTGCCAGGAGAACTCCTTCTCCATCTGAGTTATTACAGCAGCATGGAGAAAGCCCCGCTCAGATTAGAGCCCTAATACGCTGTCCACGCAGGACGAGAGTACCTGAAGGCCAGCTTGGTCAACACGCTGAGAGCTCCAGACTTACCAGAGCTTGAGCTACACAGCCCAGAGTGTAACAGACTCACTTCCGCGGTGGATCAGGGAACCACAACACACCCACCAGCCTAGGCAAGACGGACACGGCACGGAAAGGAGAAACGGGTAAAGCGACCTGCCCAAGATCCTTCGGTAGGTCCATGGCAGAGCCACGGTTAGAACACAGGCCCTCCAGCCCCCACACCGGTGCCCTAGCCACTAGGCTGCACATCCGGCTCATGCATAATCCGGTCCTTGCTGGGAAGCTTCAGCACCAAATTTAGATCGATTGCAAGCGGGCCCCACTTCACTTACGTCGAGGGAGCTGCACCTGCTTGCAGCAAGGCTATGTCCTGTGATCACTAATCACTGTCATTATTGTTAAGCACAGGGGCGCTCTGCCTTCCCTCTCACGTTGTGGGGCAGGGGCCCTGACTGCAGCGTAGGGGACACCCACGGATAGTGGAAGATCAGCCATGGTTGATAGAGAAATGTTCTCTCTTCCCTGCTCAGCTCAGCTCTGAAAGCCCCACGTGAAAGCTCCCCAAGCTGATCAGCTGCAGCTGCAGTGCTGACATTTGGAAGGACGTGTGTTTGCCCAAGAGACCAGAAGAGCCGTGGCTTGGGTGAATGCATAATCAAGCAGGTTTTCCGCCTCCTCCAGCAGGTACAGCCAAGCAGAATGGCTCCCAGCCCTCTGCGCCGTTACATAACGAGGAGTCGGACACGTGCCATCTGCAGCCACAGTCGTTAGGAAATGACATGAGCTAAAAACACAGATGTCAACTTCCCTATCTCCAGACTCCGACAAGGACCAGGGTGTCTGGGGCCGGGAACTCGCTGCTTCCCACGGACACATCCCAGTCATAAAGGCAAGGAATTTGGGGGGAGTCAGATAGAAAAGTGAGAAGCATGAAAGCCCGAGGAACTTCAGCTGGGATTTTTGTGTAGGAATGGAAATTCCTGCTGACTGCGAGAGCGACTGATGGGAAAGCGGGAAAAGAGAATAAGAGAGAGTGGGGGGGGATGAAACCAAGAGCAAGGAGAGGGAAGGAAATGCAGAAGAGAAGATGCACCCAGAAGCTGTGAAGAGGGGAAAAGGAGGAGGGAAAAAGACAGAAGAGGAAGGGGAGAGACAGAGAAGGAAGACGGGGAGGAGAAAGAGGGTCCGACTGAGCCGTACAGCTCCGAAAGGCACAAGGCAACCCCTTCCGTGATAAATTCTGCATGAGGACTGCAGGGGACATGGGACATCCTGGCACCCACCACTGCACTGGCCCTTTGGACATCCATGAAGCAATGCAGATGGACGCCAGCCGAGCGCCGTGTGTCTCCCTCTGTCCGAGCCCAGCGCTGCTTGGAGTGTCCCGTCCCTCCTTTCGCCTCTGCCCAGCAGTGCCAGGTACAGCTGGTCCCATCCCACCGGCACGTGCCCCAGGCGCTGTCCTCGGCACGCCAGCATGGCTGAGGAAAGGCGGCTCTCAGCTGGGCAGGGCAGAATTATTTTGCTGGAGGGCAGCGGCACCAGGCTCTCCCTGCCGCATTTGAAACTGGCGTTAATTCCTCATCTGCTTTGGGAAGAGCTGTTGAGCTAATCGGACAGCCAAAGGCAGATCCAAAGGAAAAGGCCTGCCAGGATCCGGGCTAGCAGAGGTCAAACGCTTCACAATATTATTGGCCTTGGGCGCTAAGGGCTGGCGAGGGAGAGAATCAGTAGCTGGCAGGAGTTGGCTTTGGTTGCTAATGAGGCTACGATCCACACACCCGACCAGGTGCCCAGGAGAAATCAAAAGCCTCAGCAGGCCTCACAAATGAACGCAGGGCCTCCAAAGGACGGCCCTGCTCCTCCTACGCCATGGAGACCAGCTTCTCCAGTGGGGCGCATCTATGTCTTAATGGCAGAAGGAACAGAGGGCCAGCTCCTGAGGTCCTCTTCGAAGGAAGCTTGGAGAACTCGGCGAGCGGCCCTTTGCCGAGAGCTCCCCAAACCATTCTGGGGAGGGCAGGGAGTTTCTACCCAGGAACCCGTGCCCCCATTCCACATCTAGCCCCCGCTGCTCCACTCCGGCTCCTGGCCAGCGTGGCTCTCCAGAAGCTGCTGTGCCAAAGCTGCCTACGCTGGCAGCTGCCCAGCAAATCCCAGTGCTGGTGGCAGGGGTGGTGGGGACAGCCACAGAGAAGCAAACGCAGGGACATTCCCTTTCCTAGGGATTGCACATGGGGCGTGGAGCATGTGACATGCATACATGGACGGTCAGCTCTCTGAGGCCGGGACTGTCATCTTTTCGTCTCGTGTTTTGTACAGCCCCTAGCACACGGGTCCATGAGTCAGGCTCATAGGTGCTACTGCAATATAAATAATCCGTAATAATTTCTCCTACCGCACTAGGCCAGCAGCAAAAAAACCCTTGCAGGCCAAAAGCACACCCCACACTACATGCAGCAGAATAGGATGGGCCCAGTTTAGGAGCTTATGCTCCCATCTCCTGTGCAAGGACACTCCCTCCCTCCCTGGCTGAGGGAAAACAGCCTTTTAAAGACTCCAGGTTCATCCATCAAACCACCCTCCACGGCTCAGCACAGAAGCTGCAGCGCTTCTTTTCCACGCTGCACCACCTACTCGCTGAAGCCAGGGGAACTGCCAGCCCAGGGCGTCTCCTGCCTTGGGGCTGCCCCTGCTTGCATGGCCCATGGTGCCTTACAACCCACAGCTGGTTGGAAGAGGGGGAAGATAAGGGGGAACTGTGGCAGCCAGCACATTAGAACTGCATTGGAACTGCAGCCAGGGATTTGGGACGGAAACACCCGCGTGGAGCCGGCTCCCGGGAAACCAAGCCGAGTCCGCAAACAGCGGCCGGCGTGGAAGCTGGGACGATTGAGAACGGGCTGTTGACCTTGATTAATGGCAGAACGCAAGTCAACCACCTCCCCCTCCCTTACTTTGGAGCCGTTTGGGGCCTGGCCTGTTTAATACGCCCCCTCCTGTTCAAGGGCTGGCCGCCAAACTCCCTGTGTCTCCCAGCACCAGCCTGGGCCCGGCGGGGGGACTCGCTGCAGGGTTTGTGTCCAGACAGAGAGAAGCTGCGTGAGGAATTCTGCCTAGCAGGCGTGATGGGGAGGAAACTGGCAGCAGAAAGTCTTCAGCAGGGCTTCTCTCCTCCTCGTAATGGGGAGGCAGTGACTCGGGCAGTGCGTCTCCTAGTTTCAGTGCCACAGCTGCGGGGCGCACCCTACTCCCCTGGGTGCAAGGCTGGAGGGGCCTGGGCCTGGGCCTGGGGTCTATCCTGCAAATAGAATTTGAACCTGAGACTCCAGTATAGTAATAATTAGCTTAGCTCCCCCCTCCCCTTTGCTCTGACACAGCAGCCATTGCCCAAGGACCTCAAAGTACACAGAGCAGGTAAGCGACTTACCCAAGCTCTCGCAGCTGGTGGCAGAGATCAGAACAGAAACCAGGCGTCCTGATTTCCAGGCCCTGCTCTGGCATCTTGGCAGCCCTGCTTTCCTTATGTGCGTCCCACCTACATTAACTGTTCCTCCGAATTCTGCTACCTCTGCCGTTACCACCATCCAAGACAGAGCACGTGGCTTCCTCTGAGACAGGCGTTAACATAAACCTATGGACTGGCTGGCAGACGGGCTAAAGAACATCCTTAACAATGTTGTGATCCCCCTTGGCCCCAAAAACCTGGGTTCAGCCCTTCAGCGCATCTGATCCAGAAAGCCCCAATGTCACTCCTCAGCCTGAGGCCCCGGATGTCTCCAGAATGAACCAAGCCAGCCCCCAGTCTCGGCCTACCAGCCTCCCCACTCCACAGCGGGGAATGTCACGGCTGAGAATGCCAAACTCATCTCACACCGGACTCCTCTCCAGCCACTTAAATCACTTAAATCCTCCTCTCTGGCCACTTAAATCACTTAAATCACTCAAGGAAGATGAGGCTATTGTGGAGAAATGAATTCTTCACGGATCCACACAGGCAACCTCACCTCTGTTAATCGTGCTGCTTTCTTTTCACCCTGCGCAGGGCTCTAGTAACCCTCCGGATGAAGTTTGTGTCCTCTCGCTAGCTGGAGACTCCTACTTTTGTGTTCAACGGTCCATGGGCCACAAGTGGAGGCAGTGGCACTGAGGCCTAGATGCCGATCCCTGCGGAAATCAGTAAATAATCCCTAATAATTCACCTTCGGGGAAGTGCCTGATCATCAGGGGGACAGAACCACTGGTGAAGTTGGTGGGAACAGCGACTGCTCCATGGCTTTGAACATCAGGCTACTGACTACGGTGGAAAAGGTCAGACTGTGTGATTTACCCAAGCTCAGGTATAAAAGAGAGGAGTCGAGAACCTGGACCACCTCTCCTCTGCCCACGCCATACGTCTCCTCGGCTCCAAACACAGTGTGATGGTCACATTTTCAAGCCCAGTCAGATGTGCCCGGGTGTCCCACACGCTTACTCCCGGCAACCTGTTAAAATGGCCCCTTGGTTCTGCAGAGACGGCGTAGCCTGAGGGAGAAGGGATTTTTTCCCTGTGACCACTCTGCCTCACACGTTAGCCTGGGGTGGGAACGCATTTTCTATTTTTATAGCCCAGCCGCGTGAAGCTGCAAACACGGCAGTGGAGCTGTGATAGCATTGTGGAACTGGGACCATCTTCATTCTGAAAAACTCCCCCGGACAACCCTCCATGAGTGGCAGACGGAAGTTACCAACACCAGCAGCTTTCTCCCTGAATCAGCATTACTGACACTCGTAAACAGAGTGGCTAAATATTTCATAACATGCTGCAATTACACACAAATCATGTAACACCAGCAGTAAAATTGCTTTTTGCAACTCACAAGGTTTACATTAATGAGAGAGAAAGGGAGCAGATGGGATGGTAGATTTCCTCTCCTGACACACAAAAAGCAAAGCTACGCTTTAGCTTGAAGGTCTCACTGTAAATTAAGGGGGTGGGACCCTCAATGTCACTGTAAATTAAGGGGGGAACCATCAAGGAGAACAAGAGTCAAGTGTCCAGGAGAGAGCATGGTATGTGCACCTCCTCTTGAACATGCTGCATTAATTCCACCTCGCCAAATGACAGGCACCCCTCTGCAGACTCGTTAGATATTTAAAGCTTAAGTATTTCTCTCCGGCTAGCCAAACTCCTGCTTGTGTGTCCAACAGTCCATGGGGCACAAGTGGAGGCTGTGGCACTAAGGCCCAGATTTTGATCCCAGGGACCCCTGTGGAAATCCAAGGGCAGTCCAGTGATTTAAACGGCCTGACTGCTGACAGCTGTGCTGCATGGGGGCTGCGTCTGGGGGAGCTGAGCACAACAACCCCTCCACACCTGCTCTTTTCCATCCACAAACCTTCCCCATGCAGCCACTGAATTCGTGTTGCTGTGGGACTAGCTGTCTCTCCACAGCAGCCCATTCTGGGCCAGCTCTCCTTCTCCAGCGCACAGGAGATAGAGTCAGGGGGTCACAGAGTTTAAGGGCAGACGGGGCTCTCAGATGATCTGCTCTGACCCTTCATATAGCACGTGAGATTTCGGAAAAGCCGACAAACTGGAAGCAAGCCCCAGAGCTGATGAGCCCTGCCCCCTACCATCGCAAACACCACGGTCGTACAGTCGCACTCATACGTTTCTCCAGCTCTCTCTTAAAACAAATCAGGTTATTTGCCCCCCATAACTCCTATGGGAGGCTCCTCTAGAACCTCACCCCTCTGATGGTTGGAAACCTTCTGTAGACCCCCTGCACGCACTGTATTGCACTAACAAGTCCTCAACTAGGACCGCGCTGGGGGGAATTTCCCCTTTAAGGTTTGGTGAGCACAGGACTATTGTAGGGCAGAATTCAGGGCGTGGCACCTGAAATCCAAAGAAATCACCAAAGGTCGGGCTTTTCTCTCAACTGCAGCTGGTCAAAAACTGGCAAAAAGACTTTTTTTGGACAGAAACCTGGGACCCATTTTTTTGCAATATGTCAACGCAGTGTGGCAAATTTCATTCCGCCCCCCATCAAAATCTTCAGTCTGAAAACTCAGACTTTTGTGGCAAATTTCAACACACACTGAATTCTAATTTTTATTAAAAAATTTCCACAGGGGAGGCGAGAGAATGATAGAATCGTAGGACTGGAAGGGACCGCGAGAGGTCACCTAGTCCAGTCCCCTGTACCCAAAGCAGGACCCAAGCATTACCCAGATCATCCCTGACAAGTGTTTGTCTTACCTGCTCCTAAAATTCGCCAGTGATGGAGATCCCACAACCTCCCTAGGCAATTTATTACAGTGATTAACCACCCTGACAGTTAGGAAATTTTTCCTAATGTCCAACCTAAACCTCCCTTGCCATAGTTTAAGCCCTTTGCTTCTTGTCCTGTCCTCAGAGGTTAAAGAGAACAATTTTTCTCTCTCCTCCTTGTAACAACCTTTTATGTACTTGAAAACTGTTCTCATGTTCCCCATCAATCTTCTCTTCTCCAGGCTAAACAAATCCAGTTTTTCCAATCTTCCCGCATAGCTCGTGTTTTCTGGGCCTTTAATCATTTTTGTTGCTCTTTACTGGACTTGCTCCAATTTGTCCACATCCTTCGTGAAATGTGGCGCCCAGAACTGGACACAAAACTCCAGCTGAGGCCTAATCAGCACAGAGTAGAGTGGAAGAATTACTTCTTGTGTTTTGCTTACAACACTCCTGCTGAGACATCCCAGAATCATGTTTGATTTTTTTGCAACAGCATTGCACTATTGACTCATATTTAGCGTGTGATCCACTATGGCCCCCAGATCCCTTTCCGCAGTACTCCTTCCTAGGCAGTCATTTCCCATTTTGTACATGTGCAACTGATTGTTCCTTCCCAAGTAGAGCACTTTGCCTGTGTCCTTATTGATTTTCATCCTATTTACTTCAGATCATTTCTCCAGATCATTTGAATTTTAATCCCATCCTCCAAAGCCCTTGTAACTTCTCCTAGCTTGGTATCATCTGCAAACTTTAGAAGTGTGCTCTCTATGCCATTATCTAAATCGTTGATTAAGCTATTGAACAGAACCGGATCCAGAACTGATCCCTGCGGGACCCCACTCAACGTGCCCTTCCAGCTTGACTGTGGACCATTGACAACTACTCGCTGGGAACGGTTTTCCAACCAATTATGCACTCGCCTGGACAAGCTCCAATCTCACTTTCAGCCTTAGACGTAGTAGGTTCACGGGATCATCTCCTTTTGCCGGGCCCTTGGCAATGTCCTTTAAAGGAGGTTGGGGCTTCACTTGCCTGTGGCACTCTTCTCGCTTGCAAAGTGACAAGCGCACAGGAGCAACTTGATCCAGGCCCAATGTCCCAGGAGGAGTCTAGCTTCCAACAGAGAATCTTGCAAGGACATTTTCCCTGCATCAAAGAAGCAACTTCGACTGTAGAGGGTTTTGGTCCACGGCCCAGCTCAGGCTGAGCTGAGAAAGATAGGGCCGTTCAGGTGGCATAGCTGCTTTCCCTCCAGCCAGCCGTTTCCCAAACGCCTTCAGACCCAGATCGGCTCTTTATAAAGGTCAAAGACCAGCAATGTTTAAGAAACGTCACCTATGTTTGTACAGCACCTGGCACAACGGAGTCCCGGTCTGTGACTGGGGCTGCTGGGTGCTACCACAAAAATAATGACCCAGAGATAATTCCCCATAGAAGGTCCTTCGAAATGACAGCAGCAGCTTACTGAAGGCTTAAGGGAGGTGTAAGGTAAGCATAGAGTGTATTAGTGCACCAGTCTTTCGCCCTCCCTCCAGAGACATGGATTCAAACCCTGGATCCGTTCCCATGGCAAGGCGGACGTTGGTGATCTATTGGTGCCACGGCGCAGGGCCAGCAGGAGGGGCTGAAGGCCAGGATGGCGGCTCTGCCGCCACTGATTAGGTGCATTGGCAGAGCTGTCCAGGAGGCACAGCCCGGGGCTAGCAGGGGAAGCTGGAAGTCAAATCTGGGTCTAAGGCTAGTCAAGGAGCCAGGCCCCTTGCTTTAATGAGCATCAAACCATTCGGGTCCATCAGGATAATCCAGGAAAGAAGGCGCTTTCCTCTAACAGGGGTGCCACGGGCCGTCCAGGGGGCTGGTTCAAGCCATGCCCTTGGTGAAGAAGCCTGCGGGCTAATGCTTTGTTCCTGAACCCACAGAAAGGGCCGGTTCGAGGTCTCCGCCTCCGACATGCAATTGCAAACCCAGCCCAGCGGAAGAGAATCTTTTAAGGCAAGGAAAAGTGACTAATAAGAGACGGGAAAAACTCCGGGAGGGTGGGGCCCATGGGAAGGGGAGACAAATATTGACCAATCTGGGGCCCTGGGACAGTGCTGTGTGTTGGGGTCCCCCACACAACAGAGAACCTGCTCCCAGACACAGCCATGAGAGAGGGGGTAACCAAGGAGCCATGGGCAGTTACAGGCACATTTTCCTCCAGCTGATTTTCCTGAAGGATGGGGTGTTGCCAGTGAATGCCAGTCCCACCGAGACACAAAGATCAGCCCTGACCTCCCACGGACGGGTCTGATCATGGTATTCAAGGGAACTATGGGAGACCCTTCACTACTCTCGGATGCTCTGGGCTGCCCCAGACATTTTGCATGGATCCGTATTAAAGTCGCATATGAGCAGAAAGCCACCCCCATTCAAGTTTCTCCTCCCTCCCGTCCCCCAACTGCTGGGTCCCCTGCCTCCATCCCCACCTCACTTTCACCAGGACACTGGATTCTTCTTCACTTCCTGTCCTAACCTACGGCACGCTGCTGTAACCGCCACAGCAACAACGGAGAACACAGCTGTGGTTGCAGGTGGCCAGCCCTTATTGTAGGCACAGCAAACACAGCTCAGCCATGTTCGAGCCGAAGCCAGCAGGCAAACACCGACACAAGCAGAAGCCGAGCTGGCCCTGATTGCCTCCGACGGGGCTGGAGATCCTTCGGTGCTATGGAAACAATTCCTTCCCATCCCACGGGGGCCAGTGCCTTCCCGCAAAGCACAGAGAGGCAGCAACCGCCCGAATAACTTGGCAACTGTTAAGCCTTGCTCGGGAAGGGCTCCCAACCCCCCTGAACGTGCTAGGGAGCTTTGCCGGGCCATCGAGAGAGGCCATCCCAGAACTTCGGGCGTTAAAACCGACCTCATTCACCAGATGGTGACCTTATCCACCCTCCCCATTCGGGGGCTCCTCTGGGAATAGCTGCCGCTCGTTAACAAAAGGGGAGGCAGCAGTAAAAGCATCCGACTAAATTATTCATTTTCATTAAGCCAGCTAATCCCTTCCGCAGAGCTCCCGGGGAAGACGGCAGCCGTCACTCGCCCAGCCAGCCATCCGCACAGGCTGGGCCACCGGAGGCAAGGCTCAGGGTGCCCCCGGGAGGGGTTCCTCAGGCAGGGAGGGGGCACCCGGCCGCTGGGAGGCACAGCACGGTTTGCAGAGGCAGGGCTGTGGAGGGGGGATCTGTGCGTGTACATGTCAAGGGGCAGGTACGTCCAAGTATGTGCGAGGATGCACATGGGCGAATGGGCATGTGTGTACCCCGCTAGCCCTGGCTGTGGGAACCGCCGTCCTGTCCAACTCCAGCACAGACACCACCCCGCCCTCCCTGCCTGAGGGAAACTCCCCTTCCTTGAAATACGCGCCCGGTGCCCTAGCCGTGGCAGTGACCCCATCCGCCTGTCCATCTCAGAGCTCGTTTACGCCGTCTCTCGCCACGGCGCACCACGGACACACGGACCGTTCCTCGGCCACCGGGCCCTTGCTGAGACACTGGAGACCTCAGCGACCCTGAGAAAAGCCCAGCACAGGCCCCAGACCGTTAGGCAGAGTGGCGGGCGCATAAAACTCCTTCCCAAGCGTCCTGCTGTCACTGCAGCGACCCACGGTGCCACAATGCCAAGGACATGGATTTGCTACCAAGCAGCAGGCAATGGCTGAGGCAGAGGGATGTTAGCAGGACGGGTAGAAGGCAGCCAGTTTCTACTGCAAGGTTTCATTGAAGGGGACATCTATAGTCAGCGTCCTATGCCAAAATAGCTCCGGCTTCCCCTCACAACGCGGAGCAGGCTGCCCCGGCTGTGTACTCAGAGTGATCGAGAGAAAGCTGGGCTCTGGTAGCCCTCCGTGGCCTGATGCAGCTGTGGAGACCGAGCTGGATTCGATTCTGCCGCTCGCATCCACATCAGAGTCTAAATTCCAACTGCAGCATCGTGGGTTCGACACAGGGAAACCAGAGGTAATCCGATGCACACGTCGCCGAGAGGGAAGAAATATGGACGCTCGGGAGATTATTTTGCTCAGATTGCTTTTCTTGAGTTTAACTGTGTAATTCAGGGACTAGAGCTGTCTGAACAATGGGGAAACAACCTCAGGAAAGTTTGAGGTTTCAAAATTGTTTCCACTTTACAGGGATCCAAATGGGCCAATTTTCTGCAATATTTTGAAGTTACATTTTTAAAACAAATATATATATTTTTAATTTTCTTTCACTGAAAACCTGGATAAATTGGAGAGAGTCCAGAGAAGAGCAACAAAAATGATGAAAGGTCTAGAATACATGAGCTAGGAGGAAACATTTTTAAAAAACAGCAACCCCAAAACAGGTTTATTTAGCCTAGAGAAGAGAAGACCGGAGAGGAAGGGGGGGGGAGTGACACACGAAATGATAACAGTCTTCAAATATACAATAGGTTGTTATAAAGAGGAGTGTGAAAAATTGTTTTCCTTATCCACAGGACAAGTAGCAATGGGCTAAAATCCCAGCAAGGGCGGTTTAGGTTGGACATTAGGAAAATCTTCCTGTCAGGGTAGTTAAGCATGGGAACAAATTGCCTAGGCAGGTTGTGGAATCTCCGCCGTTAGAGGTTTTTGAGAGCAGATCAGGCAAACACCGCCCAGGGCTGGTCTAAATAATACTTAGTCCTGCTCATTGCAGGGAACTGGACCAGATGGCCTATCATGGTCCCTTCCAGTCCTACGTTTCTATGATTCGAGCTGGTTACAGCTGCAACTGGTGACCTTTACCACACGCGGCTTGGGCTTGGAGCTCTGGACGTCTCCGGATCAATCCCTGAGGTATCAGCCAAGATAGCAGCCATCCCATGACCGCATCTCCCCAGCTGGTCTTCACTGCAGCACGAGCCTGATGTATAACTCCAGGGTTTCCCTTAACCCAGCCCCGGCCCACCCACACATCTCTGCAGGTGGGGCTTTAAACTCAGCCTAGCCAGCCAGGGCATGTTGAAGCTTGAGGGCAGCTGACGCTCAGGCTAGAGATGCAGGGGCAAATGCAGCCAGTCCACGCCACTAATCCAGTCCCTCCGTGAGGCACTAGCTGTATTTCTGCTGCCGTGGTGAACCGACAACCGGGCCTTCGTGCCAATGCAGCCCTTGTGCCAGCCAGGGAGCAGACTGCTCTGGGAGCCGGAGGCAAGCCAGGGGAAGAGAAGGGTGACCTAAACTGAGCGGGTTGCCTTCCTTGAAAGGCGTTTGGGTGAAGGCCTGCCTTGCGAATTCCTCCACGGCTCCCGTTAATTGGCGAGGCGCGAGAAGGCGGTGCTGGCTACAGCACAGCCACGCCACTCTCTCAACTGAATGATTTTCCTGCACGGAGCCGAAGTAAGAGGCTGACTTCAAAGTCACTGCGGTGCTGGAACAGAGCAAGCACAAAGCTCCAGCCTGGCAGCAGAAAGGACCGGCTGGCTCGGTATCGCCCACGGATCAATGGCAGCAGAGAGACTCGGGACAAGCCTCTAAGGCTGGCCCCAGACGTCTGAGATCTCAGCCGCTTCGAACACAGCATATCCGAAGCCCTCGGCTGTGAGCAGCTGGGCGGGAGCTCACACAGCGAGCGGCTGCACCTAGCCGTGCGGCACTTGCATTGCAGTATGTCAGTCAACCGGGACTCTGCCCTTCGCTGCTCCTACGTTCAGCGGCCCCTGTTAAGTGGGGTGTTTTGTCCTGGCTCACTTCTCTGCTGGGAGAGCGCTGCTGCAGACCGGTGGGGTTTTGCAATGTCCTCTGAATGCGACTGACATCAGAGCCACTGGGGCTCAATCCAGTTTCCGTTGGCCTCCGGGCCACAATACCCGAAGTTCTGCCTCAGGCACCTACAGCTTCAGTCTCCCTGGCACCCCAAGGGGTCAAGATGGGCCCTAGCCAGGACTTACTCTGCTGAGAGCTGTTAACAGCTAACATCAGGACTTTGAATTTCATCTGCTGGGCAGCCAGAGGCGGGACCTCACTGCTGCATATTCAGGAGGCTGCAGAAGATCCTTGCACCGTTATTTCATGCAGCACAGATGCTGCAGATCTTCTGAATACGAAACAGGCCTGGGACAGGCTTAAGACGCCACCCAATTCGATTGCAACCTCCTGCAACGAGCAACCCGTGATCTGGCACCACTGGGTCCCAACTGCCTGGTTTCCGCTGACGTAGCTAATCCATTCACTGGCACACAGATCCTACCCGCTGCTCAGGAGATCAACCGTGCTAACTCCCAGGGGGCCGAGGGCACCCGTAAATAGGTCGGCCCCACAGAAGCAGAGGACAGGTTCTAAGCAGCGGTTATGCAAATCAGGGCATGCCGTTACCCGAGACAGCCGCCGGCAGTCCATGCCCTTACCCGGGGGAAAAAGGATGGCTGTAAGCAATATTGTGCCATGTCCAAGCTTTACGCACCAGGCTGCGCAAAAGGGTGGTGGCATGTTCCTGAATCGCTTGTAGTTGCCAGTGGCTACCCACGGCCAGAAGTGTTATTTCCTCCAGGGAAGTCAACCCTATTGGATCCCAGGCCGGTATCGTGGCCAGAGAGGGACCCAATCCAGAACCCCAAGAGGCACAAAAATTCAGCCTCCATTTTTGCAGGTCCAGATACGTGCACTGCACCCGGAAGAAGAGAGTGAGAACCTGGTGAGGCTCTCCCCAAGAAAGCACATAAGCGGGGCACGGAGAGGAGAGAAACATAGACAGGGACGTGGGGGCATAGCCAATCAAGCTCTGGCTCAGGACCTCGAGGGCTGGTTCTGTCACAGTTGCCAGCTGTGTAACGAGCGAACAAATCTGAAAGGTAACAGAGCCCTGCAGCAGGCACTGGGCAGAGATCGGAATCTGCTTTTGCATCACAGCCTTTCCTGTTCCCTCCTCCACAGACAGAGAGAACTTAGCTACCCAAACCATCGCTTTACAACTGCACCCACGTGTACCTCCAGCGTACAGTGTGCAGCCTTGAGGACAAAGCAGTGGCCGGGCCAGCAGGAGACCTGGGCTTCTATGCCTGGCTCCGTGTTAGCCTGCTGAGTGTCCCTGGGCCAGTCACCTCACCTTTCGGTGACTCAGTTTGCCCATCTGTAGAATGGGGATAATGACACCGAATGCCTTTGTGAAGTGCCTTAGATCTATGGGTGGAAAGTGCGATGAGAGGCCTGGGGGAGGGCGTGCAGGATCAGTCCCTGTAAAATATTAGAGGGCCCGACCCTGCAAGCCTTAGCTCAGGCCTTGATCCTGAAAAGGAATCGAGGTACCTAACGTCCACTGAAATCAGCAGGAGTCCAAAGGCTGGCTAGCTATTTCTGGGGACTACAAAGGGAGCTAAATGCCCCAGAGACTGCATGATCAGGCCCTTAAACCTCCCCTCCCCACCCCAACTTGGATTTTCAAATGAACTAAGGGAGTTAGGCACCCGAATGGGCCCAGCTCCCTTTGAAAAATCCCAGCTAGGGGCTGACAAGAAAACACCCGATGCTCCCAACACCTCCTCTCTCTCCAACCATTGGCCCGTGACAGCCAGCAGACAGACTGTGTTGCTGGGTTCCAGGCAGGAAGTCCCCGCATAGCCTCCCACCTCCTCCCCGAAATTAACAAGCAGCCGTTTAACCAACACCCAGCTTGAGCGCGTCATGTTATGGTATTCAGACATTCTGCCTCCCGTCTCGCCTGGATTGAGGGAAACAGCAGCATATTGACATTTCCCAAGTCATGAGGTACTAGACATTGATAAGCATCCCTGCAGGACAGCATGGGGGCTGGAGGAGCAGCTACTGCCAATCAGGACAGAGGATTCTTGATTAATATAGGCAGGAGTGGAGCTTACACTTCAGAAGCTTTCTGCTTCCTTGGAGTCCCAAAAGAAATGCTGCTTATATGTGGCCATGAAGTCCAGTCCAGGGGGCTGGGAATCAGGATGCCTGGGTTCTGTGCCTAGGGTTAGTCACATGCCACCACATCGTGCCTCTTTTTCCCCAGTTGAGAAAGAAGGATGTGTGTCAGCAAGACCCCTCTGCAAATGGTCTCCTGGTCTTTGCAAACAATTCTCACCTCAGAGCTGACCAAACTCCCTGCACCAAATACGTCTCACATGAGATCTGTCCATAAAGAGTAACACGGAAGAGTTACAGAAAGCTCATAACTTGCCACAATTCATAATCATTATGAGAGGTACCTAGAGGTAATATTTATGAACTAATGTATTTATATTGAAAGTTTACTTTATGGACTTCGAGTAGAAATTAATCACCAGGAGATAATGTGTCTCTCTGATGGCCCACTCAGGCAAGGGGGAGTTCTAATTTGCACTGTTTGGCTGGAGATGCAAAGCAAAGCTCAGTTGTTTGCCTTGCATAATACAACTTTCAGTAGGAAACCATCAGTGGCAACAATCAAAACCATTTTAAAGTAAAAAAGAAACTTGACAACAAGGCAGTAGCTCACCCTGTCTGCGAATAGAAATAAAAGGCTGTTTGCAGTATAACACAGAGGAGGGAGAAGCACTCTGTATCCATTCACTGAGGAAACCCCTTGTGGACTGTGGAGGGAGGTGGCTTTTGTGATAATTTGATCCTGATTCTTGTAAAACCAGCCAGCTCTGTAACAGACTGAACTTGGTGGGGAGGGGAGCCTATTTCAGTAGGAAGGAAAGGTAACGAGAAGTGTGGACTCAGGTTAATGATTTTGTTGTGTGTTGTAAAAAATTGTGTCGATCACTTTAAGAACATAAGACCAGCTGTACTAGGTCAGATCAATGGTCCATCTAGCCCAGGAGCCTGTCTTTGACAGTGGCCAATGCCAGATGCTTCAGAGGGAATGAACAGAACAGGGCAATTTTGAGCGATCCATCCCGTTGTCCAGTCCCAGCCCCCAGCAGTCAGAGGCTGAGAGACACCCAGAGTATGGGGTTGCATTCCTCACCTCTTGGCTACTAGCCATTGATGGACCGATCTTCCATGAGCTTATCTAATTCTTTTTTGAGCCCAGCTATATTGCTGGCCTTCACAACATCCCCTAGCAATAAATTCCACAGGCTGACTAATTTCTTTCACTTCTAGTGAAATCTTTGTTCTCTCTTGAATAAACCTTCTTTTGTCTTATCGTGTGTGCTCACAAGTGCGGTGTGGCATCCAGGAGCAGTGCTTTAATGTAAAACGGGCGTACACTGCTCCTTTGGGGGCAGAGAGCCTGGAATTTCTAGGAGTAGCCAGTGTCAAGGGCTGGATATCACAAGGAAATGATACAAAGGGAGGCGGGGACTAGAATTGTTAACCTGCAAGGCAAAGTGATGGCTGACATAGCCCGGTGGGGGAGTGCGAGTGGCTGAAAGGCTGGTGGTGTCAGGGAGCTAATACCAAATTACCTTATATTGCCTCCACACTAGGGAGGATGGGAATCAATTACAATTAGGTTTTGTGAAGTGCTTTGAGGTCCTTTGGCTATTAGCAGCGATGCTTAGGGCTGCAGCCAAGATCAGGGCACCACCCACTAGATGCCTGGCAAGAGACAGTCCCTGCCCCAAAAAGCTTAAAGTCTAAACAGACAAGAGAGCATAGAAGAGGAAACTGAGGCATGGGGAGGGGACGTGACTTGTCCCCGGTAACCCAGCAAGTCAGAGGCAGGGACAGATTCCAAGCCAGCGCCCTGGATCAACCAGACCATGCTGCCTAGGGAACAGGTCCTACAGCAGGACAAACTCTGGAATAAGCTTCCAAAGGAATCCCCCTCGCTGGAGGTTTATAAGAACCAGTTGGACAAACGCCTGTCAGGGACGGGCTGGGTTTACTTGGTCCCGTCCTGCCCCAGCGGGGGGGCTAGACTCTCGAATCCCTTCCAGCCCCACATTTCTATGATCCTATGAACAAGACAGCCTTCAAAGTATGTGACTATCGAGCTGGCGACACGGTCTGGCAGGCAGGGAATCCAGGCTGTCCCCCCAGCTTTATTCCTCAAGGCTCTGGCTGGCTGAGAAGCAGTGCTCTGTTCTGCCCATGTTCTTAGAGCAAGCCCATCACCATGGCATTGGAGCACCGGAGGGGAAAGGGAGGCAGCTACACCTTCAAGTAACCCTCCCCGGCCAATCAAGAAGCAGCATCTAGACCACCCCTGCTGGAAGGACAGCTCAGTCCCGTGTGGAGCCTTAAAACTGGGGTATCCTGTCGTGCATCTCTCCATTTAGGGCTTCTGCCCCTGCTCCATCATGGCACAAGACCCGTCCCCTTGGTTTCCCCCACCTGCCTCAATATCAGCCACACCTCTCCAGGGAACTATACAGCGAATGGCACAACGATGAGCCCAGGTATCCTCAGCTGCCCGTCTGCGTCTGATTAAAGCTGCTCCCGTGTGGTACTCAGCCAAGCCCTTTAATTAATTCTCCCCACATCCAGATGCACCAGACACAAAAATGTCAGGCTCCACATGCCTGGAAAGAGGTCACGTCAGCGGCGAGCGCAGGAAACGCACCGGGCAGGCTGCCACCCTGCAGCTGGTGGGGGCAGCGCGCTGGCTCAGGCAGAAGGTGGGCGGCCTGCCACACAAAGAAGAGACCGAGAGCTCTGTCTGCATCTAATTAAGGTCCTGCTACGGCCCTCCGTGTTGTAGTATCTCCCACCCATCAGTTCGTTTATCCTCACGCTCCCTCTGAGGCACAGGTTAAGTGACTTGCCCCGGAGCACGCAGGAAATCTGTGGCAGTGCCGGGACCTGCACACAGATCTTCCCAGTCCTAGGTTAACCACGAGACAATCCAGCCTCTCACTGCCAGCAACGCTCACAGCCCCATGGCAGGAAGAACGGGGTAGCTGAGGGGGTCGTCCATTTCAGACAGGTCCCCTCTGGTCCCAGCTCAGGGGAACCTTTCCACTGACCTGAGCGGGCCCAGGCACTAACCTGGGACAGACCCACTGAGGCGGGTGCAGCTGCTAACGATGGAGAAATGGCTGTAGCAGCCCAAACCCTTCCTGCAAAGCTTGGGGGGAAGCAGACTCAGAAGTGCTCCGCCCTTTCAATTTGCTCCCTTCCACCATTCAGCTGTGTCTGAAGTGGGAGGATGGGGATGCTTTGGGCTGCTCTGGGCTGGGGACAGCGTGGTCTAGCGGGCAGAGCAGCAGACCCCGAATCAGAACGCCAGGATTCCGTTTACAGCCTTGTCTTTGCTGCTGTGCATGCGCCAAGGGGACAACGCACTTTCCCCTCCGGGCTGGAGCCCGAGACGTGATAAATTTTGCCTTGGGCCCTCCTGTGCCTCAGTTTCCCCATCTCTGGAACAAGAGCAATGCTACTTTCTCATGCTTCCCTTTGAGATCCTCAGGGAAGGCGAGCTCCACACCACATGTGTCACGTCCAAAAGGTGCAGCAGTCATCATGGGAACACTATTACTGGTTTGAGAAGACCTGTGTTTTTCAAACCAGTGAAAGTTTCTATCTGCTCCCATTATCTCATTAGTAACACGAGCAGACCTGTTCCCAGGAGACTTTTAGGGTCTTTGCAGCAAGAAAGACAAGCAGCTCTGTTAGAAAAATCAATAGGGCTATTTCACGTCTGATCTTTTCGGGACTTGTCTGTGTGAAAACTGCAGTATCCACTTAGTAACAGAGACGAGGGGTGAAGTCCTGGGACTTCCTGATGGAAGTCAGCGGGAGTTTTGCTCTTGGTTTCAATGGGGCTGGGATGTCACCCGGGCACAATGGAGAATTTGTGCCACAGCCCGGCCTTTTGTCCGCACTAGCGCTTATGCCGGCAAAACTTGTGTCGCTCCGGGGCGGGCGGGTGTTTTTTTCACGCCTCTGAGCGACAAACGTTTTGCCGACACAAGTGCTGGTGCAGACAAGTCCTCGCAAGTCACAGATCATCGATCGTCTGAGATCCTGAAAATCACAGGCCGCCGCCACCCCTGTAACACCTGCACGCCCGAGCCCAGCAACCAAAATCAGCTTTCAGGAGACCAAACTATTATTTCCCATGTGCAGAGGGCAGGACAGCCTGTTCCCGAGGCCCTGCAATGGCAAGGAACGGACGTGGTGAGATGTACCGGGATGGTCCTAGCAAGCAACCAGTGCCCCACGCTGCAGATGAAGGGGATCTCTAGAACGCTGGTTTTGAAGTTCAAAGGACGTTTTTTGGAGTTGGGAGCATCTTCCCCTTTAATTCTAACGACTCGTGTAATCACGTCTCCCATGATTAAGAGAAAACAAAACCAGTCTCTAGCTGGCAGCCTGTGTGAGGAAAACAGAAAAGTTCCCCTCCTTTACAGGGATTCTTGCCCAGTTCTCCAGGGAACAAATCCTGAAGCTGCCTACAGCCTGCATTTTGCTAGAGCCAAATGGAAGCAGAACCTCTGAAGCCACAATGCTCATAAGCTAGAACTTATTTTTTCGGGTAGGTTCCAAATCATAACATAGGTTCTCCAATTACCTAAGAGAAATCTATGTCACAAGGGAGATTTAGCGTAGATGTGAGGAAAAACCTTCTAGCTATAAGGGTCGTTCATCTCTGGAAGAGGCTTCCAAGGGAGGTTGTGGAATCCCCATCATTGGAGGATTTTAAGAACGGTTTAGACAAACACCTGTCAAGACTGGTCTAGGTTTACTTGGTCCTGCCTCGGCGCAGGGGCCTGGACTTGATGACCTCTCCAGGTCCCTTTCAGCTCTGCATTTCTATGATTCTAGGGTCTCCCCCCAGAGAGCATGCCTGTGTGGCCCAGAGATCCAGTCCCCTTCTTACACACACACCCCGGCTATACCTGGAATCTAGTCCAGATGGACACAGAAATCCATCTCAGGTTCACCTACCCTTCCTCCAAGCAGACAAGGAGACCGAGGGAGTCCTTGCTCTGCTCCGTGGGACATCGGACCAGACTTCACCAGGGGACGCCTCTGGACCTGTGATGTTCCCAAGGAAAAATCTGTCCCCACTGGAGAAGGTCCCGGACGTGACCTTGAGATGACGCTCCCTTTAGAGAAGCAGAGTCCCCGCTCCCCAGTAACTGGTGCATTTTGCTCTGCATGGCCTGGCAGAGACTTGGCGCTGCATGACCCTGTGTGCATGCAACGTGCTTGGAAAACAGCTACTGCAAAGACAAGCCTGAACCCGACTACGTCTAAGGACCAGATCTTCAGCTGGGGTACATCAGCACTGCAGTTAACGGCGAGAGGACCTGGCCTGTTAAGCGTCTTCTCACGTGAGCCAGGGATGGAGAAGCCGGCTGTGACCTAGATTCCTCCACACAGCAATAGCCGTCCTGGGACACTCTGTCAGCTCATTCCCCGTCAGCCGCAGAGGCCCTGGATTAATTCAGTCTGGCATTTCTTCCCTGTGCTAAATGGATTTGAGTGCTTCCACTGCTCCTCTGCACTGTGCATTTCCTCGGCGCTATTCGGCCTGTGCGAAGGCCAAGGTTCGGGGTGCCTAGGTGCAGCCCCTTTGGCACGGGGGGCAGACTGCTGAGGAAGGGATGCGGGGCCACGTGCGGCATTCAGCACAGCCGCTAGGCTGGGAGAAAGCTGGGTTCCCTTCCCCGCCCTGGCCTCTTGCTGCGGGGTCCGCACAGCCTGGGCTCCAGGGAGCGGGTGCCACCCCTGCTGGCCAGCGAAGAAGTGGTGCTGGCTGCCTGTGCGGGGCTCCGCACCGGAAGAAGTGGGGCTCCAAGCTAACGCAGCCAATAATGAATCAATAATTCCAACAAAATCATTCCAAGGTAATAATGAAGGCGTCTCGTCTGCGCCCCTGTGCGTGGCAGGACAGAGCTTTTGGTCCCCACGTCACCCTGCGGATAAACATCCCCCAGAGAAGAGATGCCACAGCCTCTCTCTGCAGCTCGGCCCGGGGCCCAAGCCAGCCCACAGCGGGTCAGTCAGAGGCACATGGACACCCCTGGCCTCTTGGCTGGCAGAGGGGCACCGCCTTGGCCCTAGAGGGGGTGAGGGCAGGCGGGTGCATGCTGAGGGCTGGTGCTGTCAGCCAGAGGGGAAAGAGGGCTACCCGGGTGCAGGCGGGAGGCAGCTTCGCTAGGGAAGGGGGAGCACGAGAGGCTGGCAGTCAGGGAAAGTTCCGCAGGCTGCTGTTCCTAGCACAGCACGGAGAGGGAGGGGCCCTGCTTGCTGACACAGCCGGGCCTCCTCTGGGATCAGAACCAAAGGCTGGGGGAGGGGACGCGCAGGGAAGCGCTCACGACACCACCTGGCCACAGCCCATCTGCCCACAGCAGTGAGTGCGTCAGGTTTGGATCCATGCCAGGATTCCCCCTCCCCGCCAAGGAATACAGACCGCGGGTTGCTTCTTTCTACTGCTAACGATTTACCCAGAGCACGAGACATCAGGCATTCACGTGCAGGTCTTTCCCGCCCGGGGGTCACGGGGATAGAGCGGGGTTCTCGAGCCAAAGCAAACCTCCCTCCCCTTTCATGCAGACGCAGCTGGACCCAGGCATAGAGCCCCCCGCCCCTGACGAAGGTTAGCTGGCCCTGATTACTGTAGCTGAGTGCCTCCCAAATGGTTTTGCAGCAAAACTTCAAGCCGTTCCTCGACAGGAACAAGCTACACTGGCAAAGGGCTTGATTACTAGTGTAACTGTGTCTACACTAGGGTTTCTGCTGGCATCATTAAATCCGGGCGGGGGCAGGGGGGGTGACTCCTAGCTATGCCCACAGAATATTTAAGTACAGACCAGGCCACCTTGCTGACACTGCACTGGCAAGGGAGACACATTGCAGAAGGGGAGACAGAGGTGAACAGACTTGCCCACGGTTACCCGGCAGATCGATGGCAGAGCTAGGCCTAGGTCAGGATGGACCACACCAACGTCCCACTAAGGTGGGTTTTAAGCAATCAGCAGCTTCTAAGGAGGTTATGGGCAGGGGGCAGAGGGGGCCCCTGCTGCCCTTTAAGGGTACGTCCATGTACACACCAAGCCGGGCCTGGGAATTTAGGGTTTCCAAGGCCACACTTGAGCGTCCACACTGCATTGTACACCTGGGCTCACATTGGCTGGACCCAGCTCTCACAGCTGTGCTAACCTGTCCGTACTGCACCGTGCAGACCATCTCACTCGGGTCGGCGGCTTGAGCTTTGTCCACACTGCAAAGTGACAGGCTTTGGACCTAAGTCATAGACGGGTTCAGGCTCTTATGCACAGCAGGGTCCTAGGATCCTGAACATTTGCTGATTTAAGTCAGATGGATTGGTGTGTGGATGGAAGCGAGGATTGGCCTCAAACCGGATTCAGAGCCCAGGCTTATTGTGAAGTGTAGAGACACCCTAGAGGGAGTTGCACACTACACCAGCAGGGTGACAGAGCATGCCTAGGCTGGATCGGTGCCCAGCCCCCACTGCCCTGCGTGCTCACACACAGCAAAGCCAATGTACGTTTGACATGGGAGCAGTCACCACACGTCACCTTTCCTGCAGCTGATTCCAGGCGCCTCTGAAGTGTTTGCAACTGGGGACTGCAGGGATGATGTGTTAACCAGACGGCAAATTGCCACGTGCTTCGCTGGGACACTGACCTTTCCACTTGGATTTTAAAGGTCTTTCGCTTCCTTGATTTCACTTCAGATTATGCATTGACCTAAGCAAGTCTAAATCTGGAAGTGCCTTTGGATCCCCTCGCACACTGGCAAACTCACTGGCAGGGGATTTGCAAGCTTCCCTTACTTCTGCAGGAATTTGCCTCTTGTCATGCATTATTCTCTGTAATAGCATCGTGTCGGTACCGGGATCTCCCGATGCAGAGATCCCTACGCCAACCACTGGATCAAGATCAGCCAGTTTTTTTGCATTTTTAAGGTGACCTGCCAAGGGTTTTTTTAAATTAGGCTTGTGCCTTTAAAAAAAAAAACAAATAAAAATTCTCAGGTGGTGAAAAAACCTGGAAAATTTTAGACCCCCTCAGACTTCTTTTTACCTTAACAAAATATCGGGTGTGTAAATCTGATCTTCCCTGGGTTTTTGTAAGACTCCCCTTGAATTCAAAGAGAGCAGGGGTAGGCCTTTTTGATGCCTATCAAGCACCACTTGGCTAGGCTGGAGGGTGAACCAAGCGCATGCAGCTTGTACCCACATGGAGCTGTCAGACTTGAAAACTGCCAGACGCAATCTTTGAGGTCCCCTCCTGGATAAATAGATTTGGGATGACGCAGGGAAATCTGACGGGAGGCATAGTGTATACGAACGGCGCAGCTACCCCTTTGTAGAGTCTGAGAACCTTCTCGAGAGCCCCTCATCTGCTATTGCAAAAACCATCCAAACTCTGCTGGGGCAGCAGTGTACCAAAGTGGCTAGGCCTGGTATATTTGCACCTAGTTAACGAACATGGTCATTAGGAATCCAACAGCGCCAGAGGCGTCGTGTCACGAGCAAAGGCCCAACAGAATGAGATTGGCTCTTCCTCGGCTCCTCCCGCCGGACCCCAAGCTCTCCGAACCCGAACCAAAGAGGCAGGATCCAGTGGCCCGGCCCCCACCCCGCGTGTCCTCCTTTAAACCAGGCTCATGTGAAATGCTCCCTGATCAGCACGGTGGTTTTTGCACTGGGGTAAAT
The DNA here is from genome assembly GCA_007922155.1 of Mesoclemmys tuberculata. Taxonomy (NCBI): domain Eukaryota; kingdom Metazoa; phylum Chordata; order Testudines; family Chelidae; genus Mesoclemmys; species Mesoclemmys tuberculata. Next base: position 4,094,074 of record ML675623.1, on the reverse strand, counting down.
GCTTGCACAAGGGACAGGACAGCAGGGAACTGGGACCAAGGTGCTGTGCAGAGGCTTGCTCAGCTGAGGGTTTTCCTGTGTGCAATCATAAAAAGCCTCCCAGGGAAGGATCCAGCACCTCCCGGAGGATTCTGGGGGAGGCCCGGCAGTCGCTGCAGAGTCACTTCCAGAATAAAGGAAGCAACGGAGATCGTACTGTTGGAACGAACTCCGTGCTCTCCACCCCAGCCAGTCTGCTCCACCCAGGCTTTGTTCAACACTTTGTCAGTTCCCCATAACTCAGGATTCCCTTTCCCCCCAGCTTCCCGAGCGCAGGGGGCGGGAAGGAACATGGCACCAAGGAGCAGCGAGAAGAGGACAATCTGGAGAAGGCCCCACTCGTGGGAGAGGAACAGCGTGCGACGCCTTAGCTGAGCTTCTCTTCGGAAGCCTCTGTGCTTCCCTGCAGGGGGCACTTTAGAGAAACCCTGCTCTCACTGCACGCCGGGTGGGATTTCAGTCACTCCTGGGCTTCAAGCCATCTGTATGCCCCTATGTAGTGGGGCTTGCCCAGCCCAGGGTTACATTAGAGCAGCCTCTGGGCTGCGCTTACTTACGCCCAGTTCACCACAGGCTCTGGGAAATGCACTCCAGCCATGCCCCTAGCACAGCTAGTGCCTGGAGCAGAGCCCAGCCCATGCTGGGGAGCCCCCGTATGCCGGGGGTATCCTCAGGAAGCTTTTTCCACCCCTTTACCCTGCCACAGCAGCACAAAGGGGACCTCAGTGTCACTGAGATGCAAGCCCTGAGCCTTTCCTCTCCAGGCTGGCGGGGCTGTAACCTTTATGCGTCCCGCGTGGCCCGCTGCCCGTGCACTTTCGCTGGCAAATCAAATGGCGAGTCTTCAGCCCTCTCCCGTCTGGCCGCCCCGCCGAGAGCCATATTGCATTCGGTGGGGAGCCGTCGGCCACTGCAAAGACAGGCCCTGCAGGCCGCTGCTGAGTGCAAGTCAGGGGAGCAGGGAGGAGGGCTGGAGCCAGCTGCAGGGGGCGTGAATGCCACTCGCCCACCACGCGGGGGTTACAGGGATATAGGGCCTGCTAGAGGCTGATGCAGGACGGAGCCATCACAGCGCCGAGGCCGTGAAGAGCTGAGCCAAGTTATCCCCTTAGACAAAGCTGACAGCCATGGTCCTGGTGCTCTCTAGTGGCCAGCCACAGCTGCATGGCCGGCTGCTGTCTGCAGCTAGCGGTGACCTGTAGTGCAGGGGCACGGCCTTGTGCCGGGCTGTGGCGTTTATAACGTGTGAAATTAGCAGAGACGAGATCTCCTGTTGAACCTTGGCCCGCGGGAAGAACGTTCCATGTGGCTGGTTCCCTTTCCCTGTGATAATGTCGTTACAGAAAACTCCCCCGGCCGAGGGCGTGCACAAAGGGAAGCGCAGAGGAGAGGCACCTTCTGCCATGTGGAGCCGTAAAGCACCGGGAAGGGTGACTGAGAGCCAGGTGACATGGAGGCCTGATTCTGACCTCTTTCACACTGGTTTAACTCCACTGACTTCAACTGAATTGCTCCAGTTTCACACCAGTGTAAGCGACAAAGAGGATCAAACCTGAGGTCTTTTTTTTTTTTAAGCTTTGGCTAATGGATTTTTTTAGGTCCTGCTGCGGGCGGGGTGCCACGGGAACTACAGCCCCTGATTGGCATCTATCCCGGGTTGCTAAGAAACCCAGCTTGTTTGGCCACCACTTGCCACCAGGGCTTAGGACCCAGCGGGGGGGGGGGGGAGGAAGAATATATATACACGTTTTTAAAATAGATCAGTCGTCTGGTACAGAAGCTGGAGGGTTGCTAAGCGACAGCGCTTCTTCCTGACTTAGTGCATTGCCCACGGCTGGGGGAGCAACACATCTCAGAAGGGAGAAAACTCGGCAGAAGAGTTAATTTGGCTTTGCAAAAAGGAATCGATGTTATGCGCGTTCTGCAGCGCTGAGCACAGCTCATGTGGGGCTCAGATCCAGGTCAGCAGGGAATGCCTCTCTCCCACCCAGCATCTGTGCCGCCACCTCCAGACCAGTCAGCTGGGATGAGAACGAAGCATTCCACCTCCATCTCTGAGGGCAAGAGGAAAGCGGGTGCCGCCGCCACCCAGGCCAAAAGGAGCCGGGTCTTTTAAAGGCGAGAGGCGTCCTCTCTGTGGCGGGGGCTGGAGGTTTGCAGGTGGTTGGATCAAGGGTTTTGGACTGTTCCGCCTCCCTTTTCAAGCTCAGGCAGGGGGAGACAGCATGTCTGCAGGTGGAAACATTAATAAAAAAGACAGTCCACACGGCCCATGCATTCAGTGTGTATGGTCCCTAATGCAGACACATTGCTAGCCATAAAGCTGCGCATCGGCCCTAGATCCCCAGTAGCATATATTACAGCAGTCCCTAAATTTCCCCCTCCACAGCCAAGGCACCCTGGTGCTAGGCGCTGTACATAGACAGACTGCCCCTGCGCTAATGAGCTTCCAGTTTAAATAGACAAGACACACACACAGCGAGAGAAAGGAAGACCAGTGCGGTTTTGTTTACAGAGGGTGAATACATGATTAGCAGGTGCTAGACGCATGTTCCAGATACGAGCAGCGTATAAGATCTGCTCTAGGAATTCTTGCGGGGAAGGTCTCTGGCCTGCGTCATACAGGAGGTCAGGCTCGCTAATCACAAGGGCTCCCTGCTGCCCTTGGCGTCTACGAATGTAACGGATGGTTATGAGCCACCACTAGACAGTCCTGTGGGCACTGGCAATTGTAAGCAGCCTGTCAGACTCCACAGCAATCACGTGCCTCAACCGGTAAAGCATCTGTTTCGTTGTTTGACCTTTGATCAGGTATTTATAAATGGAACCTTAATGTGACGCGTGACCCACGGAGCCTTATCATTGATTCACAGATGGGGAAACTGAGGCACGGCGAGTTAGGCATTTAAGGGCGGTATCTAAACAGCATGTCGCTTATTAGCGACAGTGCGGGATAGGGCAAGACCCACTGTGGCTAGTGGCTGTGGGTTTCCTGGCCGTGTCTACTCAGTCGGTGGGGATAATTTGTACCACCCAGGCGTCATTAGCACGTGGATACATTTATATTTAGGAGCACAGGATTTGCCATACCAGGCTGTGGCGGGGGGTGCCCCCTCATGGCCCAGCATGCTCACGGCACTACTCTCCCTGCTGCAGGATCTCGCATGGTCACTGCCACTTCTCATGGGGTCTGGGCGGTGGAGACGTAGCCCTCTGCCTAAGACACAGTCCTGTTACTGTCCTCCCAGTGTGTCACAGCCCAATCAGGGAATTCAAGGGGGGCACCCAGCAAGGTTCTGGCAGGTCCCTTCCCTTCAGCCTGTCCCTCTGTCCCCGGGGAAGCTGTAGACAGGCTGTTCTCACGTGGAACAAGGCAGAGCTCTGCTCTCTTCCTCACCAGGCACCAGCTGGCTTGAGCCCTCTCTGTCAAACTCCCTGCCCCACAACTCCTGCAGGTGGAGAAGGGCGGGTGGATTGGTCCCCCAGGCCCTCATTAGCCCCCTCCTGGTCAGTGTGGGGTTGCCACACCTCACTGTAAAGTGAAATCCTGACCCAACTGAAAATTACGGCAAAACTCAATGGGGCCAGGATTCCACCCCTAGATTTTAAGGCCAGACGGGTCTAGCCTGAGCTCTGGAATAACACACTCTTGGCCCAGCCTGGGCCCTTGCCTGAGAAGAAGTCAAATGAAAACAGAATGCCAGGGGCAAATTGCAGTGAGAAAAAAGTCCCTCCTGCCCCTGCCAGGTGAAAACAGCATTTGCCTTTCCAGCCCAGCGACTGGATTCCTTATGCAACGATCACGTTTCTAAGATGAGAGAAAAACCGTCCCCAGCTGAACCTGGAGGCAGCCCTCCAAAGTGATGTGGGGACTCCAGAGATCAGCCAGCCGCTGTCAGCGTCCCCTCAGCTGACAGGCTATTGCTGCTGGCAGCTACCAGCGTTAGGGCCTGGAAGCTGGAGCCCATCACCTCCCCCCCCAATTGTCCAGGGGTAAAGAGCCGAATCTTGTGCCAATTTCACTGGCCTACACAGGCAGCCTCAGAAGGGCCAAATTCCCTGCTGGTGTAACCCCACTGGAGGCGGTGGAGCGTCGATCCCAGCAGATGATTTGGCCGAGAAGTATAGCGATGAGAAATCTCTCTACATAGCTATATCTCCCCCGGGCACGTAGACAATCAACACAGCATGGCTAGCGCGTGGGTTCTCCACCGTGGCACTCAAGCACTGGTCCAGAGGAGGCAAAACCACCCTCCCCTTCTTTATGGCTAGATGGGAGCAAGGGGTCCTGAAACGTTTCCGTCATAACATGGAGTCCCGTATGGGAAAAGCTGAGAACCGCAGGCCTAGTGGTTAGGCTTTTAGAGAGGGGCTGGGTTTTATTCCTGACCCTCTGTAGGACCTTGGGCAAGCGATGTCGTTGTGTGCCTCAGTTTCCCCAGCTGTAAAATGGGGGTGATGCTTAGGGAACCTTGGCAAAGTGCCTGAGATGAAAGGTCCTGTTAGAGGTGCAGTGTGTCAGAAATGTGACATTTTATGAAATTATTATTATTAAATAGAGAAATCAATGTGTGTGTGAGAGAGAGATGGACCCTGTTAGCTAGATATTGTTCCCATTTCACAGACAGAGAAACTGAGTCACAGAATTATTAAAGTGACTTGTTCAAGGTCATGCTGTAAAGTCACCGGAAGAGGCAAGAATCAAACCCAGGAGTCCTCGCTCCCCATCTCCATGTTCTAACACATAGACAAAAGCCTTGGATAACTTTATGCAGTGAGAGTATCCATTGCCCATGGACCCAGGCAGTGAAAGGGCAGCAGAGAGAGGCAATCTGCTATTATTGTCCATTACGGAAAGAAGCCAGCTAGAACTCTGGCTTGATGGAAGCCTTAGCACCACTGGAATTGCCAGTCATTGATCAAAGCCCGGGTCCACCTAGTCCAGTACCTGACTCTCAACAGTGACCGGCAGCAGGTGCTATAAAGGAAGAGCTAAGAAATCCCACTTCTACAGCATAACCTGCCCACAGGAAGCATTTCTTCCTGACCACTGTCAGCTAGAGCTGGCTTCGCCCTGAAACATAACCCTGAGATTTATCTTCATCTTTGGAATTTAAACTGTCACCCATCACCATAGTATCTGAGAGCCTTCCATGTAAAATACATATCCCTTCTAAACCTTGTTTCCTCTTCGTCTAAAGTAACTGTGGATGCTCACATTTTCCATACAACTCTGTGGTGCTCTTTCAAATCCTTCTCTGCTCGACAGACCCTGGAAACATTCAAAAAACCAAGGGGATGAACCAAATCCCACTCTCAGGCATTGCAGTTTAAAAGGAGTTTGGCAAATTCCACGTTTGTCAAACCGGGGACGTAGTGTTGCGTAATCAGACAACTGGCTGGTGGAATCGGCTGGCTGGAAAACCTCAGTCTTCCTCCCCAGGAGCACACAGCCCCAGATATGGGCACCGCAGCCTGCCAATTCCCCATTAGCTTGCTGCTTTCGACACAGAAGCAGGGCCCCGTGCAAACGTCGGCAGTCGACGCACACAGCTCGTGGCAGCAAACACAGGCCCACGGTGGGGCTCCCACGCTTTCAGCGGGGGGGACGCTCTCCAGCATATACATAGACATGATGCCAATTAGCAGCGCCACCCTTTAGTCTGCCATCACCACGCGGCTTCCCAGCCCTTCCGCTGAGCTCAGCTTCCGCTCCCGCAGCAGCAGAGTGGGATGGCCAAGGCTGAGTCACCGCTCTACATTCATTTGCAGCGCAATGTAATTATTATTAATAATAATAGCAACAGTGGTGAGAGCAGAGGCACGGGAGTCACAGGGGGATTCTATTCCCAGCTCTGCTGCTGCCGGCAAAAACCTCAGCTAGGTCACAGGCACTCTGTGCCTCAGTTTCCCCACCTGTAAAAGTCATGCTTTGAGGCCCTTAGATGACAAGCGCTACTGAGGGCAGACTACACCATCTTCAGTGAAGGTGACCGCAGGCGTAAGTCCTTGCTGCTGACCATCTGAGCACCGCAAAGGGGCTATTTTGGGGGATTTAAAGCCAGTGTCCTAGCTACGGCAGGGTGAGCACTCTGGGGAACTAAGAGAGGGGTCAGTGCTTTGTTGGACATTAGGGAGGGGTTTATAACTGAGCCAGGATAAACGGGCATGGGGGGGGATTTATGTCAGCAACTGAGATGCTAAGAAGGGATGTATTACAGGGCTGGAAATAGCATGGGGGGATTTACGCCAGAAATATAGGAAGTTATAGGGGGATTACGTAAAAGGGCTAAAGCTGGGGGCGTGAGGGCTGCAAACTCGGCCTTCGCGCTGGGCCGGATCCTGAACTGAGGTGCTAAGCGCCTGCCAGGCCCACTGGCTTCCGTGGGGCCAGCCACCTCTCAGGGTTGGGCCCAGGCATGCAGGTAGAAAAAGCAGCTCGGACAGCCGGTGCACTGTGCTATGAGCTCAGCTGCGCCCCGGGCCCCAAAGCCATCCCACATGGCTCTGCCGAGAAGCCAGATGTTACAGCCGTGCCCCTATCTTCTCCCCAGTGTGTGCGTGCTCTCTGTGGGCTAAGCCCAGTGAGCCAACGGCCCCCCTTTCCCGGCACTCTCGTCCAGGGTAACTGATCTAACAAAGCCAACAGTGAACGACGCTGCTCTCCGAGGCGCAGGCGCAGGGGTGGGGGGGCATCACAAAGGGAGCCTGGATGTGGCTGTTTGGGCAAACAGGGCTGGACTTTGGCTCTAGGCCAGTGCTGGGTTGCCCCGGGCTTGGCGCACCAGGAACCCGCCGGGTGGCTGTGTGCCTGCGCCCTGCAGGGCGGTGCAAGAGCAGAGCAAGGTCTCTTGCACCGCCTGTCCCATTGCATACCCCTCCAGCACTAGGCACAGCCCGGCCCATCCTGTCCCAAAGCTTTCGGTCTCTTCCCTGCAGTCCTAAGATGCAATAGACGCAGGGCAATAGACGGACACACAGAGCAGCACCAGAAATGCACACAGAGAAGTGCTGCCACATGGACAGCTGGGAAGGCCAACTGGCCAGCCCAGTTATACAGGCAGGGCTAGGGAGTCCCAGAGCCACAGTAAAAACCACCATGATGCCCTTCCAGGGGACATGGCGAGGGTGCAGCAGCGCTGGGTCTGTCGCTGCCCCTGTGTAACTGTGAGCATGTCACTCCATTTTGCTGCACCTCTGTTCTTCCAGCTGTTGGGAAACGGATCTGCCTTGAAACCTATTCATAGCTCAGCAGGTGCACTAAGGTAGCATAATTAATGGGTTCTTTTATTTCCGTCTATAGGGCAGGGCCCGGTGGCATGCCAGTCCCACCTCCTCCGAGGCAGTCTCCACCCCCTTAGATGACACAGCCCCTAGGAGCGGCCAGTTTTGGTCGGACATATTCCTGGGAGTTACATCCCATGACATCATCTTTAATTAAAGAGTCATCTTTAATTCCTGGAGACAAATCTCAGAGGGTGGGCAACACTAGGGCCCCCAAAATGCCAGCACTGCCAATAAGAACTTCAGCTCCCCTAGGAGGGAGCAGAGAGAAGCGTGAGGGACAGTGCGCCAGCACCCTGGGTAGCGTTGACTGCCGGCTCCTGGCCCCATTGTCAGTGGGCATCTCGGTGCATGCCCTTCGGTGGGTTTGGATGGGATGCCGTGAGCACAGCCATCCACACTGCGGTGGACAGCGCGCAAGCCCTCTGCAGCCGTGTTTGCTCAGCAAATATTCGATACCCAGATTAACAATTAATAAACATCATTGAAACCCAGTAAACAAACTGACAGCCTCCCGACAGGTGCTGGTCGTGCTTGGGCACCGCTCGGCAAGCACCGGCCCTGGGCAGGACAGAGGGCCTCGGGACTAGGAAGAGCTGAATTCCCTTCCTGGCTCTGTGTGACCCTGGGCAAGTCACCCGTGCTCTCTGGGGTCAGTTCCCCATCTGTGAAATGGGGACAAGGATCCATCCCTCTTCTCGTCTGTTTAAACTGTGAGCTCTGTGGCTGCTCCTCACCTCCTCACCCCTGGCCTGCCCTGGCCTTCACTTCAGCAGGCGCGAGAGTCCGAGGGTCACAGAATGTAACGCCCAACGGAACCACCAGATGATCCAGTCTGACCCCTGTATTTCACAGGCCACCCTCACCACCCACGCACGAAAGTGAGACCAACGTTTCACAGCCGAGAGGAGACTGGACTCTTCTGTGGCGCAGGCAGAGGACGGGACGGAGCACGGTGCTATGGCAGGGAATTGATGAAGCGAGATATACCCAGATAATCCTGGCATGTGACCCACACCCCCAGCTCCAGAGGAAGGCGACAAAACCCTGAAGTCACTGCCAATGTGACTTGGGTGGAAATTCCTTCCTGACCCCACGTGGTGATCAGATAGATCCTGAGCACGTGAACATGAACCAGCCAGCCAAGCACCCAGGAGAGAAAATGCTCAGAGCCCTGGTCCGTCCCAGCCAATGTCCCCTCTCCACAATCACACTCCGAAACCTGTCCCGTTCCCTCTTAAAACGACCTACGTTATTGCTCCAACTCCTCCTGAGCAGCTCTTCCAGAACCTCATCTCCCTGACAGTGAGAAACCTTCTGCTAAGTTCCAACCTGAACCGAGTCATGCTGGGCGGATGTCCCAGCTCCTTCCCACAGCGCCGTAAGGTTGTGCTTTTAGACGGGGCGCTGGAGTCCTTACACGAGCCAATCGGCCACAGAGACCTGGGTTCCAGCGGCTACCCGGGGAAATCCCTGGTTTTGCATCTTGCCAAATCACTGTGCTACCGAGCCTGATCACACATAACTAGGAACCTGCTCCAGAGATGCCAGGAATGAAATAGCAGGGGCGGATAGGCAGGACAGGACAGAGGGGCACGGGCAGAGCTGGGGAAAGGCCAGGGATGGATTGTGTTAAGTTTAGTGTGCAGGTGTTGGTAGCATTGGTGGCCTGTGATGCACTGCTCAGTTTTGGTGCCCTCCTGGGGCCATGGGTCCCGTCCTCTGCCAGTGTGATTTGCCTCTCTCCCCGTCAGCGGGAGGACAAACCAAGGGCCAAAGAACGGGCAGGAAGTGGTCCCGGACCCTGTGCAAACAAACCCGCTCAGCCCCTTCCTGGGAAGGTGCATTTTCCTGGCATGGAGGAAAGGAGAGGTGGCTGCAGCAGAGTAACAGGGAGAGACCTCGCGAGGCTCCTTTGACTTCAGGGAGATGTGCAGATTTGCGCCAGCTGGGGATCTAGTCCTTGCTCTTCTCACCTGGTCCCCACCTGAGAGGCAGGCTTCCTGCCTGCCACACGCAGCGGCAACAGGCCCGACGCTGGAATCAAGGACTTCACAGCGAGCGTGTGCGTGTTTGTCGAGTCCCTCCTGAGCGCTAAGCACCACCAGTAGGCACTGTCTGTCTTGCACTCTTTCCACGTGCCGTTAGTCATGTGAACGCCCCACTATTCTAGCCGGGCAGACATTCACCAGGCCGGGGGAACCCTACCACCTACAGGCCCTAGCTGAGCAGTCTCACCGGCTCATTTAAACCAAGATCCGAAAGGCTTCGGTTCAAAGCCAACAAGAGCCGCCTTCTCGGCAATGCAGCCACTGTGTCTACACTCAAAACACTGCCGCGTGGACACTCCCACTGCTGTTGGTAACCCACCTCCCCAAGAGGCTCAAATTCTTGCATCAACCTAGCACTGTGCACCCCGGGGGGTGAGCACGGTCTAGCTGTATTGATCAGACTGGACCCTTCACATGCTTGAGACACACAGCTATGTCGCCGTAAGTTCCCAGTATAGACCAGCCCTGAGCCTGGCGGAGTAGGCGAGGGGCGATTCCTTTGACGGACACATTGGCTCCCCGAGTACTGGACCAAACCATCACACGTATTCTTGGACACATGCAGGAACATTACATGCCCGTGACATACATACATGTGCACACCCGCTCTTGGACACAGATATGATTGTGGCCAACACACATGCTCGGACACATGCATGCGATGTACACAGACTTATATAGGCATGTGGTGGACACACGTGTGTAGCATGTATATGAAACACATGCAAGTTATTACCCTCTTGTGCCTCCCCCAGAAGAGCGGTGTGAACATCAGCAAAGCACCGGGGAGATGCGGCATGCTGTAGAAGGGCTATGCGTTATTGAGCCAGTGGCAGAGAGGGCCAGCAACTCCCGCTGTGAGCACGCAGCGCCTCTGAGCTCCGGCCCGCTGCCCCGCTAATTGTTACGTTCTTTGCGCTCAGGCTCCAGGGCCCGCAAGCTCTGGGAAACGCCTGGCTGCCATGACACTGCACGGGCAGTACCGTGTGCCACGGGAATCATCCCCCCCAATGAGTCGGGGGGGACGCCCTGTACCTGGGCCTTTCTGAAGGAGCTCAGTTCAGAGCAATGCTGACAAGCAGCCCCGGGGATGCTAATTCCACTTAATTGGGATGTTGGGCCCCAGAGGAGCCTCGTCAGGGGTATCTGATGGCTGCAGAGGTTGGGGGAGGGAACATAGACCCTTTTATCTCAGTAACTCACACCCAGCCGGGCAGCAGCGACCACAAACAGCCATTCAGCAGCCTCTGTGGAATGAGGCAGGGGGTCCCTGGTGGCAGAATCTGTCTCCGCCTTTGGTCCCCCTTCATGAGGTGACTAGAGCGCCAAGAAAAAGCGACCTTCTTGTGAGGCACATTGGCAGAACTGCTGCCTAGCTACGTCAGCCCCCTCAGCGCCAAAGCAGCTGAGCACCGCCCAGTATCCTTACGGCACCACTAGGAGGCAGGCCCAGATATGAACCCACTTTACAGGTGAGGAACTGAGGCACAGAGGGAGTAGGGTTGGGCAGGGGGCATGGGTCAGAGTAGGAAGCAACCCCGCGTCTAGCGGAGGACCAGGTCAGCACGTTAACCACCGGACCGTCCTTCCTCCCGCTGCACAGTGGCATTACCATCCCTGCCCATGCTGGACCTGTTCTGTGGCCAACAGGAGGTTTCAGTCTCCAGGGCTGTCCAGCGAGCTCCCGTCTGCCACGCGTCATTCACAGTGTGTTAAAGGAAGAGCTCCCCACATGGAGCTGAACCCCTCCCACCTGGGGGGTTTCCGATCCTGGCAGCCTCAACTTTTGCCAGCAAGAGATCAGCACGTCAGCGACAGCAGGTGCTGCTGGAGCTCACAGACGTACAGGCGCGCATACTCGCGGACTGCAGGAGCCGAAGGGAAACAGCTTCAGTACATTCCATCGGCCAGTGAAAAGAACGGGCTGATGAGCTGGGAACGGGAGAACAACCTCTCAAGGTCCTTTCCAGCTTACCATGTCTGTGGGTCCGTGACTATTATTCTGTCTGCATCAACTTCCTACGTTCTCCCCGACAAGTGACATAACTCCTGGTAACAATGAGCCGGCCAAATACACTCACCCCGGGGCACTGCCTCTGCACAAGCTCGGTGCTGACCAACGCCCTCCTCCCCGGCGAAACGCTCTCCCCCCGGAGGTGTCTCCCATCGATTACCGCTACATAACAGAGGCGGCTATTCCTGGGCTGATGCGATTATATAAGTTTCCATGCCACCTGTCAAGAGGAGCAAGGAGGGATGGGACGTGAGGGGGGGCTGGATAACCCTGGTTTGTACCATCGGCCTTCCTGTAATAATTACCTCTGCTGTAACATGCCATCTGGCCAGCCCCGGTTGTGTTTAGAGTGGCCTCCAACCACAGCAAAGTTCTGCCCAGAACAACACCTGATGGGCTCTAACGGGGGACTTCGGAGCCCTGGGTTCAAGCCCCTGCTTTACCATTTTATCTGTCTGCACTTCAGTTCACCAGCTGTAAATTGGGGACAAGATCACTCCCATACGCCCAGGGGTGTTGGGAGCATAAATACATTCAGTGTTGAGAGATGCTCAGGTGCTATGGTGTTGGGGGACAGATTACCCTCCCTATTAAATAGGAGCGAGCGCGCCTAACCCCACAGCCTGCTAATACACACATGGCTTATAGTCAGGCTTTTATTTGAAGGGCTTTACTAGCACACAGGCTGATTCAGAGAAGCAGCCTGGCACATGCTTAAGTGTTGCCCTGAACTGGGGCCCAAGCAAGGAACTTCAGAGACACACCAGTAGCATAACCCTGCTGGATTAGTGATCCTTGGGGCGTGGTCACAGCAGAGGGCTGGGAGTTAAAATGCCTTAATCCAGGCCCTGCTCCATCGATTCCAAGGTCAGAAGGGACCACTGTGGCCACCTAGCCTGACCTCCTGTGTAATACAGAGGCCCCAAGAGATTCCTGTGACAAAATCAGGCCTTTCAGGGAAAACATCCAACCTTGCCAGTGATGGGAGAATCCACCCTGACTCTTGGGAAGCTGTTCCAGTGGCTAATTGAGATGGTGTCTGTGGACCGCACATGAAAGGAATCGCTTCCCCTTGCTTTCACTCAGAGCCACGGGTGCCCAGGGCTTCAGAAAAATCAGGCTTTCGGTGTCTCAATTGGGGCACCCAAACTCGGAGGCCCCAGATCAGTGGCCACCTTTGAAAACATTGCATTCAGCCCTGCCGTGCCTCAGTTTCCCCATCAACACAAGCCCGAAAGTAACGTTTGCACGCCTCCCTCGTCGAGATGCTGTCAGGACTAGCTGACGTCTGAGAATAAACAGCCCAATATAAGGGGCATTGGGCGTGGTAACTAATACCCTCCTACAGCGTGAGTGGTTTATGGGGGGTAGTACGGGCTTGTGGTTAGAGCGGGAGCTGGGTTCTGTTCCTGACCCATTGTGGGACATGGGAAGCACCTATCCTTTAACCTATCTGTCAGAACTGCCACCAAGCCCTGTCTGTCAATGATGGTAGCCTCAATTGGCTGCCTACACACTTTTCCAAGTCCTCTATACTGGCGCATGCCATCCTCCCCATGCATGGCAAAGGCTCCATGTCTAGAAAGCCACTTTTGTCATGTGCCTCCATCTCACTCCCCTTTGGCTCAGGGTATGCAAGTGGTAAGCTGGGACTTCTGTCCCCTGCTAAACTCTGTTGGATTTATGGTCATATAGTCCGACCTGAAAAACCCTGGCCGAAGCACGTCAGCCACTGAGCCCTGCGCAGAGCCTGATAAAGTGGCGTGTCTTCTTGAAAAGCAGCCAGTCTTGAACTCTGCCACTTCTCTCATGCCGCAGAGAGGAAATGTACAAAGAGGAAATTCTATTTTAAAAACGGGCAGCTTTATGTAAACTTTGCTTTAAAAAGAACCTCCCCGGCTCTCCCTTGAACCCAGTAAAAGTGTAAATGAGCACCACTCAGAAGCCAGGGGTCATTCCAGCTAGTCGCGAAGGGATGCAGAGGAACAATGCGAGACACTGCTTCTTTCCATAGGTTCAGAGATAGGAGAGCCTGCATGGAAGTCCTAGACCTACGAGGGCACACAGCTTTCTCCAGCAGAATAGGGTTCCCGCTTGCATCCTCAGTGGAAGAGCCATCTGGGGGCAGCTGATCTTGTGACTCACCTGGGAAGGTGAAGTGTTTTCCCCTAGGAGACCAAGGCACATGCTTAAGACTCTCCCCCCCCCCCCCCGGCTGAGGATGCTCCAAGTCTATAGGAAGAAACAACATCCTGCGTTTTTCCTCTGCATCCTTCGTGGCTAGCTCAGGAGTTCCCGCGTCACCCCAGAGGAACTTCCTAGGGCTCCGTGCTGCAAGGAGTCAAAGGGTCATTCAAAGTGGGCACTGTGAGTGGGCGAGCGAGGGAGGGCGTGCATGTGTGTCAGAGTGTGCACACATGTGAGGTGCCTGCACGTGTAGGACAGATTATGTGATTCTGAAGAGGAATGGGGGGAAACGTGCAGCCTGGAACAAGGAGAAACGTGCAAATTACAACCCCAGATTCCTGCAGGCATGGGCGTAAGGTGGCTATTGCCCTTGGCATACACAATAGTCAGGGCTCAGAGGGAACTCGAAGATACGAGCACTCGTTTTCAGATGCTAGGAGTCTCCTGTTGCAACAACGCATCCAAAGGGAAGGCTGGATGGCATGCAGAGCCTCCCTCCAGCCAGCCTACTCTTTCACTAGGTATGCATAAGCCAACCCAAGAGCACAGCGTGGGGATTTAGGCTGGCTGGCTACGGTATTTTGGTGCATTCGAGAGCCCTAGGATTCTGCCGCTCGCTTCAGCCATCAGTACAAATGCCAAGCACAGGCCCGGTCTGGATCTCACCAAGTCTTGCCCTGCCAAGGGAGCATTTCTCCAAAGCAGGGGGAAGAAAACCTAGATCGAAGAACATGCCGTGTCTGTGTGCGTGTGTACACACCTTATACACCTACATATGCACGTGTGTATATACACACACATCCACACACACACAGTTCTACCCTCTAACACTCATTCCCTGGCATGCACACATCTATACTGTATTTCTGCTGTATCCACGGTATTGTTATTGCTTGACGCTGTGTTGCCATGGTCTGTGTGTGTCGATATAGTGGCAGGATAATAGCTAACTATTCCTTGCCCAGCTCTTTAAACCCCAACCACTCAAACCACATTGTTTTAAAGAGAAACTGTTCACTGTGCAAGAAACCAAAAGCCAAACAAGGCAAACTGCAATTGGAAATTTCCCAGGAAAATGTCAGGCCCCTCCCTCTCCTGGGATGAACTAATTCATGAAACATCACACGCCAACCTGGAATTTGCTAAACTTCCTCGTTAGTCACCCCCAGTGCTCCAGCACTCCCACCTCCTCAACGGAAGAGCACCCTACAAAGGCAATACTAAGAGTCAAAATCTCCAGTCCTTAAGGCTGGAGACATGCAAGACACCTCTAACAAGGCAATGGACCCCTCTTACCTGCATCCTCTGCCCCCCACCACTCCTGGCCTGTCCCTCTTGGTTTTCAGAAGAGCGGCTGGCATTGCTCTGTTTTCTTTCACCGGGTGAGAGAATCACATTCCAGGTACAAAACGGATTCCGGAGCAACCCGCTCCTCCAAAGCGGCGGGGGTGTAAACTGCGCCGAGGGTGAGGGGACCCGGGGGCTGAGCCAAGGGGGACAGCCTTGGTTTAGCAAACCTTCTCTTTTGGGAATGAGCTGGTCCCCTGCTGCCCAGGGCCTCTCCCTCCTTGCCCATGGGCAGCCTGTTCGGTTTGGTTTATCCATTCAAGGAGAAGAGCTGAATGTCCTTCTCTCCCGGCCACGCTGCCAAGGGGAGCTGCGAAACTGCCGTAGTTCGACATCTGAGAGTCTCTCTCCGGAGTCGGCGCCTCGCCCGTCTGTGAGCTCAGCCTTTTCCCAGCAGCGAAGATGATCTCCGGACCTCAGCAGCCTCGGATCAGCCCGCCGTTGTCACAAAAGACCCCGCCAGCCCACGCACCGGGGAAACACCGTTAACCCAACACCTCGGTCTCCGCCTTTGCCCCCCTTTCCCCAGGACTCCTCGGAGCCAGAACAACAGCCGCCACTACCCCGCCCCACCTACACCAACAGCTCCATCGGGAAGACAAAAACATGCCCTTACCAACGCACGACAGATGGGATCGCAGCCAAAATACACCTCCCCTCCCCCCAGCCGCCCCCACGGCCGTGCTCTGCTCCGAGCCAGGCTTTGCCGCTTGCCTCCCCATGCACCCCTCTGCTGCAAGCAAGGCCGGCCGGCCCTGCCTGCCTTACCTCGCTGGAGAATCCTGCTGGGCTGCGCCTGTGCTTTGGAGGGTGGTTGTGTCGGTGGCAGCCTCTGCTGCTGGGTCTGTGCTCCTCTCTCGCCTCCTCTGTTTATAGCCTTCTGCCACCTTCCCCCTGGATCCCCCTCCCTCCCTGCCCCCCACCCCGCTGGCGTGCACTCCCTGCCTCCCCACCCCTCTTTCCAGCCCCTGTGTCCCTGGCTCCCTTTGCAGCCTCTGCTCAATGCACAGCTGAAATGCTGGACAGCTCCGCACCACCGAGCAGGCCTCCCGTCCTCACGCAAGAAAGTCGCATCCTCAGCCACAGGGCCACCTGCAGCCCAGGAGGGGCTGATGCAGCAAAACAGCCCCCCCCCCCCCAGATCAACTTTTGCAAAGCCTGTCAGGGCTACATCTGGGAAGGCGGAGAGGCAAGCTGCTGCACGGTGTGAGGTTTTAGGGCAGAAAAGCGAGCCCCAGGGGTAAAGTAAGACACTAGGAAGAGAAACGACAGGGATGTGGTTTCTAGAGGCAGAGGCTTTTGAATGGTTGGCAATGGAATGACGAGATGCCAAGAAATCCCCACTGGCTCCAAGAAAGACAGGGGGTGGTAAATGTTTTACTAGGGGAACCCAAGGCTGAAGCTGTGCCATAACAGCAATGGCACGGGGGGCAGCGGCCAGTGCTGTATTTTGTATGCAAGTGGTTGCAGGTTCGAATGCGGATTTAGCTGTTGCAGATGAGATGCAAATCCTTGTACTTAGGAGGTTATTAACTCTTCAGGGCAGGGAGCATCTTTTTGTTCTGTATTTGTACAGCACCTAGCACAATGGGGTCCATGGCTGGTGCCCCTCGATGCTAGCTGTACAAATAATAAATATCATAATACTTTGCACTTACCTACCATGTGGGGATCTCAAAGAACTTCGCAGAACAATGCCACCCGTTACCCTCATCTGTAGAGGAGTAAATGGAGGCCCATCTGATTCACACAAGGTCTTTGTACAGCCTTTTTTTGGACTTAGATTATAAGATCTTCAGGGCAGAGATCGTCTTTTTGTCTGTGTCTGCACAGCACTGAATATAGTGAGGCTCTGGTCTGCGATGGTGACCCTTGAGCGCTACCACAATAGAAATAATAATTTAAAAAAATAATGTCCCATGGCTTGTAAGTGGCAGGGCTGGGGGTGGGACCCAGGCATTGAGAGAAGAGCTAGGCAATAATTGACGATGGGGTTATTGTCTCTTTCTGGTCACACACTGACCAAAATTTCCCAGCATTTACTGGTTATTTGAAATGCTTTGCTCGATCATTTCTACAGACAATTCCCAGGTGTTTGGATGGCACCCGCACGTTTCGGTGCCCTGATTAGAACGCATGGCTGGTGCAAATGCTCACAACTGCAAATCTATAATTCCCTTCCACACAAGCATTCTCTAGTAGATAATCTTGGCCAGAATTATTACTATTAGTAATATTTATTTTCATTACGGTAGCACTAAAGGCTTAACTGAGATTGGCACCGCACTGTGCTAGGTGCTGTACATATACGAGTAAGAGGCAGTCCCTGGCCTGAAGCATCCACAATCTAACTGGAGAAGACTGACAAAGGAAGGATTTTTATCCCATTTTATAGCTAGAGAACTGCGGCAGACAGAGATGCAGGCCGAGAATTTCCAAAGTGACTAGTGATTTTTGGGTGCGCCACCTGAAAGGAGACTGGCTTTCCGAAAGTCCTGAACACCTGACCCACTTGAACGTCTCTCAAGTTGGGTGCCTCACAAATCAGAGCACCCAAAAATCACTAATCACCTTGGAAAACTTTGGCCTAAGGGACTTGTCAAATGTCACGCAGGAAGTCAGTGGCAGAGGTGGAACACATTCATTTAAAAATTCAAATAGCTGCGCATGGGAGATTTTCCTGTTCCATTTGTCTGGATTCGAAGCACTAAACCAGACTCACAACTCCCGCAGTAACAAACACACACCTTCATAATGCAGAGAGGAAAGCTGGTCCAGTGATTGCAATCCCTGCATTGCCACAGTCTGCCGGTGCGCCCCGAGACAAGTCACTTGGGCCCAGACCCTCAAAGGACCTCCCGCTGAGCTCATCTCTGACTCCCTTACCTGACGGGGTGTGGCTGGGCTCAACACATTGAAGATTAGGAAGTGTTCAGATTTGGTGGTAACAGGCACTGTATAAAGACCTTCAACAGTTACCAACTTGGAGCAGGGATTGCCACTTACTCTTTATTTAAGCTCCTGGGCACAGGGGCCATGGCTCCCCTATGCCCTCCTGCCAGTCCATCACTAAGAGCCAGCTGCTGCCAGAGGCTTGCCCATGCCAGGGCTGTGGAAGTAGCTGATCACGCCCACTAACGAGGTGCTAAGGAATTCCCGATTTAAGGGCGCGGATGACAGTAATGGATCATGTTTTTAAAAACTTAATCCAGGGAGGTAACGCAACTGTCCAGGGTGAGAAATCACAGACGTTATTTCCCAGGCCAGGCTATTAAGGGAGGAACAGGCTTGCAGTTCAAGCGCATGACTGGATATCAGGAGACCTGATTCTACCACTGCGACTCCAGGAAATTACTGCCACGTTCCATGCCTCAGTTTCCCCATGTGTACAATGAAGATAATGATACTTAACACAGGAGAGTAGTCAGGCTTAATTCAGTGCCATTTCCCTTGAGATCCCTGAGCCGGAGGGCACCCGAAGAGGACAAAGTATAGTCAATGCTCCCCCCAGTGCTCAGGACAGCCAGAGGCTGGTTTGACACCTGGCATAATTTAGACCAGCCTCAGGGTTACTCTAAATTACATCAAACCAGAGTTTCTAAAGAGCCATTCTCCAGCAAGGGATCGTTGAGTGGCGTGGTGTTTGGCTACACCCCCTTCTCGTGATCATGCCCCTAACACAGCCCCCTGGGGAGGGGCTACGAGGGAGTGACATAGAGCTGGGCACAGTGGCCCTGCACCAGCTAGAGTTCCTTGCCCTAGGAGAAGCCCCAGCCAGTGAGATCCATCAGTTTTACACTGCTGCAAAGGGGTCATAGTAAGGCCATGGAGCTGGCCCTTATTATCTGTCTCTGCCTCACCACAGTCTGGACAAGAGCTCTCTCCTCTGTGGCCCTTGCCATCTAAGAGCCCCTTTCTGCATAAGTCGGCCTCATCAGCTTGCCATCTCCCTCACACTTCTTTCCCAGCTTTATGCAACCCAAGGATTCTCCCAACCATAGAGCAAACGCCTGGCCAGCATGATAGGGCATCTTTGTGCTGCTGAATCAGTGCAAGGGGCTGGAGCTGGCTGCCACGATCCAGCCCAAAGACCTAATGCATTATGGCATGTTGGCAACAAGTCTCCGAGTCCAGATGAAGGGGGTATTCACACCTATCTGAGCTATCGTTTCAGGCTGTCTGCAGACTCAGGCAGGCATCAATTACACGTGTCTTGTTCTCACATTTTTCTTTGCATCCACAAAGGCTAGAAATAGTGATTTTTTTTTAAAAAAGAGAGTTGAGAGTCTGATCTCATCACAAGACCCCAGGAGCTGGAGCTTTGGGTATGGATCTATAGTGCTTGTGCCTTAATCCAGCCCTAGGATTGAACAAGAATCCCCCCCCACACACACACACCACCTAAATGGATTAGTTTAACTATAGAGATTTCACATGATAAAACCCAGCCAGTTCTAAAGACAAAGGGCCAAATTCAGTCCTGTTGGAATTTCACTGAGTTACACCAGACTTAATTAGGCTCAACACAAACCAGGTGAGTGGGGCTGGCGAGGAAAGCATCTCCCCAGTTGCTATTCACCAGGCAAAGCTATTTCCTCCTCCCCGCACCCTTTTTTCCAATCAATACTCCAGGCCAGTTGGTTCAATTTGGCCTGTAGCAACGGTAATGACTTTCTGTGATGCAGCCGAGGCTGCATCGGCACTAAGTGTTATTGATGTGCTTCTTGTACATGTGCAGCGCCCTGGGATGGAGACGGCAAGACACTCCCTCGTTCAAATGCTAGTGCAGTTAGAATGTGTCGGCGAGGCCCAGGGGAAGGAGGTACTGAAATGAGACACAGCCCAGGCGAGCTGCACCTGGGAATACCTGCCTCCAGTCCGGCAAGAAATGGACACGCCGCAATCCCCCACCCCGCCCGAGTCAAACATAACCTGCCAGGGGCTCAGCGTTCTTCCCAGACAGCACCAAGCTCTCCCAGCAGCCACCAGCGCCAACAAAATTGGCAGCCTGGCTGATATTTCACATCGATCCAGCAAATCTGCGCTGAGACACTCTGCTGGATTTGCTAGTGAAATGTCAGCCGCAGCAAGGAGCCGTGGGCCGCAGGCCACTGGTGCTGGCATGCCCCTTGGGCGCGCGAGCCAAGCGAGGGACAAAAGAATCCACGGCTATTCAAGAGGGAAGGGCTTGCACATCTGGAGCTGATGTGAGCCTGGCTCACCTTCCGGTTACTCATGCCTGGGTCAGGCTACCGGGGGCTTGCCAATGGCTCAGAGCTGAACTCTTCCCACTTCCCTCTACACCAGGCACAGGAGGGCTCTGAAATCATCTCGTACCATGCTGATGCTGGCCCATGCAGTCCAGGGTCCTGCTCCCAGCATCAGCCAGTGCCTGCTGCTGCAGGAGAAAGCGGAAGAAACCCGGCTAAGACTAGGCGTTGCAGTCAGCAGCGTCTTGCCTTTAAGTGTGTATTTTTCCAGCTTAGGGTGGAGGCACCAGGCTCGCTTGGATGGGCACTGGGCATCGGGGCAGAGCAGGGTAGGCAGGGAGAGTTGCAGAACCCCAGATCCACCCCCTCCACGTGGCGGCAAGCCAAGCAGCCATTGCAGCCCTTAGCACAGGGGGCTGCTCAGACGTCTGGGGCTGCGTGTCTCCCCTCTGCTCATCTCAGCTGCGGGTGCCCACACACCTAGCAAGGTTGCTTTGATTCCCACTCCAGGGACAGACTGTCTCAGACTATATGTCTTCTCCTTAAAACGGCGGTCCCCAGTTTTGGGCAACCGACACCGTCTAGCCAGCATTTGATCTCGACTGTACCGTCTGCTACCAGCGCCTCCTGTTGGAGGGACAGTGCTCTGTCATGGGCTGGAGGCTGTTGCCAGCCCCGTCTCACGATGGGATGAGGAACCTGAGATCCAGGGTGAGTGTGGACACATCCAGAGGCCCAAACGACCTGCACCAGGAGTCTCAGTAAAATTATAACACCAGCCTTGTGATCCTACAGTGCACGCCGGCTGGGGATCTCAAAGTGCTTCCCAGACACTCGGGTGAAATTCACCCTGTGCCGAGCAGCCAGCACAAGGCTTGTGCACCATTTAAATCCTCCACCTCGGACTTAAGTTGGACTTCTTAAATGGATGAAGCTCTCTGCACAGGGGTGAATTCTACCCCTTAGCACATTAAGCCCCCAGCAGCCCTGTGAGTTAAGTTAGGTATTTTTCACTCCATTTCACAGGTGGGGAAACTGAAGCAAAGGAGGGCGGAAACGACTCCCCTTATTCACACAGCAAGGCCATAGCAAAACCAGCAATAAGAACTCCAATCCGTTGACTGCCAGACTTGTTCACTAACCTCTAGACGCTGCTGTCTCCCAAGAAAGGGATGGGGGAGTTTCGTCTACCAGTGACGAAACATGAAGCTAGATAAATTCGGACTAGAAACAAGGTGTGAATTTTTAAATATTAAGGGTAATTAACCATTGGAACAGCTTTCTGTGGGATGTGATGACGTTTCCATCACTTGCAGTGTGTAGGTCAAGATCGGGTGTCGTTCTAAAAGATATGCGATAGCTCAAACAGACATTATGGGCTTGATGCAGAAGTCACTGGGTGAGAACTTCTGGCCCATGTCACGCACAGGAGGTCAGAGTGGATGATCGTAGTGGTCCCTGCTGGCCCTGGAATCTATGGGAAAACTGAAGGACCAGGAGTTCCAAAATATGGACACTTTCTAACTACTGAGCAAATAACTACATAGAATGACCTAGTAGCATTACAGTAGATCCCAGCCGAGATTGGGCACCCATTGTGCTAGGTGCTGTACATACACATTGTGAAAGACAGTCCCTGCCCCAGAAAGTTTACAATCTAACTTGACAAGGAAGATAAAGAAAGTGTTACCCCATTTTACAGATTGGAAATGAGGCAGAGGTCACATAGGAAGTGGCCAACGAGGGAATTAAACCCAGAACAGCATCTTAACCACAAAGCAGCCAATTTCTCTAGGTATAGTAGTATACCTGTCTGTGGTTTGCAAATGGTTAATGTTCTAATGAGCTTAGAAATGTTTAGTGTCAGATGTTTGTTCAGCATTATCATACCTGTAGGCTTGTATCAGAGATGTTATGCCCCAGAAGTAATAGATTTGTCTTGAAAATATAGCTGTGCATCTATAAAAAGGAAATACGTGTAATCAAATAGGACTGCTGGAAGCCTGTATATTGCTTGGCATGTATTAATAAACTTTAAAATCACACAGGAGAAGCCAGCATGTATTGCTGGACAGCAGGTAAATCACAGCCACAGAAATTAAAATTCCTAAATAAACCAATAAATACGAAACATAAAATCTCTAAATACCTGAATAAATCTGGGAGGAAATGATTTTTATTGGGGTTGGAGGCAGAGAAAACCTCAGCATTATAGCGGTTGGTGAAGGAAATCACATTGGATTAATTTGCAAGTAAAATCTCTTGCAAACAGGGCTTGACTAGAAGAGCCAGACTGTGCAAACTGGGAGGTGAGCCAAAGGCTCCGTCTTGCTTCTAGCAGCCAAGTTACGGTAGCCAGCCAGAGCCGGGCCTGGAACAAAATCTGCATCTGAAAACCCCTGGACTTTGAGGGTGAAAGCCAGGTTCAGACTTAGATCCAAACTGCACCATCCTAGTGGAGCCAAACCAGAAACCTGGGACCAGCTTTCCCCTTCCATTCCCACAGACTAAGCTTTGAGGGTCATTCAAAACCAGATCCGCACTGCCTAGTTCTAGCAGGCTAGACCAGAACCCTGGGACTAAACTCTCCCTCCCGTCACCTCCTCATCTGCACACATGAAGCTCTGACGACGTTTCGAACCAGATCCAAACAGCACAGCTCTAGCAGGCTGAACCAAGAGCCCAGATCCTTCACACACAGAGCAAGCTTTGAATCTGAATCCGCTCTGCCGCCAGACTTTATTTTCCATGTCATTTTGAATTCACTGCTGGGTGTTGTGCAGCCAGAAGGAGAACCGCCATATACACACATGGAGTAAACCCAGGTTGATTCGAGGTCCTGCTGATGTAGCCATTTCACATTAAGATGGCAGTGAGATCACAGGGCAAAGGCTGCATTATAAAACTCTGAGCTGACTGTATTCCCTACCCCTGCCCCATTGCTCCTCCATTTATAGCTCCAGTGCCACCACTCGACAGTTTGCCACGCAGTCAAATCCTGCTCTGGTGAAACAGTGGCACAGAAGAGGGTTTGAGATGGTCCCAGATCAGTCCTCTCTGTACTCAGCATGAGGGGTCTGTCCATAGGCCAGAAACAGTCTCCCTACTCCAGTGGTTATCAGCCTTTCCCTAACAGCACGCCCCCACGCCTGGGGCTGTGAAGAAGAGCTGGGGAGTCGTGGTCCCCAGACTGAGAACTGAAGCTTGGGGCACTGAGAATGAACTTTACTCTGCACTCTTGGAGGACCGTGTTTAGAGCTGCCGTTGAATAGCCCAGGGTGGTGGTTCCAAGAGCAGGAGAGCGTGTGCCTCACCCCTAGGTTTGTATACCACACCCATCTCCAACACTTGGAAGGGCTTGGAGAACCTCTACCACGACAGGGCTTGTACCCGCAACCTGGCAATCCAGTCCCAAGCTTTATCTTTTAGCTCATGTGGGCAGCTTTCCTCTACCCCCAATCCTAAAATGTCCAGAGGGGAGAGTGTAACCTAGCTGGCCCACTAGAAGTCGCCTGGACCCTGATACAGTCTATGGCTGTACTTAATCCTCATGGACCAAGAGTGAAGGACATGCTCAGCCCAAATATCCTGCCTGGCATGGCCCACTGGCTGCCTTTGTACCACGCCCCACCACCACCACCACTGAACCTGCTGAATACTATGGCATAAAAGCAGTTTATCAGACATCTAGCAACAGCTGTTTGCTTTGTTATAATCATTGGGAAATACTTTTCCACCATCTAGTATCTGCCTCTGGCAGCGGCTAATGATAGATGCTTCTGAAGAAAGGAAACCATGTCCGCACAGTACCCCGGACTGACAGTGAGACACACAAGGGGAGAAATTCCTTCCTGACCCCTACAAGTGATCAGTTTTAAACCCTGAAGCATGAGACTGAATTGTCCTAGCATAAATAAAAACATATTTGGCCAAATTCTGAGTGATGCTGAGCACCAGCAACTCCCATGGGAACATGTGCACAGCAACATGTGCACAGATTAAACCAGCCACAGGATTTGACCCAACAACCTTCCATAAATATGAGTTCTGCAGGTTGTCTATAATCTGGGCAAAGAATGTCAGCGGGGCTCTGCCAGGACCTTTCCTCTTTCTGGGGCAGCACAGCCTGGAGGAGCTGTGTCAGTGCTTTGGTCCCCTCTGCGAGAGAAGCCTGTCTGTCTGAAGGCTCAGTGAAACCTGGACCGAATACGGCAGCCTTTGGCAGGGCTCCAGTCCCTTGGATGTGCTTGCTCATCCAATCCCGTATGCAGGGCTGATCCAGCCACTCGATAGGCATGTTGGCACCTCATCAAGCCTTTGGAGCCTCCAGCAGCAATTCCTATCCCTGGCAGATGCAGTTGTTTTGCTGATATTTAGCTTCAGAGCAGAGGTGCTGCCTTCCACCCACCCACTTCACTGCCTGCTCCGTATCCCTAGTACATTCTGGCTGGCCCCTGTTCACCAGCAGGGTTGGCTCTGGTGGCCTTGGTGGCGATGACTGCAGAGTGCCATCTTTCCATCTGTGATTGCGTATTGGAGGCGCAGACCATTGCGCTGGGCTCTGCACTAGCTGTTGCCTCAGCTATGGAACAAAGCCTTCTAAAACCTCGCCGACTAGCACACAGCATGAGTCAGACCGATAAATCGACTTTCTCACTAACAAGACGCAGTGAGCACCTACCTCTGCGATGCCACGAGCAGAGAGCTGGGGCTCTTTAAAGAGCACGTGTCCGTGACACGCTTAGGGACCCTTGCGGGAAAGCAAAGCAGCAAACGTCGTCAACCCACCCGCAGCGAAACCCACCCAGCCTCAGGGCTTGAGGCAGTCTGGAGGAAGAAGAGACAAGTTTTTCCAGTTAATGGGGCAATCTGGAGCTACCGCAGGCAGTAACAGAAGCAGGACAGCAGGAAAAAAGTGACAAGAAAACCATTAAATCAAACTCTTTCTCAGGGTCAGCGTCAAGTAGCAACTCCACCCCACACCCATCTTCTGGGGGCTTGTTCATCATTTTGTCTTGAATTTTCCAAATTCAATCAATAGACCAAATTACCAGATGCAGCAGACTACACAAAGTAAATCAAGAAGGTTAGGACAAAGGGAGGCCAGGGAAAGCGACGTATCTATCTTCAGGGTCTACAGTAACCAGAGACCTTTAAAAAGTCAGCCCCGAATCGCGTTGAACGTTTGGACACTCCCTTTCCGCAGAATGCCAGTCGGTCGGCCACGGCGAGGTCAGACATATTTGGTGGGGACCAAGGGTTCCGTTTTTGCAGGATTGATTTTTTTATGAGCAAAGCTGCACTTTGGAACAGCACCGCCTTTTCCCACGTAATCTTGATACGACCAAGAATAAAACTTGAGGGTAAGGCCTCCAACTCTGCAGCCAATATCAAACTGATCCTTTGATCCACCTCCTACTAGAAATTCTTGATAGAGGGGCACTCCCACAGATAGGAGGCAATGTAGCACCAATGTAGCACTGCATTTCCAGCAGTGGTCAGCATTTATGAAGCCTATTACCATTGGCCTACGTGGGGACCAGTATATTCAAAAAAGCATCTGTTAGTGAATAAGCCATAGGGCCCAGGTCTATATATACCTTTTAAACATTAGGTACCATTGTATTCCTTTGAGTCAGAGACAGTTGTGTATCCAAATCTATGTTCCAAGCTACTCTCAAATTATTAATCTTAAAAGGACACAACTAGCTGAGAAAATCCAGGAAGTTGTCCCCAAAATAATAAAAGTCCTGGAGGTTCTGGTGCTCCCAATGCATCCGGTCCAAATACATGCATAAGGAAATGCTTTAACTGCAGATATTTCCATGCTTCAGAGCAGGGCAAGCCAAAATGTGGCTGAAGAGCTGCAGATGGTTTTAATTTGTCATTGTCAATTAGCTGTGACACGGTCATAATTCCTCTGTCCAGCCAATCCCCCCACTACAAGGGTTTGCCACTGATTTTAAGAATAGGCTTGGTCCATAGGACAATCTCTCTGTGGAAGAATAGATGGAAGCAGAACTTTCTAGCGACCAAGCTTCTGGTCGACCAAGTTCGACCAAAGTTTGACTTATTATAGCGGGAGCTCTGGAGCCATCAAAACTATAATATCTTGATGGCTGAAAGGGGGAGAGGGTATACAACTTCTGATTCAATCGGAACCAAGGGAGGGGATCTTTGTGGTCATATCTAAAAGCCACAAAGAGGCGTTTCTTAACAAAAAGGAGACAGGTTCATTTTCCAAGTTGGGAACATGAAATCCTCCCCGAGATAAGGGAGCTGTAATTTGTTCAGAGCCAGTCTAGGTTTCTTACCTTCACCACAAAGGAACATTGTGAAAATATTATTGAATTTCTTTAAATAAGTTTGAGAACTAGAAATATGGAGACCCTTCAGGACATACAAAATTCTGGGCAGAATACGAATTCTACCCCACAAACCGAGGGCTAACAAATTGTTAGCCACTTGGGTAATAACGGATTCTTTATTTATCTTAGGGATGTCCTGAATATTTTTGAGAATCAGTATTCCTAAATGTTTTACATGAAATAATTGCCATTGGAAGTCCTAATTCAAGAAAAGGCCTTTCTGTGCATATGAGTTAATGCCTAATATTTCCAATTTACCCCAATTCACATTTTATGCTGAGAGGAGTCCAGACTTATTAACAGTGGTTAGGTAAGAAACAAATACAAGACCATCATTCACACAGAGCATAATTTTGTGCTCTTTTTTGGCATACCCTGAGGTCATGGACATGTTGATTCGCTTGGATGGCCATGGCTGAAGGTTCTAGAGGTAAATCAAGCAGATGACGATGAAGGAAGGCTGACCTGCCTCGTACTTCTCTGTCCTGGAAATAGAGCAGAAACAATACCATTGGTAACTACACTGGAAGTCAGATTAAAGTATAAAAGCTTAATCCAAGCAATAAACTGGTTACCAAATCGGCATTTTGCTAACACATGGAAAAGTCCCAGGCTAAGTGGTCAACGGCCTAGCTGGCATCTAAACAAATGACAGCTAAGTGTGCTTTAGAATCTCTCGGAGTGGCAATAGTATCAATCAGCTGACACAAACTTTCTGAGCTGCGTCTATTACAAAGGAGGCCTGCCTGATTTATAATGCATGAGAGAGCTTTGTCCAATCACATAGCAAGAGGTTTAGCTAAAATCTTAGCATCACAATTGATTAAAGAAACTGGCTTGTAATTACTACGCAGTCCAAGGCCTTTCCCAGGTTTAGGAATAACTAAAATTACATCTTCTTTTAGAGTAGGTAGGTGAGTTTGCCCGTTTTTGGCCTTAAATGAACATATTCAATCATCTAGGTGTTAACATTTCAGAGAACTGTCTGTAAAATTCAGCTGGGAACCCATCTGCGCCAGACATCCTTCCAACCTTCATTTCTTTTATAGCCTGAATCAGTTCTGTGATTTCTACAGAGGCAGCTAAAAGTTCCTTCTGAGAGGCAGAGATCTGTGGCAGAAACAATGCACAAAAAAAGTTATCTAGGGCGTCTTTACTGATTCCCTTTTCAGCTACACACAGTTTTGAATAAAGCTGTTGAAATTGTGTATTGATAGCTGACTGCGTTGTCTATAATTTATTTATATTAAATAGCAGCAATCTTAGCCTTTTGTTGAAGTATACATGCCAGTAGCTTGCCAGCTCTCTCGCCAGATTCCCAGCAGTTTTGCTTCAAACAGAATAAAACGAACTCAGCCTTTGGGGACAGAAGTTTGTTGATTTCATATCTTAGACTGATGAGGGTTCTGACGTTCTCTGGAGAGGGAGCTGATGCACAGTCCACATTCAAGGTCTTCATTTCTATATTCTCTCTATTTCTTTTAAAGGTGGCATAAGAAATGATACAGCCTCTGAAGAAGGCTTTAAAGGCTTCCCAAAGTGCAGCAGCTGATTAAGTGGTGCGGGCATTTGTTTTTTAGCAAAAGGTCTAACTCCTGCCAGAGAGAATTAACCAATGCTGTATCAAACAGCAAAGAGGTATTTCATCTCCCCGTTTTAGTTGGGGGTGCACACCATGGGAGCCTAAAAGACCTCACGTGTAGGAGCACGGCCACATATAACAATTGTACCGATGCCACAATCAGTGACAGAATGGATCAAGTCTTATGACACCTTGAATATGTTGAATGAGCTGCAGAAAGAAAACCTATGGTCTCAGGCTGTAGGATTTCCCAATCTCCACACATCTTGTGAAACTAAATCAGCTATGTATGCATGAAGTACCTCATGGGTATTAGAGGTTTTATATGGAGATGGAAAAGATTTATCAAGGACTGGGTCTAGACTTTTGTTAAAGTCTCCAACTATAATAGGGTGATGGCCCATGTCATTTATACTCATAAAAAATGTATGAAAAACGTTTGGGATCATCCTGGTTTGGCCCATAAAGATTGGCAAAGAATATTATAGCATTGCTATTTTCAGCCTTGAGGACAGTAAATCTGTCCTTCCTACCAGCCCTCATGCTCAGAATATTAACATTCAACTTTTTATGTATCAGTATAGCAATGCCCCTCGCTGTACAATTAAAGCAACTAGAAACAAGGAGGCCTAGCCAATTTCTATTCAGTTTACAAGCTTCAAGTTCTGTCAGGTATGTCTCCTGGTGTATGGCAATATCAACATGCACTTTTTTAAGCACTGAGTATATATTTTTTTCTTTTAATAGGGTTATTAAAACCCTTTATGTTCCAGGAGACATTTAATTATCGGAGCCATCATTGTGAATAAATGAGAAATTGCAAATTTTCCTGAGCAGCATACGGTTCTTGCAGAACAAAGAAGAAAAAGAAGAAACTTGGCATAGGGCGTCACTTCCCAGTTCATATTCTACAGGAGAGGGAAGGACATTCCTAGCTTGGGAGGGTAACAGCAGAGGGACCGAAAGAGGAATTAAATAAGTGAAAAAACCAAGCAGAAAAGATAGTGGAGAGAGAAATACACATTAGTACCAAACCATCAGAAAGAAGAATCTGTTTAAACAGTCCAAAAATAGACACTTGATGTAGAGGGAAGTCTACATTGGTATAAAAGAGTCAGCTGACCTGGGCCGACTGCGGGTGTTTAATCGCTGTGTAGATGTTCCCCCAGAGTGGGTGGCTGGTTCAGATGAAACTGGAGATCCTCACAGCCCTTGGGCCCCAAACATTACAACTATCGTAACCACCTACCACCCATAGCACCGTGATACGTTAGTCCAGAAGGAAGCACCATGTAATAAAGCCATGACAACATACAATTACTAATCAAACGATAGATTTTACACTGATGCTCCTCTCTCATGAGTTAAGGCAATAAGGAAGTAAATTGATAATAACCCTTCAACCCCAATGAGAGAGAAAAAAAAAGACAAGAAACTAACATATTCACATCAACTAGCGCCCATCAGCTTGTTTAGCGCAGCCATATCAGATATCAGGGCCGCTTCTGAGCCCAAGGAATCTTCTTCCATCTTGGTTGGGGCACCCTTGGGTCCTTGAAAATCTTTATTTATATGGTGTCTCATGCCAAGGGCCTCTATGAGTACATCTACCCTGAAATAAAAGACCTTTAGCACAGCCAAGGCTGGCCCGGGGCAGCTAACTCGGACTTGCAGGGCTTTGGCAAACGTTTTGTCAGCTGAGTCATGAGCCATAAGCCAGCCACGGGTGTTTAACTGCCGCGTAGACCTACCCTATGCTCCTTCCCTAATAGGAATTGGGATGTATCTTGAAAGGAAACGAGGGGCAAAAAGGGGCTAATAGAGACACATGAGGGATTCGTGTTGGCTAATTCCGAACACAGCAGCTTAAAACAGTTCCCTCAGTGCTAAGGGGGCCAGGCCCCGCTCGGGAGAGACTTTAAGAAGAGGAGGAGATGGCGGAGAGAGAGAAAACGTTGCATGAAATTGGAGGGGGAGGGATGAAATAAGGGAGAAATTCCAGTGCAAGTAACAAACCCACGAGCCGGAGCCTCCCCTGGTGTAACTGGGTGTAGCTCCATTATGGTTAGCGGAGCTCTGCTGATTCCCGCCAGCTGAGGATGCGGCCCTGTCTTTACTGCACACACGGCAGCTGGAACGCGACATGTCTCAGGCCACATTCACCCTGGCTGCTGTGGGGACAGGAGCTTCTTGGGGCAGCCAGGCCTGCTGTGCCTGGTGGGGTTCACCCCACCCCAGGGCAGTCCTTTGATTCCCCACAGCAGCTCCATAGGAGGGGATGTGCTCAGTCAGCTGCCTGGCACGGCTCCTCCCCAGCCAGTGCTGCCCATTTGGAGGGCGAGGGTTCGCTGCCATCTTTCCCCATCACTCACTCGCCTGCCAGTCCCCCAGCGTAGCCCAGTCTGGCATCATGCCCTCGTCTCCTCCCGCAAACAGGGTTCCTTGAGCTGCCTATTTGTTGCAGCATGCAGTGGAAAGCTCCAGCCCTGGGCCGCAGCCCCTGTCGAGGTGCCAGCTCAGATCAGGCCTTTCCCTTCGTCCCTCTGCAGACCTGTGCCGGGCAAAGCACGGCCGAGCAAAGCAGCGCGGCTCGCCTCAGCTAGCTCACCGAGGCCCCTTGAGCTGCAGCGCGGCATCTGGCCTGGATTGCGCTGCGTTGACCTGAAAGAGACGCACGCAGACAGCCTTTGTCTGCCGGCTTCATGAATGTTTCATTGCAGAAGGGCTGCTGGAAATTGGAGGGGTCGGGGCCTTGGCCCTGCCAGATGCGGTTACACGGGGATCTGGGGTCCAGCACATACTGCTGCCAGCTGCTCCCCAGGTTCTTTGGGACGCCAGGGGCTATAGACAATCTACAAATGGACAGCCGGCCAGCAATAGGGTCCAGCACATGGGGCAGAGACCTGGGCATCCAGAGACCTGGGGCAAATCATCTCCCCTCCCACATTTTGTCTGTCTTGTCCACATAGTCCCTGCCCCACTGAGGCTATCTGAATGTCCAGCCCTTAGCACGCTGGTGCCTTGATCTCACCCAGGGCGAGGAGCCACTGTAGTGATAAAACAGGATCATCATCCGCATTAACAAGGCGCGGCACGTCTCCTTCTCCAGTGGCTTCTCCTCCTCTTGCAGGATCCTGCCCATCAGGAGGTTCGAGGCTCAGGACATGGGGGGGCACCGCACAAGGAAAGCTGGTCTCAGGGTACTAGCAGGACAGTGCTGAGTGGTGAAGGCTGCGGCTGTGACAGGAGGTAGCCCCCAGTGCATGGCAAATCTAGGGCCTCAATCAGCTCTCTGGCACGCGTGTCAGTCCAGGGTAACTCCGCTTGCACGGGTGTAACTGGGAAAGGGCTGGGCCCCCGGAGGCTCTGGCAGCAGACTCATTGCAGAGCTGGGGCCAGGTTCTGGTGCTGAACTCTCTGCAGCCCCTATCCAGATGTTCTCCCAGCCGAGGGGTAACGTGAGATGGCGGTGGGTGAGCGCTCCACCAGCTGTTCCCCCTGCGGCCCTGCCGCGCGCCCCACCGAGAAGAGCCGGGGCGGCTGTGGGAAATGATGGCGGTTAATGGGGGTGAATAATTGACAACAAACTGCTTCCAGGACGCTCCTTGCTCTGGAGAGCTGGAGCTGTCTCTGTGGCGGAGGATGGGATCATTGCTCCTGGGAGTCTCCTTGCACCTGAGCCCCCAAAGGAAGGCAAAAACCTTTAGCCAGAGGTGCAATGGGGTGAAGCCCTTCCTGACCCCCTTCATCCCCCCAAAGCAGAGTCTGAGGAAGCCCTGTCCTCTTCTGATCTCCACCACCAGCAAGCATTGACAGCCCCCCACAGGAGCCTGCACGCCTCAAACGCCCTAAGGCGAGTCTACGTTGCAGCTGGGTGCAAGCTTCCCAGCCCTGCCAGATGGGACGCGTGCTAGCTGGGCTCCAGCACACAGGGTGCAGCTCTGGTGGCAAGTCAGGCTAGCCGCCTGAACTCAGAGTGAGGGGGCTGCGTGGGCTTGAGAGCCCCAGCGCTGGTAGCCCCCATCTGCACCATCCATGCTGCTGTTTCTAGCAGGCTCGCTTGAGCCCTGCAAGGGCCAGCCTGTCTGTCCAGGCTGGGAGGCTGTGTCTCAGCTGTGGCGTAGACACATTCAGTGGGGCCGGCCAGCTGTGGAAGGGAGTAACTGCAACGTTGCTTAATGCTAGTCCTGCCAGCAACGGTTCGGAGACAGAAAGCAGGAGCACGCTTCGTGGCTGGTCCCATCAGAATGTGCGTAGAGACAGGGGTGGCGAGGGTGGGTGCACTGGCCGAGGGTTGTAAGACCTGGGCTCAAGTCACCGCTGTGCCAGATGCCATCAAGCCTCTCTGGGCCCCACTCTAGCTTCTAGGCAGGTAATGTGAGCACAAGGCACTGGATGGAGACTGGAAGATACGCCGGACCTCTGACTGCCCGGCCTTGTGTCAGCAGCCACACTGTGCAGTGAATGTACCGGGAAAGCAGCTGGGCCTGATTCTTAGTTAAATCAAGGCTCCTTTGAGGCTGCTCTGGCAATATAAAGGGGACATAAATGAAGCTGAAACAGTCCCAGCCAGAGCAGAATTAGCAGGGGTGCTTTGCACCAGTCTCAAGCTCTGCCAGAGAGGCCAGATGCAGGGGGGGATTGTGGCTGGAATGCAATCCTGCCCAAAGCATACAGGGAGCGACGAGACGCAGCGTAAGGTAGAGCAACCCCAAGGCTGCTCAAACTCACTCCTGCAGCAGGCCGACCCCTGCATGGCCTCCTGTATCATGGAGCATGAAGGAGGCGTTAGCCTGCACACGAGCCTCCCCTCCATTCCTGCCTCAGATACAGGAGTCTTTTAGATCCGCTTTGCAGAAGGCAAGAGGGCCCATGGGCCTGGGAAAGACTCACCAAGTTGTGCCTGTCCTTCGGCAGAAGCTTTGACGTTGGTTGCTTCTGCTCCTCATCGCACCCAGTGCCATCCAATCCTGGGCAGCTTGTGGCAGTGCCGGCCACAAAGGCTTGTGGCAATGAGCCAGAGCTAACGAGCACGGCGCGCGGCCATTAATTCTCATTTCCTTGAGTGCCGGGGCAGTTTTCCTCCCGCTATGACATTAACCTGCAGGTGATGCATCCGTGGTAACAGCAACAGCTGAAAGGTACGAAGAGAAGACAAATGACTTTCACCACGCCAGAAGGCAAGACGGGCTGATCGCCCCCGAGCCGGGCCGTGATTACCTGCTGCCATCAAGCCATGACATGGAGAGACGCCATCAGAGCTGTTTAGCTGCTGGAAATGGACGGAGGAGACCAGCTAAGGCTCAAGCCCCAAAATGCAAACAGAGGAAGAAATGTGCCTTGAGGTTCCTCACAAAGCTTTTCTCCCAGCGGTCCATTCGTCAGCTACAGCTGCAGCCCCCACCAGACGCAGAACCTCGGTGCCTGTCTCCTGTAACAGGCTTGTGCTTCAGAACCAACACACTGCAACAGAATGCTGCCTGGCCCCATTCCCCTGGCCCGGGGGCTCCCCAGAAGCAAGGGAAAAAAGGGGCTCTTTAACTAAGGACCGGGTGAGCTGCAGGCCATTGCCATTCCCTGGCTTCAGACCCATCACCAAGGAGGTAGTAAAATACTGAAAAGTGGAACTAATCGCACCTCCCTTAAGGGGCCGTCCCACTCTGAGAAATTCTCTGGCCTGTTGGGGGAAGGAGGAGGAGGAAGCTGGGCTGGATGGTCCTGATAGTCCTTTAGGGTCTTGGAATCGGTAAATCTGAGCCCCCTTGTGTATCTCCTTCCTTTGTGGGTCATGGGGAAAACAGGAAGCTTTGCATTGCCCTCAGCATGTTCACGACACTTGCAGCTCTACATCTCATGCTTCAAATCTCATGCTTCAAGGCGTGATAATAGGGGAACTGGCCATAAGGACTAGGTCTAAAAACTATGCAAGGCCTAGCCAGAAAAGTGAGGGGAGTCTGTCATGCAGCTCTTTGGAAGAGCCTGATGGAAGCTGCTTGCAGCTCTGGCCTGTGTACCGTGTTCTGGACCTCACAGCTCTGAAGGTGGTGCTGTGATCCAAGGGTTTGGTCTGTGTTTCCACTACCAGCCCTACTCCAAGGGGTAATTGCTCTGAAAGGGGCAAATTCCTGTCTTGACTGGAGACAAGGCGCCAAGTTTTTTTAATTAACTGCCTCAATCCACGAAAAGGACCTGGCGTGACTATAAAGAGCTCAGTGAAGACCTCTGCCGTGTGATCAAATGCAGCTCACACGACATGAGGATGCAGAAGGAATGGGGTGGAGAATGTGCTGAGGGCTTTATATAAAGCGGTGGTGCTACCTCCTCTAGAATACTGAGTGCAGAACTGAGCACGCCATCTCAAAACAGATATTGAAGGACTTGAGGGGGTTCAGAGAGCAGAGGGAAGGGACTGATCCAGGGCCTGGGGAAGGTCTCAGATGAAGGAAGAGATTGGAACCTGGGTGAGAAGACAAGGAGGAACAAGGTAGAAGGATATAAAATAATGCCTGGGTAGCAAACAGAGCTAGGGAGAACAGAAGTTCCACGGCTCATAACGTAAGAGCAAGGGACTGGCCAAGGAAAGCGAAAGGTGGGCATTGCAGAAATGATGAAAGGACAACGTTTGCCACACAACCTGTAATTGGATGGCAGAGCTCACAGCTGCAGGAACATGACAGGGCCAAGACTGGAGGGATTCGCTGTGTATGTGCATCACAAGAATAGCTGGCGTTAACATAAGTAACGACACCACTTTTGGAAGGGATATTAAACCTGCTTCTCCAGGGCTTAAGCCAATCTCTGACTATTAGAGACCAGGGTGAAACCTAATGAAGGAGGCAGGTTTTTCCATGTCTGCTACTGTGGGACTCGGCCCTGCTACACTTGCTCTGCCCAAACGTGACCACCCAGGACACGTTCTCACAGTCATTCACCACTAGTCGCATCCCGTAAGCCAGCTGGCTCTTCCGCACCAGGGACAAATCTGGGCAAGTCCCGGCTCACGAATGCCTGGAACTGAAAGGGTATGTCCACACTCCAACAAAAGACCCATGCATGGCAGAGGCTGGCCCAGGTCAGCTCACTCAGGGGAAATGATCCCCATGGAGTTAATTACATCATGGCTGGATTTGCCCCATTAAAAGTAGATTTGTTTGTTCTTTGAGAACAAACGGAAGCAGAATTAATTCATTAACCAAAGGAATTGTCCGTCAGTGAATCTGTGTGGTGTGCGGGATGATTTTGCTAGGGAATCCACACGGGAGCAGTTTCCCTTGTGGTCTGTCTGGATCACGTTTGCGCCGAGTTAACACGCCCTGCATTGCCAGCTCTCAGCTCTCGCTCCTTGATGACGCACGCGTGAGCTGAATGCTGCATTCGCTCCCCACTGCTAGCGAGGGGGAGAGCACGTGGTGGACAATGATGTGAGACAATGAGGGGCACTGGCATAGCCTGGGCAGCGGATGGGTTCCCCGCCGCAACAGGAGGGGATTTTTGCTCCTGTGGAATTGATCTCGTCATGTTGTCAGCTCGCAAATGTGGGGCCTGATGCAAGTCACGGCCCCGAAACGAGGAACACAAGGGAATTCCCTTGCCAAGGAGCTGGGATGCTCGTGGGATTCAGTTCCTTTCTCACTCTGTGTATTGTGGCAGGGCTTCTTGGAAGGCCCAGATGAGATCTGAGCCCACTGCGACAGGCTTTTCACAGACTCGCTGTAAGGGACAGCCCCCTCCCCCAAGAGCTTACAAGCTAAACCAACAAGCCAGACAAAAGGTTTCTTATCCTCATTTTACAGATAAGGAACTAAGGCCAGAGATTAAGTGACTTGCCGAAGGTCAGAAGTGGGGGTCTCTGATGGAGCCCGGCTCTACACCCAGGTCTCCTGGGCCTTAACCACATGACGAGCGTCCTCAAAAATATCCCCATGGGGGTATTTTTGAAAGCAGTCAGTGCTGACAGAGTCCCACCGGCTGCCTGGGCAGACCGTGCTGCAAGGTTGGGCCATGGGCTGTATGAGATTGGGAGCACTCTGGCCATTTCGTTCTCCGGCCCCAGCATTAATCCAGTAAGGAAGCGGGGTGACGCTCCCAGCTGAGAGTTTCAGGCGGCGCTCGGTTAAACGGAGGGCAGTAATAGACAATGCAGTCTCTCCAGAACAGGACACGTATGATGAACTGCAGATCTCTGTTTAAAATCACCCTCAAACACGGCAGCGACGGGGGAACCCAAACCATACACGTCTCCCCAGTGCTGAGGGATTCCAGCCCAGCGTCTGCCGTATGTCCTGGCTGCTCCCTGGTCCCCCCCAGCCCCGCACCCCTGCCTGGTGTCTTCTGCACCTTTGTCCAACCATCGCTCTCTGGGGCTCATTCGGATCACATCCCAGCATGAAGCAAGGGCTGACTCCACTGGGGATGCTGGTGTAACGGTGAAAAGAATCCGTCCCTCTGTCCCTCTCCCCACCCCCATCTCTGACCTGTCTTTCCTCCCCCCATGCCCTGTCCCTGTTATAAAACCAATTCTTCTGTAAATCAGGATACAAAACCCTTCCCCCCCACGCACATACACCCACACACTGCCACTGCTCCGGGTACCAGAGTAGCTCACAGCAGAGCGTGTCCCAGTTTTCCCTCCCCATCCCTGCCCTTTGTGTGTCTGAAGTGGGACAGGGGGGGCGGAGATGGGTCTAATCCAGACCCTCTCCCACAGGCCAGGCATGCTCTTTCCCCTGTCCCCGTCCACGCTCGCGGCCAGGCTGCCAAGCGTCAGGGGGCCCCCGACCCTGCAACACGCCAGCTGGAATGCCCAGCCCCCTCCCTCCCAGAGCCCGGCCAGAGCAGTTATGTTCTACTGGATTATCTAGCCTGGAATTAGTGGGCGCAGCGGGATTATCCAGCTCTTGTGGCCGAATGCTGCCAGCAGCGCTTTCACAGACCTCGAGCCAAGCTCTGGGAGCCCAGCAGATGGGGCCAAGGGGGAAGAAACACCAGACTCCACTGTCAGCGTGGAGCACAGAACAGGAGATGGGACAGCTGCTTTGGGAAATGCCCAGTGTGAGATTTTCAAAGGCCACCATGGGGATTTTGGGTGCCCTGTTCCCATCAATTTCCAACAGGATGTGGGCAGCCAGAGCTTAGGCAGCTTGGCAACCATTACCCCTGCTGTACAGCCCCATGCACCAAACTTTACCTTCAGGGGGAGAGGGCGCTCTTAGACAGCAGAGGAACCATGTGCCGTAATGTTAGACAGGCATGAAGTAATCAACAGAGACATCCTCTTTCGCCCCTTTTACAGCATGTTCTGTCCCAGGGTCTCAGAGCACATCACAAGTACCAACAACCCCTAGCTCTTATATAGAGCATTTCATCCAGAGATCTGCAAGCGCTTTGCAAAGGAAGTCAGGATCGTTATCCCCATTGTACAGATGGGAAAACTGAGGCAGACAGCAGGGACGTGGTTTGCCCAAGAAGCTAGTGGCAAAGCCAGAACAGACCTGGTGCTTTATCAGCTATGCCACACTGCTTATAATTAATCCTCAGCACCAGCTTGCATGTTAGGGAAACATCACCAGCCCCTATTATGTAGATGGGGAAACTGAGGCACAGTGAGAGGCAGTGACGTACCAAAGAAAATCACACAGCGAGTCAATGGCAGAGCCAGGGTGCCCCTGGTGCACAGCCCCTGCACCGTCCTAAATCTGAGCCAGGAACAAGGCTTTCACGGTCACCTCTGAGCACATGATATGAATTTGCTGCATGCCCCAGCAAGAGGACTTAACCAAAAGGAAACCACTAGCTATAGGGCCATATCTTCACCCAGTGAAGCTCCATCAATCCAGCCCACACTGTCTATCTCAGTTTAGGATCCAGCCCATCATTCACTGCACTGAGTCTATGCTCACATCATGAAAAAACACCAGTGAGAGAACTTGGCCAGCCCTCGTTTTCACTGGAAAGCTGCTGGCCGAAGGCCCAGATTCTGATTTCAGTATAACTGGCGGAAATGCATAGCAGTCAGTGGATTTACACCAGTATCCCTGACAATAGTAGCTGGGCTAAATGTGATTCAAAATGTTTCATGTGTTTAAAAAAAGCCAATGAATACACAGTGACCCCAAAAACATGGAACCGAAAGGACTCACTTAAACCAGCAAAGCCCCACATCAATGGGCCTGAGCCTGATCTCTGAGAGAAGCCAGAGCTGGGAGTAACTTCACTGTCTTCAGTAGAGTTACAGCCATGCAAAGCCAGCCTGAGATCAGAGTCAGGCAAAGGGATTTGGCACCCGTGCGAAAGCAAAATTAGGCCCAGCCTGTTCCTAAAAGAGGCTCTGTCCTCAGCTGCAGCTAGTTGGAGCTGGGAGCAGGGGGGGTAGGCCGCAGTGGAGCCATTTGCAGTTCCCTGATCCTGGGGTTTACACCATCCCTGTCCCCAGGATCATCTGGAGCAGCCTCAAGGCTGCTTTAAACACCACCCTCGGACTGGGATGTAGAAGGGCCAGTGTATCATCCAAGGATTGCCAGGGAGCACCACGCCCACATGTCCAATCCTGGGACCAGGAGCATAGTCGCCTTCATATAGCCACCAGCTTTCCCAGCACTGTAACCCAGGGATCCCCCCTGCTGAGTCCCTCGCTGGCAACTTACACTGGCTTCCCAGCCCTTTTGTGGGATTATGGATCCAATGCCTGATGTGTGCTATCGCTCATAGCAAAATCTACATTCTACAAGCAGGCGAAACGTCCTTCAGCTGAGACTTAATATTATAGATCATGTTGTTTTGCTTCTCCAACCTGCTCAGCTATTTCCATTAAATGAAGAGTATTTGAGGATGATAAAAGATAATTAAGCGCTGAGAATGTAGCAGTTCATTCAGCAGGGAAAGAATAAAAGAAAGAAGAGGCCAAGCCATTTCCTGATTACCGCCTGCTAGTTTGCATCCTTTTT
This sequence comes from Mesoclemmys tuberculata, assembly GCA_007922155.1. Classification (NCBI taxonomy): domain Eukaryota; kingdom Metazoa; phylum Chordata; order Testudines; family Chelidae; genus Mesoclemmys; species Mesoclemmys tuberculata. The sequence goes on along the minus strand of ML675623.1, from coordinate 4,055,049 downwards.
GTCTGCTGAATTGGTTGGGGATGTAGTAATTGCCTGTAAAGTCTTCTGAGTTGTGTGTAACTGTCTGCAGAGAGCCAATAAAATGTTAATGGGGAAAACCAGGAGGAGATGGGGACTGGATGACTCAGGCAATATGATACGGCCCTTTGCACTGAGGTCACGGATTTGACTCCAGCCTAGATCAGCAGGGAGTGAAAATTGTTACCGTCTGATGGCTCTTTGTCCCTACGGAAAAAAAAACCCTATAGAATTTGATAGGGAGGAAATCAATGGGCTTCTATAGAGCTTTAATTGGGACTTTTAGGAGGAATTTTAAAAGCCTATAGAATTGAATGAGATCATCTCCAGGGTTTTTGACCCATCTTATAGGATCCTGTTGCATGGATAGAATTCGCTGTTCAATTCTACAAGGGCTGGGCCAAAAGCACTAGATTCTCTTTTTCTATAGCATCTTCCTACACAGCCTGTGATCTGAGTAGGAGATGGTGGAAGAGGTTGAGTAGAGGGTGGAGCGGATAGCTCCCGTCAGCACAATTTATCTTCTCTGTCAAAAGACTCAGAAGAAACAACGAAAATCAAGTGGCAATAAATCGGCTTCTTATGAAGGAAAGAGGCTCTTGTGGTTAAGGCGCTGAAGAAGGGCTCAGGAAATCTACGCTCAGTTCCTAGCTCTGCCACAAACTCCCCGTGTGACCTTGGGCAAGTCACTTAATCTATTTGCGCTTCTGTAAGACAGGAGTAAGAATTCTTCCTTTGTCCAGCTTATCTACTTACAGCATAAGCTTTTTTCAAGGCAGGGACAATCTCTCACTCTGCAGAGCACAATAGGGTCCTGATCTCCACTGGACCCTTGAGGTGCTACTGGAATACAAGCAGGGGTCCCTGCCACTCAGAAGAGAGGCATGCAGGATTGGTGAAGGGGACAACGCTTGCACTGCTGCTGCTGTTCCCGGCCCAGGGATACAGCACGGTGCAGATGCAATCCCTCCATCAGCAGCAGAGCGCTCAGGTTTCTCAGTTGATGTCTCATGCCTGGTGATTTGATTCTGTCACTTAACTCAGTGTGGGTGATTCAGTGAGACAGAGGAGGAACAAAAGAAGAAAAATCCAAAGTCTTGAGTCAAAATCAAAAAACAAATCAGACCGACAGCCCGTGACTGGAAACTTCCAAACCCAGGGAGCAGCAGAGAACAAGTGCAGCTTGGAGAAGCTTAGCTGGACTGCAGCAGGGCCTGCCTGCACACAGAGCCCTCCAGGTAACGGCTCTCACTGGGGCAGTGGCAGCAGGATCCAGCTGATGAGAACGGAGGCTTATTCCTAGCTCCGCAGGAGGGGAATCGGAAGCCAGGTGGCATCTCCTAAGCATTCCACCGAGGGCAATTGCATCTTTCTATCTCAGAGCTCCACTGCCTAAGAACAAGAAGCTTTCCACCTCCCCATTTGCCTTGTGCTAATCTCTTAGTGGCTATTCGCTCAGTGCCTTCATTCAGTCACTGAACCTTTCCAAAAGCCATGGCCAGGGCTTCTCGCATTATACATCTGCTGCGCTGTTTGGCACAGGTGGGAAAGGGCTAGAGTCACATGCGGGTATCGTGCAAGTGACTCGAATGGTTCCGAATAGGTCTGGGCCTGTGGAACAAATGGTTGCTGCAGACACTGGGTCTGTCAGCGGGAATCAAAGCCAGGGCCTTCGGCCGCAAACACACAAGCCTCTGCCACAACAGCTGAAGGAGAACTGGGCAGAGAGCAGCAAATTGTCGTTACCAAGATCAGCCACTGGATGGAGACAGGATGACAAACAGCGCAGCGGGGCATGGGTTATCAGCCAGAGGGCCACAGACAGGTGGTGTTGGCTGATCTCCCTTTCTTTATAGCTAGATGGGGTCTTGGAATTTGTTTTCCAAGACCCACTGATCTGGGTCATTGCATGATGTTACATGTGGCTTAGAGGCCTGGTAAGGGGACACAGAGCCTTTCAAATTAATTCAATATTATTTGCTGAGCACCCAACAAAACCAGGAGACCCAGTGCCCTAAAGAGCTTACCATCTAAGCCAGACAAAGGAGATAGACTCCATCCTTGAAGAAGGCCTTCAGGGAAGATGTGAACAAGAAGTAGGTAGTGGCTTGGCAAACCAAGCTTGGAAGAGCCTTCCATTCAAGAGGTCATAGCAGACGGTGGCCGAGTGGCCAACAGAGAGATTCATGGTCACGCTCCAGCCCCGTGAGGATCCGCGGGCCCTCGTTAACCCCCTGCTGGCCAGTGCTGGGCCTGGACACTCACTCCATCACAAGGTTCAATACAGTTGTTTTTATGAACTAGAAATGGCTTCCGGCATCCAGCTTCGAAGAGCTGCCAAGCGTTCAAGAGAAAGAAGTATGTTTATGGAGATAGTCACGTCAACAGTCCAAGCTAACCCTGAGTTACGAGGATGCCCTTTGTTTCCAGCCACATTAACGTCACTGCTTTCTTTCTGGGGGAACCCCTGTTCCCATACTCAAAGACCTCCCCTGTCTCACGGTTCATTCCCCAGCACAGAAGGGGCAAACTGCAGCACCCGTATGATCAACTAAGTGGGCTCTGCTCCTGGTCCATCAGCAGCCCTTCAGTCACTGGAGAGGGGATTGCTGATGAACAGCAAGACATGATTTGATCCTAACCCTCCCCACAGACAACCGCCACCTCTGAGGGCTAAAATCCCAAGAAGCCAAGACTCTGCTCTGAAGCTTTGCCTCCAAGACAAGGCTTTGGGATTCCAGACATGTAGAATTACAAATTAAATCTCGGGGAAGATGATTCAGTCATCAGTTATTTTTCCAGCGGCATCTATCTCCGAGACACTGTACAATTAACATGCTCCCTTCTCTAGAGGAATCAGGAGTGGGAACAGAAGGTCAGCGCCGCCTGAAAATACCCTCCTTTGAATGCTTTTTAATCTCGGCCATCTCAAGGAAACAATAAAAGGCTTAAATGGAATTTATCTTTAGAGCAGGGCTGATAGCAACACACACATACCCCCACCCACCCCAACAACTGGATATTGCTTAGGCAAAC
>ML675623.1:3982877-4051985 GCA_007922155.1 Mesoclemmys tuberculata | reverse complement strand
GAAGGCACTAGGAGGATGAAAGTGACATAGGTCATAGATCCATTGAAATGATATCACACAAAACACCCTCACAGCCCATTCTATTCTATATAGGTTTTTATACTGCATTCATCACCCTAGCCTCTGAGCACCTTCCAGTCATGCATTCAGCAACGTGACTCCACATCTGACACATGTTTGTTCTCTCATCCTCTCCCCAGAAGGAGAAACGTGTGGAGTGGAGTGTCTTGTTTTGGTAGGGTTTTCTTGTGGTTGTTAAGTAACTATATCTGTTGCTCTGTGTTTATTTTTAGAGCAGGCAAGGTCAGAGAAATGCGCCTTGCACTTGGAGCAGAAGTTGTTGAGGTTTGTAATGGTCCTTAGCTCCTGGCAGAGTTCACGCCACAGGCTGGGACCTCCGGGAGAAGGCTCCGTCTCCCGTTCAGATAAGTTTACGCGTTTATCGTTTACAGTTCTATTGTGCCAGAAGAGCAAAGATGTTGGCCGTGGTCTTCATTCCAGAGTTATAGAGAATCTTTTCAGTATCCTGGGCCCAGGCCATTGAGTGCTTTGACGAAGAGGACTGAGCCGTTGAACTAAGAACGGCAGCCTGAAGAGGTGCACTGTAGTGTTTTGTACTAGTTGGAGTGTCCTAAGCGCTGCATGTTTCCAGTCCAGGTATCTTGCATTGGGTGTACTCCACCAGAGAGGTGACACAGGCATGAATAACCGAGGCCAGGTCTTTGTCCACCAGAATGGGATGGAGCGTCACCTCTGTCTTGTTCAGGTTTGGCTTCCGCCAGCTGCTCTTTATCTGGGCACAGGGCCATCTTGGTGATAGTGGCATGGTCATATGTGGTGAAGGATAGGTAGAGCTGGGTGTCATCTGCCTACTGCTAGCCCTTGAGTCCATGTCATCTGACCAGCTCATCTAGGGTCTGCCCGCAGAGACATGCAGCCGAATATCCTGGCTGGCTATTATCAAGTGCAAAAGCTGCCTTCAGTACATACACATGACTGGAATTTGCTGGGTCCTTGAGCATCTGCAGTGGATAGTGTCATGATGGGTTTGTGGACAAAGCTGAGAATGGCAAAGAACGTTTGAGTTCTGGATCCACAAAGGGGGAAAGGAGGGGGAGGGGAATACGTGTGATCAGCGTATAAGAGTGTATAGAAGAATCAGTGTCTTTTACCAACAAAGGGCCAGATGACAGCTTTTATACACTGGAGAAGTCCCACACAAGTCCATGGAGCCATATGCGTTTACACCCATGGAGGATCTGGCCTGTAAGACTTACTACACCAGATCAGACCAGGGCTCCATCAAGTTTGGCATCCTGATTAGGCATTGAGCAGCATGGGATGTTCCGGGGTAAGGTGGATAACGCCCCTGTTGTACAGGGCTCTCTCTGGAGGGCCTGGGTCCCACACATGACCAGCACCCACCCAGAGCTGGGATGGATTGGAAGGAAGCGCACTGCCTATCTTATTGTGTCTGAGCCACAGAACTTGGAAACTTTCCGCATTCAGACCCTGAGTTTGGATTCCAGTCCGTCACCTCCATGGGCACGGAAGGCCCATTTCCTCTCACGTGTAACTCCTTTGATGACAATGGAGACCAATGCAAGGATGAATATGGTCCATGCTTTATGCTTAATCACCTAGACCACAAGCTCCCATGGGAGCAGACCCTCAGTCAATGTCAACTTCAGTGAAGCTATGCCAGTTTCAGTCAGCTGATGGTCTGGCCCACTGACTTCAATGAAGCTACAGTGATTGAAACCAAGCAAGGACCTGCCCCATTGGACTAACAAGCCCCAGCCACTAAACATCTCTTCGGTGTAGGTGCTGGAACAATCGCAGAGCATCATGGGGTGCTGGTTTCCAGCTGACCAATGGAGTTACTCCAGATTTACAGCAGATGAATGGAGATCAGAGTTTGGCCCACAGGGTATTTGTCTAAGTAAAGAATGAGCAAGGACATCAGAATTCCACCCCAATGATCCGTTGCTCAGAATCATCGAACAGCCACCACTCCCACTGGATCCCATGGGACCTGCAGGCGAAAAAACCAGGCCCTTAGTGTAGGTCCCACTCGTGCCTCCGAAGAGAAGGCCTCTGATGCTTTGTGACGCTGATGTCGCTCCAGTGCTGGGAAAAGAGACCCAACAACCCCGTGGTGGAATATCATCTATGAGATGCAGGGATATCCACGGTGATTGAATAGCACTCGCTTGTGTGACGGCCACTGTCTTGGAAGACGCACCATGGGCCTCTGGACGTAAAGCTACAGCTTGAACAAAAGCTCTCTGACTTGGACTGTCACTGACTCGTCTCAGCTGTGGCACACGCCCCAGCGGGTTACACTTGCCTTTTAGAGTGTATCAGTCTTGCTGCAGCATCTTGTTTTAGCAGAATTATGCAGGGATGCTATGCCTTGGAATACTTTGAAACCGTTGCCCTCCCATTACCCCAGCAGTATACCAATTAAAATAGCACTGGCTTGCCCTTGGAGTTTGGTCTAAGCACCCCTGCCGTTACCCAGCGACCCATTCAGCAGTAGGTTTCATGCAGGCTCGGCCACGAGAAGTTAGAAACAGCAACTCAGCAGAGGATACACCAGCCCTTGCAGACAAGAATCCAGACGAGCCTTTTGATCCATTCATCAAAGTGCTATCAGCAGCTCCAAGTTCAAGGCAGGTGGAAGAACAATAAATATTGAGCAAAGGAAGATCAGCCGGAGCCAGAACATTTTAATAAATAAAAAGTTTCCTTAAAAAAAAAAAAAATGTAGCCCTCTTTAGAATAAAAATCAGATCTGGTTCTTCCGCATCAAGTTAGCTTCCTGCTGCGGTGACCAGGACGTGCCAGACACCAGCTGGAAGCTCGTGGGCCACCGCAGTCAACAATGGCTTCAGTTCATTCGGAAATCAGTCAAATTACAATCGTGTACGCAGACGCCAGCGTGGTCTGGTGGCGCGAGGGCTCGACCGGCAGTCAGGAGATCGGGTTTGAGTCCAAGCTCCTCCACGGACCCGCTGGGTGCCCACAGACTGGTCGTTTCCCTGCCCTGTGCGTGCCTCAGTTTCCTCCTCTCTAAAATGGATCCAATACTAGCCTCCAGCCCCCTAGTCCCCATCCAGCCCCACATCCCCAGATCCCCTCCAGCCCCATAGCCCCAATCCAGCCCCCCATTCCCTAGCTTCTCCCCTCCAGTTGATCCAGTGCCCCCCTGCAGCTCCTCCTTCCGTCCAGCCCTCAGCTCCTCAGGCCCTTTTAGCTGCCCTCTTGATTCCAACTCCCCTGATCCCCCCCCAGCCCCATTTCAGACCCCTCCAGCCTCCCGAGCCTCTCCTCAGTCTGCTCCAGGCCCCAACTTCGCTCCCTGCCCCCAGCTTGGCTCCAGAACCCCTGCGCTCTGCTCCAATCCCCCTCCCTCCCAGCTCTGACCTAGTCTCCCAGATCCCCTTCCTCTCCCACTCCATGGAAAGCAGCCAATGCTTTTATCTTGTGCTCCATCTCAGGGGGGGGGAACGTTCCCCCCATCCCCATGGATTGCCCACTGCTGCATTCCCCCCCCCATGACTGCAATGTTCACCCTTGCCAGAGGTTCACACCCAGGACCTGAGGTCAGCACAGCCTAAGGGTCCCACTCCCCCAGACTGTAGCCACTGTCCTGCCTTGATGGCCCCCACAACCCCATGGGCCCTAGTGTGACTGCGCCGCTTGCGCCACTGCAGTTATACCACCAAAGGGCAGTTAACTCTTTGCAACTTGCCATAGCAGGAGCTGCCTTAGCAAAGCCCTAGCTGATGAATAGCGAGTGCAGGCTGCTGGTTTGGTCAGTCATTCTAGTCCCGTCTTTTCCCAGAAAGGGACAGAACTGCATCTCGGTGGACCGTGGATCTGAAGCCTGGCCAGTCTGGGCAGCTCTGGGGCGAGGAACACACTAGGCCTGCTTCGCTACACAGCCACGCTCCTGCTGCTCCTCTGGAAGCACACAGCAATTAAACCCCGCCGCAAGCGGAGGGCGACACCTCGGCAGAAGTGGAAAGGCACCACAGTGAACACGCATCACGCACAAAGGTGCCGCAGCTTCAGGACAGACATCTGAGCTGATGTGCTACAGCAGCAGGAACAATGCATGGTTTATTGATCACAGAATGGGTGCTCAACGAGTGCAGGTGTGAACAGCAGCGCAGATGTGCGCCTCAACACCATTTGCTCTCCCGTGGTGAAAACTGTCTGGGGTTTCAATGCTCATAGGCCGGAGGCCAAGGAACTGGTCAAGAGAGGCTATCTGTTCCCACGCCTCCAGCTCTAAGGCATTTGATTTGGTATGGCACACCATTCTGATCTAGAAAACTAGGCCGATGCAAAATGAACAAGGCACACATTAAATGGATTGAAAGCTGGCGAACTGACAGGTCTCACAATAACGAGAGTGCTGTATACAGACTAACACGGCTACCCCTCAAAAAGCAGGGGAGCGGTAAATAACGAAGAGGGCAGGTCACTGATTCAGAATGATCTGGGTCACTTAAGCTGGACACAAGCAAACAACATGTATTTGAACATGGCTACGTGTCAGTGTGTACATCTAGGAACAAAGAACACAGGATGGTGGGGGGGGGGATCTATCCTGGGAAGCCGTGCTTCTGAAAAAGATTTGGAGACTGTGGTGGATGATCAGCTGGACATGAGCTCCCAGTGTGAGGCTGTGGCCAAAACGGCTACTACGACCCATCTCAAGTAGGAGTAGAGAGGTAATTTTACCTCTGTGCGTGGTGTGCCTACTGCTGGGAATATTGTGTCCAGTTCTGGTGCCCACAATTCAAAAGGGACGAGAGGGTCAGAGAAGAGACACACCAATGATTAAAGGATTAGGAAGCCTGCCTTATAATGATTGCGCTCCTCAAGTCTATCTATTTAGATTAGCAAAAAGAAGGTTAAAGGGTGACTCAATTATAGTCTGTAAGTACCTATGTGGGGAACAATTATTTAATAATGGGCTCCTCAGTCTAGCAGAGAAAGTATAACATGATCCAATGGGTGGAAGCTGAACCTAGACAAATTCAGAGTGGAAATAAGGCATGATTTTTTTTAACAATAAGAGTAATTAACTATTGTAACAATTTATCAAGGGCCATGGTAGATTCTCTATCACTGAATTTTTAAAACCAAGATTGGAGGTTTTTCTAAAAGCTCTGCTCAGAGAATTATTTTGAGCAGCTCTCCGGCCTGTGTTATACAGAAAGTCAGACTAGGGTGATCACAGTGGTCCCTTCTGGCTGGGGAACCTAGGACCTGCTTGCAGTATTTTCTTATTCTAATTGGCCTGGCTGATGAGAACAAGAGGACTGATGAGCTCAAAGCAGTGTTTTGAGACGTCTGGGTTCAAATCCTGATCACCAGGACAGCTGATGGCGTGAGTCTGAAGTCTTATTATAGCTGTCCTGACGGGGCACTGCAATTCTGCGTCGTCACACAATCTAGCATGGCCAGCGACCCGGACTCGGGAAATCCCCAGGCCTGGGATGCTAGGTATGCTACAGCTCAAGATCAAGGCACTTTTCCAGATGGTTGGGAGGGACTGGGAACCCCATCAGTAGAATTAGCCTAAAACATTTAAGGGGTTAGCAGGAGACAACATCTGCCTTCTTTGGAAACAGCTGGTGCTGACCTCTGTTGGAGACAGGCTATTAGGTTGGATGGACCTTGGTTCTGATCCAATACGGCAATTCCTATGTCCCTAAAAGAGAATGGGGCACTGCGGCACATTAGCAGAGATGGGGGCGGACGCTGCATGTCAGGGCTGACGTTCATGGGCCAAGCTGTGTGCAGGGTTCCACGACTACAATACCTGGGACGGCAGGGGGCTGCTTTGGCAAGCTTGCCCAGAGCTTCATCTCTCTGGACTCACTGCTGTCAACCCCTGGGGCATTACAGGTGTTTGGGAAAGAGGCTAGTTTCTGGAACACCTGCTCTGCTGATGATCGCTCCCTGCAGCTGTTTTAAGAGATGATGCCTTGCTTCTAAATGCGAAAGGCATGAGATTATAGCCCGGGCTTCACTTAAGGGGCCAGTGCAGCTCGAGTTTATAGCACATCACGAAGCCATTGCTGGGATCTGACTCTACTGCAAGCTCCATTCCCCATCTGTTTCCCTGCCTTTCTTTCTCCCGCTCAAGATGCAACGTCTTGAACATGTCGAGGGGGGTCATGGTCGTGTCCCGCTTGTTTTGCTCTCTGGCTACTTCTTCACTGGGCCTGTCACGGGACGTGGAAATTGCTTCTCGCAACACGGCTCCGGGCAGCTCGCTGCAGTAGAGGAGCTGAACCAAGCAGTGCGTCCTTCCTGGTCCCGAGGCATCCATCAGCTCGGAGATGACAGGCACCTGACGTCTCTGTTTACACGAGACCCTCAAGACTATCTCTGGGGGGGTCAAACGTGACAAGACCTTTGCAGTAAGAGACCCCGCAAAAGGATGCATGCCACCAACTGAATAGAGAGCGTTCGGTTTTAGTTACTGCATTAGCCAAGTCCATGGAACTTGGGTTATACGGGAGTTTGCAGAATAAGTGCTCTGAAGCGGCTGATTTTTAAATTCCAGCAGGTCAGTGCACATGGGAAACAACAAACGGGCTTGGGAGTGGCCCTGCAACAACAAACCAGTGTGTGCAGTCCACTACAATAGCAAATCTGTGTGCCTGCGACCAACGGGGGGGGGGGGAAACACACCAACAAGAAGAGGCAAGTCAGTTACCCCGGCTGAGCCTCAGTTTCCCCATCTTTAAAACGGGGCTTAGAATTCCTACCCGCCTTTGTAACGCGCTTGGCGAACTTCTGATGAACAGGACAATCTGGGAGGTGTTATCTTAGTTCAGTAGGAAAGGGAAGTTTGATTGGGCTGGATCTGTAGCTCCCCCCACCACTGAGCGGCAGCCACTTCTGGGGGGAAAAGCAGCAGCCGTTTAACCCCGAGAATACTAACAGAGGGCTCTGCCCTGAAATTCCTGCCCCTTGCTGCCATCAGACAGGGCACTGGACGACTCGACCTTCCAGCAGGCCAACTGCCATCTCGACTCTCACCGCCTCCCAGCCTCATCCTCCTGGTTCCCCAACGCTGCCAGCGCTAGAACAGTGCTACCCCACCTGGGGCAGCTGCCAGCCAGCGGGACAGGCTGAGGAGTGGCAGCAATGGAGAGGTAGGCTGGCTGCCCTGGAGCCCGGGCAATGTGGCAAGTGCGTTGCAGCGGCTCAGGGGCCTCCCCCTGGCCCAGAGCCGCTCGTGCTGACCAGGAGGGGCGTTCCCTGAGCGTGGGGAGGATGAGGGGGCAGCAAACCTGGGACCCTGCTGCTCTCAACAAGGTGGCGCCTGCCAGAGTTGGGTGAGTCTATGACCCCAGCTCCAGGATGGGCAGGGCTGGTCCCTCTCTCCTCTGGTGCTGCAACAGCTGGGAGCTCCTGGGGACAACCATCACTCCCTCATCAACCCTCCTGGCCCTCGTCTCACGCCCACACCCATCAGTGCTCAGGGGTCGGAGGCCGCTGCTTTCACCATTTCTTTTTCGCGACCCGCAGTTCTTAAGAGAATGGAAGCCTGGGTGTGGGACGTAGGGTCAAAACAGACTCCTGAATCTATCCCCCACTTCATCCCTCTCCTCCTCTAGCCCTTGAATGGGCCAGTTTAAACCCTCGTGCTTCTTGTCGTTCATTTCTAGTTTGGATCTGAGCAGGTCTCTCTCTCTCTCTCTCTCTCCCCCCGTCTCCGGCTGTGCAGCTCGTTTGATCTGCCTCGGGACAGACCCTGCACAAAGTTCCCTTCATCTCAGCATCCCTTTGGAGCTTTGCCCGGGGTAATTTGCTCACGCACCATTCGCTACGACATGCCATCCCCGCGACACATCAAAGAAGCTGGAGTTCAAAAGCAGCTGCTCAAAGAGACCCAGTTTCCTTTAGCAAACCGCTTAAATTCCATTTAAATTATTAGGGGGCAATTTTGCTTGCTTGCTTTCTCACGTCTGCTGCTCCTAGCAGGAACACAAGCGGGGATGGAGGTTTGTCACAGGGAGAAACGAGATCAGGGTGGGGAGAGCGGTGAGGTCCAATGGTGTAAGAGTGGTATGTTAAGCATGGGCATAAATATTGTTGCCCCCTTTGGCCAAATCTGTTGGCCAATATTCTGATCCTTGCAGGGTTGTTTCTGCTGGGAGAAAAATCAGTGAGATGAGCCAGGTATGTTCCTTGGTATAGTCTTGTTATTTAAGCAAGATCCCGTTTCCTTGAATACAGCAGAAACAAACAGTAGCAGGCAGTTTCCTTGCTCAGAGGTCCCCAAGTCTGTTCCTCCAACGAGTTTGGTGTCCAAGAAGCCATGTCTCTCCATGTCAGGATCACCATCCTTAAATTCTAGCCATGGTGGACTAGTTGCCGGGACACCCTTCAGAGCCACCACGGTGGTTCTGGAATCAGCCAGAGGGGTGGCTATTGCAGAAGCACGGCAACCCTCTCCTCACTTGAACGTAAAGCACTTAAGCCTGGAAGGGCTTTTGAGCAGCAGGGCTCCAAGACTTGTGGGCCTCAGCTACACCCCATCAAGGGCTTTGGAAACGTAACACTGTAGGTGAAAGCTGCTCGTACCACCAAACCTGGCTGCGTGCTAGTGCAGCGACAGCACGGACAGATCATCCTGTCCGTGGTGGATTCCCAGCCGCTGGCTCCTTCCAGGCTTTTGCTCTGTGTCGTTCCTGCCCAGACTCTCCTCTCTTTCCGCCTATCGTCCCAAAATGGCTTGATGTGCAGGCGGGAGGAGGACAGGGCCATGCATTCCAGGAGAAGGAGAGAGGAAATGCTTCAGGAATAGATGCTCAGATGGCAATTGGATTCTGGCACCAAGAGCTGTCCCAGTTTGATTTCTCCTGTTAGCGAAAAACCTCCCAGCCCACCTGAACCTAACAATTCAAAGAGAAGCTAGCATGCCTAAAACTAGAGACCTGCAGGAAAGGACAGGATGACCTAACTGTGACGGGACTGTCCTGGGATACAGGAATCCCTGTTTGGTCAGATCCCCGTGGCCTTAATCTCTCTCTGCTTCAGTTCCCCCATCTGTAACATGGGGATAATGAGGCTTCCTTTCTCCCACTCTTCGTTTGTCTAGTGCGTTTGGACGGCAAGATAAATGGGGTAGGGACCGTCTGTACGTCCAGCACCTAACACGCGGAGGCCCTCTTGACTCTAGTGTCAAAATAAAGGTAAAACTGACCTGGGACTTCATTTCAGCCTCCCAGCGGGACCTCTGGACACCTTGATTTTCCTGCACCTTTTGTTTGTGGAGGTCTCCCCACCGGAACCAAGCCGAATGTCTGAACCTTTAGTGGTTCAGATGTCACCCCTTTCCAGGTCTCTCCCACTAGAACATAATTCCATGGCTGCACAGAAAGGGCCATCCTCAGCTTCCCCATCCTCAGCATCCCCAGGCACCAAGCGTACGTGGATTTTGGAATTACCTCTCTGGGTGTGTGTATGCTGTAACAGGGGTGTGGCAGGTATAGACGGACCTGAGCTCAATTTCATCTAGCTAGCTCCTATAACTCGAGCAACTAGCCCGGACAGCTACAGCTTCACGGCTGTCGTTACTCAAACTAGCTAGATCCCACCTCGCTCAGGTCTGCTGCAGTCACGCCATTGACCGCTGCACCGACACGCCCCTAAGGCAATGGAGAACCTTTCCCCTAGGAACACCGCCGGCACCGCTTGCACGGAAGGAGAATTTCTGCTCACTCTCACATGCCGTCTCTGCAGCCCAGCGGACAACATGGTCGGATACACCTGAGCAGGGCGGGCGTGCCATCACCCAGAGCTGGGCAACAAGTGGGAGACGCTGGGCCCATCCCTTTGCCAAAGACAGCACCCGAGTGTCACGGTGAAGGTTATCTTTGCGATCGACGGCTCAAGGCTTACTGGCTTTTCGGACTCGGAAGCACAAGACGACAGCCACAGTCACCCCATAGAATCTACGGGTCCCCGGCCCCAGCCCAATACACCGTGACCACTGGCCGTAGTGCATGCCCAGTCCAGACCCCAGGCGGTGATCTGCGCTGAAAGCCTCTATACCCCACCGCCAATCCAGTCCGTCCCTACAGGCCCACGTGGAGTTGTTGGGATCAGGTCTCATTTTTCATACCGATGTGGGTTTATTCAGCTTAAATAACTGATGGATTTTAGCGCACAAGGGTCCCTGCAGCCCCACTTCATCATGACGGACCCACAACGACACGGTGAGCTGCTAGATAATCACATTACGCTCCTGGTCTGCTCCAAATGGGGACGGCAATTTGGCCACGATCAGGCTGTATCTAATACGTCCTTGTTACTGATCTACGTCTGTAACTGCATTCACTCACTGCTAGCCACCGCCTCACGGCCCGACATGGCATAGCAGCTCCTCGGCTTCTCTCATGTGCGCCCCCCCGAACAGACCCTCGAGCACTGCGGTGGCTTCTCGTCCAGGGACTCAGCCCTCTACCAGCTTCAGTCCGCCCCTTCCAGGGTTGCGGTTGTCCTAACTAAGAACCCAAAAGCATCCCGACAGAAAGAAAGTCCGCCTACCCTCTCTGAGCTATTCCTCAGCCTGCAGCCTCGTTTGCTGGGCTCAATAGCCCTTGTGCTAGGCTTGTAGGCCTCTTCCGATGGGCCCCCCTACTCTACGTAGGGGTCCAGCCCATGGCCCTGTACTGTGGAGCCTGCTCTGCTCTTTCACCAGTGCTGCAGTTTTTCCCTAGACCACTTCCTATCTCAAGGCTCGTCCTACATGCCTACCCGCCTCTTCCCTGCTCAGCCAGGGTGTCTCCCAGACCCGGAGAGCTTTCCTTCCTGCTCTGAGCATCCTACCTCGCTCTCCCTCCAGCCCTTGTCCCGGCTGGCCTTCGCCACCACCCCAGCCTGGGTCTCCCCCTTTATTGCAGCCACTGCCCCTCAGACGGGGCTGGTTCTGTAGTCAGGCTGGCTTAGCGCCAGCTCAGCTGTTCCACTCCTCATGTTGTCACAATGCGGGTGGGAGTTTTGCCTGAATCTGGACTGCAGACTCAATGACGCTGACCTATGAATTAGCATTTTATCCTTCCTTGACTCTCCTCCATCTGCTGCAGTTTGTCTTGGAGTGGCCAGGTTGCCAGCTGGTGCAAAGCCCCCTAACTCCATTGATCCCCAATACTGCCACCCCAATCAACATCCCTGAGTTTCTGGCCTGCGGCTTTTTGCTACCTTGGCGGTCAGTACCATGCTCTAGAGCTTGGAAGGGGAAGCGGCTATGGAGGACTTTTTCTCTTCCCTCCGGCAAGTTATTTGCAACAAACGTACTAGGAATGTTTTGGAGCTAGGGCCACAATTACCATTCCAGTGCTTGCTCTGGCATTACGTCATTACGACAGGATTTAATTACGTAGTTAATGCTGGAATAGATCTGCTCTCCCTGCAAGCGCATGCAGAAATCCCCAGGATCGGTGTGGCCGGAGAATAAAGAGATGTCCTCTCCCCCTGTCTGCTCGGATTACATCTACGACGCATGCGCAAAGGGCTACCCTGGCACTGAGGAAGGGCTGAATGTTCGGGGCGGGACGTTAGGCTTGTGCACCAGTCTGGCTGCAAATCAGGTCAGCACTGGGAGATGCGCCAGCAGAACCATGCTAGCAGGGTCTCTCTCTCTCTCTCCTTTTAAAATATGATTTCAGAGCCCTAACTAACACACGACAAGTGTGACCTCTTCCAAGATTCCCCCCACAGCCTGGCCACGACGGCGCCGTTTCACAACTCAGTTTGCGAGGCAGAGAACGGGGAGAGAAAAAGAAAAGGAACGAACAGACCCATCAGCCGCACACACGCCTCCTGAGAAAAATAAAGAGACGCGTGAATGGAAAAGGCCTTTTGCCCTGACATTAATTATTACAGATGCTGCATGTCACACCTGGATTCCTGCTGCAGCTCCCTCCTTCATTTGGCTCCATATTTCCAAGTGGCAAATTAATGAAGGGGACTAGATTACTCTCATTCCCGCGAGCCTGGGGAGCAAGAAGTTATTTATCTTCTAAATGGTTTCTGACAGACAGTGGCAGTACCAGCCTTGAACTGGAGCATTGGCTCCCGGAGCGGGCGCTCTGCCCCATCCCCCGGGGGAGCTATCCATTTTCCCTCCTCGGACGTTAATGAGCAGGAACTAAAAATAAAAAGGGAGCAAGAAGCGGCTGACGGCTCGCAGGTGTCATTTAGTGTGCGGCTCACTGCCACCCTGCTCTAACCAGGAAGAAATGCGTCCCCCAATCCTCCCCACGATTCAGCAGTTCAATAGAAAGAGGGATTGGAATCTCTAGGGAAAGTGCCATCCATGCGTTGGATCAGAACCAAGCCCTGAACGATCCATCCCCGGTGCATGCTAACCACGGGCATGCTGGGAGAGGATGTAAGATGATAAAGGTCGGCACAGCTCACTCAAGTACATTCCTCAAAGCACTAGGAATCGCTCTCACCACAGCACTGAAATGCAGCTACCTCTGGGGTGAGCCGTGGCAGATGCCCAGCGCACAGCGGTGCTGAACAGCAGTGGGAGATGGGAAGGGAAGGAGAAATGCTGCATGCTGGAGATAGAACGTGGTTCTACTCCCTGGAATTTGGCCAGGAACCCAGAGCTAACACACCAGCACTTCCGAAAAGGCGGCGCCGACACTTTGAGGACACTGGCTTTACGTCTCATGCGAGATAGCCCTCTCGCCAGGCTTGGATGCCCTGAGCAAAGCTGCGAGTGCTTTGTGGAGAAGGCTGGCCCACGCCCACCAGCAGCTCTGGAGCTAAGTGAAGAGCTCTGCACTGCTCAGAAGGGCTTTGGGAGGGCTCTAGGTTCTTACAGTTCCATTGAAGCAGGCCGCCACATGCTTGGCCTTTAAGAAATTCCTCAGCTGAGAAACCTCAGCATGGTTAATTGTGCTGACAAGGGGCTGCTCGGCTGCACTGCGGCCTGCCGTTCCAGGTGCTCTTCATCAGCAGATGCCGGAGGAAGATTATCTGGTTGTTACAGGCCAGTCCCCAGCTCCCTCATCAATGAGAAAGGGAACCATTTCCTGCCTGAACCATATACTTCATCCACACAGAACCGGGGCACCAGCACCAGGCGATGAACGTGGACGTGGGCCCCTTCATGCCAATTCTCCTGGCACTACCTCCCTAGCAGGCCCCTTATGTCATCTCCTCTGCAGCCCCAGAGGCTTTTCAGAACAGCCCTGCACAAAATCCCCTTGCCAGGAGGACAGACAGAATCACTGTCAAGGCAGCACATTGATTACGATGCTGTCAGGTCTGGGGATTGACTGCTGAGGGCAGAGCCTTCTCCCGCTGGGAGGATCCCAGCCCTGACCTCCTCCCAGTGGCTGATCTGACTCGTGCTCTTCTTAGGTGAGTGTCTGCGTCATGAAATCTACTGGCACAGAGGGCTGTCTCTCCAGCAGAAAGACCAGGGCTGAATGGGTCACAGAGACTAGCTTGCTGAGGTACTTACAGGGCTCCCATCAGCATGATATTTGACCACCTCGCAATCTTTAATGTATTTACTGCCACGTCACCCCCCAGAGGTAGGGCAATGCGAATATCCCCATTGCACAGATGGCAAACTGAAGGCACACAGAGACTTGCCCAGCGTTACACAGGCCATCCGTGGCAGGGACGTGAACCTAGGTGCCTTAAGTCTGAAGTTAGGGCCCTAACCACTGTGCCAGCCTTCCTCCCCGTTGAGGCCACGTCCCCCTGGAGGTGACCCTTCCAGTGCGGGGTTGAATCGCATTGGCATGGCAGGAGAGACGTGCGGTGCTTTTGCCGGTGCTGTGCCATTCTGCGGCTGAATGAAGGATTTCAATCTGCCGGGACGTTGAGCCGGCTCTTTTCATGAGCCTTAAATACCCGTTTGGTTTGGTTTTGAAAGACTGCTCTGTAAAACCAGCGTCCCACGGGTACGTATTTATTATTCAGCAGCATCTTCCCCAGTTAAATGTGCTTGCTTCAGAAGCCCAAATTAGATTTCACTGTCAGCCTCTGCGAACTCAAGGTGGAATTTAAAACTTGAGCCCTGCTCGCTCCTACCTTGTATATCACTGACAGCAAACCCCGCTGGCAATTTTGGGGCTGATGCATGAGGCGGTCTGGACTTTAGCTCAGCGTGTCACGCAGCTCTATCAGCTCTGCAGTGCTGGCAGCAGGGAAACCTTCCTTTTACAAGTTAACTAAGAAAAACCCTGTTCGGGAGAATACCCAGAGGTGGCTGCCTTCCATTTTAGGGAGCTACCCCAAAGTTGCAGCCTTGTATTCACTTTAGAGCAAGTTCTGCTGTCTCATGCACCAGGGAAATCTAGAATAATTTGACTGGCCTCAGTCAGTTACCCTAGCTTTACATGGAGGCAACCGGATACAGTATGGCCTGAGCTGTCCAGGTAGGTTATCAATATCTATGCATAACAGCAGCAGAAAGGATGGTCTTGTAGTTAAAGCATGAGCCTGAGACTCAGAAAATCTGGATTCAGCTCCTAGCTCTGCTACAGACTCCTGCTATGATCTTGGAGAAGCCCCTTAATTTTCTGTGCCTCAGTTTCCCCTTTTGTAAAATTAAAATAATCCATTTCCCCCCCCTTTTTTTTGTTTCTGTTTAGAATGTGAATTTTTTGGAGCAGGGCCTCTCTTCTATGTACCTCTCAACCTGCCAAGGCCCAGACCTGGGGCACAATGTGGGACAAAGGCTCCAAATGGGGGGGGGGACATCCATGCCAGGAAACAAAGTGCCATGCGAGTCCTTCCTTTCGTGTCAATGACATAGTACCCCAGCTCCACCATTTGCTCTTTCTGCTGTTATTCTTTTTCAGCAATCGAAGAGGGAAAGCTTCACATTTGTGTGAGGGGGATGTAGCGATCTTGGGAGAAATTCTTCTCCTCCGTATCCCTCCTTAAAACTCAGCTTCGCTGCGATGCCAACAAAAAAACCTGACAATGCTGCGCTCACAGCCCATCCTGCAGCCTCAGTGTTTCCTTGCACTGTCTCATCTGTCGGTCTCCACCTGTAGGCTCTTGCTTGGATCCGTGATACTCAGACCTGAGGTCTGATCACAAGTGGCTCTTTAACGTGTCTCCCACGTCTCTTTGCAGCACATGCTATTAAACCCCCGTGTGATTTAATTATTAATCAAAGTTATTAACCCTTTTACTATGTTATTAATCAATTGTAGAATAGTTGATCAGTCATCTTGCTGTGTATATAAAAATAAATGAAGCAATGAATTCACATTGCTGTGGCTCTTTTGGGTACTATTGATCAGTCCTTTACCTCCTGAATCATGGACATCTGAGTAGCACTGTCTTAGATTATGAGCTCTTCGGAACAAGCACTGTCTCTTTGTTCTATGTTTGTACAGCACCTGGTACAATGGGTCCATGATGGCTCATAGCTGCTCCAATAGTACAGATATAATAATTTGGGATTAAAGGCCTAAATAATATCGGTTAGGAAGGACTGAAAGGGTTTCAGACAGTGCAGGGATGAGGGCAGCATATGATCCTATAAAGAATAGAATAGAACAAGGGGGTCAGATTTTGCTCACAGTCTCTAGCAACTCCTGTATTAGAAGTGGGTAAAATTTTTCAGCAGAAACTCGTTTGGGGCAAAAAAATGCAGCCTTGGCAACACCACGGCATTTCACAAATCCATGCCAGTTTTGCCAAATTGTTTGTACGAGGGGAGATTTCTGTTCAAGACGACTTTGACAGCTCAAAGTCTCCTTCAAATTGATATTAAAATTTTTTTTTAAAGTTAAAAGTTCTCAAAATCAAAGTGAAATGTTGCACCCGGCCCAAAGAAATAGTTATTCAACTTTTCGATTTGCCGAAAATTTACTCCCCCAAATTGTTTTTGATTCGACCTGAAATGAACTGTTTTCCCAATTGTTTGGAAGTGCCAACAAACCAAAATCATCTGTTATTTGCTGGGCTCTAATTGTAACATAAACAACAATGGCAAGCATGCGCGCAGAGGGAAAGTTAGACAGTTGCAAAGAAAGAAACCACATCTCCAAAGCAAATGCAACAGAGCGAACTGTCTGCATGACTTATTGCTAATAACGGGGAAGGCAAAAAACAGCAGCCATCTGGAAACCTTTATCGATCCTCCAGTGCTTTAAACATTACATCACTATAAATAAAAAGTGTGGCGAGACACTGTAACAGGCCAAAATAGGGGAGCGTTAATCTAAATTAGCCCCAGAAACTGCAACGCTCAGCACTTGCTAATGGCTGAATCCCCCCTGCGTTTCATTCGGACCACATGCTGGCCAGGAAAACCAACGTTAGCAGCAAATGGCACGACAGGACTGATACAGCAGCCTGCAGCTGGATATCAACTATCGTCCTTCTGGGGCATCCTTCCCAAGTTCTATTCCTATTTCTGGGAGATTTGTCTTGTATTGCTTTATCCGCTCGCTAGAACAGTGGTTCTCAAACTTTTTAAATGGAGCGCCCCCTCCCCCCTGGATTTTTGTTTAACAATCATGTCCCCCCTTTCCCTGGGCCCCCGTTTCAGAAAAAAACAGGGCTACAGCATGGGAAGTGGGGAGCACGGAGAAGCAGTAGGCTTCTTCCATCTTGGGGAGTAGAGGAGTAGCCAAGTAGGCTGCTTCCATCTTGGGGGAGCGGGGAGCTGGACCGGCTCTGTCCCCTGCTCCATGCCCCCGCCCCCCCACTTTGAGAAGCACTGGTCTATAATAGCATGCATGTCAGATGGGCTGTAAGCACAGCCTCCAGTTTTTGCAGCATAAGGCCAACCTACTGAACTGCCGTCGGTTCCCCATTCAGTGCATTGTTTCGTTTTAAGGTCACTGCAGCGCATAGGAATTGGACAGCGCCCCTTCGAAAGGCTTGTGTGGCAGTAGGCCTGGTATATAGTTAGCAAACAGTTATTTGGAACCCAGCAGTGCCCCTCTGGTTTCCTCAGGGTCTTGACAACAACAGCCCCTATCTTCAAAACTGTGTCTTCCAGGAAAATGTTTTCACTCACAAATCACACGACAACAATGCGTTATCCTGAAAGATCATCGGAGGATATTATGGACAGACTGACAACCCTGTTAAATTGACCCTTCGGATGCTTTCCTGTGCTGGGAGACTCATAGGTGATAATAAAGCACTGCCCGTCTACACTCAGTTGTGTTTTTGGCACAACGGAAGTCAACAGCTGGCACAGGTCAGCATCCAAGGGCAGAACATGTCCCATAATAAAAGTCTAACGTCGATGGATCATTGATGATCCTGAGAGAGCCCAAAGAGCTCTGCAAACTGGACAAGACTAGCTCCTTCCCAAGAATGCAGCAGCTGTTCAGCATCTTACAGCAATGCTATAGAAGTCATTGCCACAGGAAGGAAAGGGAAGAACCCAATATCTAACCAAAGCCGCAGAAGCACTCGTAAAACAGAACAGAGTTGCCCAAACTGGAATCTGACCAGGAGGATGCTAATGTTAGCAACTCAATTTTACAAAAAGCATCCCAGGCTCTTTACTAATGACGAGGCCTTCAAGTTTTGATCTCGTCTATAAGAAAGCCTCCTCCACTATGACTTGTGATTGACTGAATCCTCACCCTGTCCTGGGTTGGACAGGCAGACACTGAGGGTACGGCTTCACTGCAGAGTTAACGTGTGTGAAGCCTGACCCAAGTTACTGTGTCCTTGCTGGAGTTTCGATCTCCTAGGTGTGTCACTAGGACCTCCGGGACACGTCCTGTGGTTCTTAGTGCTACCGTAAGGTGAACCACTCTGTGATTCTTCCCTAGGGAATAGTGGGAGAACCTGTCTGTCCTCAGGGCCACCTGGGTGAATTGGGGGAAGGCACTGGAGGACTACCAGCACTCAAGGGTGTAACCTGTGTCCTCACTGCAAAGTGGGCAGGTTACCAGCTCAAGTGAACACTTCACTGAGGTTTTGGCCAGCAGCGCAGGCTAAGCCAGCTGGCCCGGGAATAAAGCTCCCTGGCGCCGAGTGAGGACAGGGACCCACGTATGACACGGCTGGAGAGGTGAGAAGGCCAGGGCTCGGGTATACGGGGAATGTCAGTGTCCACGCTGACTTCACTGTATACCACTTAACTGCCTGCTCCCCTCTCTCGCCGCCCGTGGCTGCAGGGAGGAGCTGCCTTCGGAGGGGATGCCCCAGCCGTGATGCATCTTGTCCACGCTTCTCACACACGAATGCACCTGCACCGACACAACACGGGCACAAACACCCAGGAAGCTACACACCCGTGTATATACACACAGAGACAAGCCAAGCACACACACACCCCCCCCCACGTATGCACACACACACAAATAAACCTATAGACCCCCAAATATGCACTACCCCCAGATCCAGAGCACAGACCTACACCGCTATGCCTTTCCCCAGGCCCGCCCCACTGTGGCAGCTGCCATCGCTTTGTGTTCCCAGTGGATTCAGTTTGCCAGGCTGCCCGGAACAGAGACAGGGTCCGGCCAGTGACCGTCGTGAGCTCTCTACTCACACGGGATTCGATTGGGGGTGGCGGGGCCGATGGGGGCGAGCAGGTGGGTGGGAGGGTACAGCCAAGTGAGATTAAAATGCTGTGCGATTGCACTGCCTGGAAAGCTCATCCTAGCCCCCGCTTCGCCACATAATTGAAACGTGTGCTGTCTCTTCCCAGCCTGCGCTGGCGGTTCACGAGGCCGGAGTCAGATCAATTACCGCCGAGCGAGACCCTGCGGAGCCCTGCTCCAGGGGGGAGCACTACGGTGGCAGAGAAACATCTCTCTTTGATTCATAGTGCATGGAACTGCCTTCCGGAGGAGATGGGAAGCTGAGTTCCTGAACACTTGTGGGCTTTGAAGAGCCCCTGGCTCTTACTGTCAAGGTGGCCCCTGGACAAATCCCAGCACGGGTGATTCCATCCTGCTTCTCTGAACATCACTCTCATTACAGCATCCTCCTAGAGCTGCTAACTGGAAAGAAGTCTACCAGATGGGGCATGAGGCTGACGGGGAATCCAGAGCCCTGGGTTCTACCACTGACCTATTGGGGGACCACGGGCATGTCCCATCCCTCCATGCCTCAGTTTCCCCCTTTCTGCCACATCTCTTTTGATTACAAGCACTCTGGGGCACGGACTGTGTTTGCCGAGTGCCTACCCCGATAGGGCTCTGATCTCGGCTGGAGCTGTCTAGCTACGACAGTGCCACAAACAATAATAATAGCTGCTGCGCAACGTTGAACAGTGTTCCTGCTCCACTCAGAGGCAGCCGCATTTCAGTAGCAAATAAAGGGATGGCTGTTCTGAATGCATTTTAGGATCCTCCACAGGGCAAGCTGGGCTGTACATCTACAGCACACACTGACTGTCCACGTGGCCCCTGCCACTGCGCACTAAAACTGGCCGCGTGCCTAATGACTTGCTCCCAATTCAAGGCAGAGCAGATCAAAGCATGCTAGGGAACTTGCAGCAGACTAACCGTCCATCTAGACGAGCCCTTGAATGTGAGAGTCGAGCCGCATTCTGCTAGGCCCTGTGCAAACATCTAGCAAGAGGCAGGCCCGGTAATCTGTATCGGTACAACAGAGACAGGCAAAGTGACTTAGTCCAGTTCAGCAGCAGAGCTCAGGCTAGAACCCAGGACAGTTGGGTCTCACTGCAGTGCCCTAGCCAGTGAATCACACTGTCTCCTGAAAACCTTTTGCTGCAATAGTGCATCACTTGTTCATAATGATGGATGACACGGGTCCACTTTCAGCCAAGGCAGAGGCAATTCAGCACTAGAACTTCAGAACATAAGAACTGCCAGACTGGGTCAGATCAAGGGTCCATCTAGCCCAGTATCCTGTCTTCTGAACATGACCAATGCCAGGTACTTCAGAGGGAATGAACAGAACAGGGAATCAGCAAGTGATCCATCCCCTTGCCCATTCCCAGCTTCTGGCAAACAGCAATCCCTGCCTGTCCTGGCTAACAGCCACTGATAGACCTATCCTCCATGAACGTATCTAGTTCTTTTTTTAACCCCGTTATAGTCTTGGCCTTCACAACATCCTCTGGCAAGGAGTTCCACAGGTTGATTGAGTGAAGAAATACTTTTTTGTTGGTTTTAAGCCTGCTGCCTATTAATTTCATTTTGTGATTCCTAGTTCTTTTATTCTGAGAAAGCGTAAACACTTTTTTACTTTCTCCACACCAGGCACAATTTTATAGACCTCTATCATATTCCCCCCCTTAGTCGTCGCTTTTCTAAGCTGAAAAGTCCCAGTCTCATTAATCTCTCTTCTTCTGGAAGCTGTTCCACACCCCTAATCATTTTTGTTGCCCTTTTCTGTACCTTTTCCAATTCCAATACATCTTTGTTGAGATAGAGCGACCAGATCTGCATGCAGTATTCAAGATGTGGGTGTACCATGGCTTTATAAAGAGGAAATTTGATATTTTCTGTCTTATCATCTATCCCTTTCCTAATGAGTCCCAACGTTCGGTTAGCTTTTTTGACTGCCACTGCACATTCAGTTGATGTTTTCAGAGAAACATCCACAGTGACTCCAAGATCTCTTTCTTGAATGGTAACAGCTCATTTAGACCCAACATTTTTGTATGTATAGTTGGGAACATGTGTGCCAGTGTGCATGACTTTGTATTTATCAGCATTGAATTTCATCTGCCATTTTGTTGCCCAATCACCCAATTTTGTAACAATTAACCCTTTGGATTCCAGATCCCCTCCATCCCAACACACGCTGGTGCACGGGTACTGCTGGCAGACAATAAGCTAAGAAGCACTGGTTGCATGAGGCTCCAGCCACTGTCTGAAAGGCCGTGTCTCCCATGAACTAATATTAAATATGATTCAGTCTGTGCGGCCGGGAGCTCCTGAGCCATCTGCCGGCCTCACTGTTAGACTCTGGGATTAAACTGGTCCCTTCCAAGGCAGGCGCTGACATTTCCTGTGCTAACCCTCTCCCCCCCGCAGCTGGGGAGTTCTGTGTCAATTGTAGCCCAGGTATTAATGCTGCTTTTGCAAATAAGGCTCTCAAGATGCATTTCACCAGTGTCCTTCCAAGGCAAACCACCCCCGGCAAACTGTATTTGTAAAACTGGGGGCCAAAACCATGCTGCCTTCTGCATATTGGTAAATGGGCACAGGGTCTTAGGTAGATCTGGGCTAGATCAGAGCGTGCTTCTAGGCACAGGGCGCAGGCTGGTATGGAAAAGGTTTGGAACACACTGGTTTTAAGGAGTAAGCTGGGCAGGAACCAGATTTTCTGTTTCATGGGGAGTGGACGGGGCGGGAGGGGGGAAATAAAAATTTTCCATGAAACTAAATTCAAAAAACAAAAAAACCCAAACTGTTGTGTCGATTGGAATGTTTCATTTCAG
The DNA here is from genome assembly GCA_007922155.1 of Mesoclemmys tuberculata. Classification (NCBI taxonomy): domain Eukaryota; kingdom Metazoa; phylum Chordata; order Testudines; family Chelidae; genus Mesoclemmys; species Mesoclemmys tuberculata. Next base: position 4,030,564 of record ML675623.1, on the reverse strand, counting down.
TGACGTGGAAATATGTTCTGATTTTTGACCTTTCATATATAAAACAGTGGGTGTCCTTCCAAAAAATCATGTTGAAATGAAAAATTGAAATGGGACGTTTTGTCATTAACAAATGCTGCATTTCAGGGAGGGATTCATGACAAAAAAGTCTTTGAAATTGAGACTTTTTTGCAACATTGATTTCAACTAACAGCATTTTCCTCGTAAAACCCTTTCCATGAAAAATTTCCAACCAGCTCTGAAAAACACCCCCTTTTCTTAGCAGAGCCATGTGAGAATAATTTAGGCTTGTCAGCACTTCAAGAGGCTGCTAGGAGGTGACAGTGGGTAATGGGGTGCCAGGCACAGCATCACAAGCATTCAGATCGCATAGTGGACAAAGGGGTGGCTATGTGAGGCCGTCCAGCCCTGGTTCTGCCTCATGAAGCTGAGCACTGGCCCGTGCTATGCGTCGGCTTTTAAGTTAAATCAGTTCAGACTCCCTTTGGGGACCCAATCTCCTGTTCTCCCAGTCCAGATCTCTGCTCTCCAGAGCTAACATTCCCCCTTAAAGAAACTTCTTCCCACCCACCCAATATTGATCCTTTTTATTATGACCTAGTTTCCACTTTTTGGTGTTTCATTGAAGATATCCAGTAGAGATACTTCATCTTCTTTCTCTCCCTTCCTTGTGACTTTCTGTTCAAAGATCTTGTTTTCTCAAACCTCTTGGGAGTGTGGCCAGTCCACATAAAACCCAAATCACAGCTCAGATAAATCACAGGGACAGCTGGTAGCTGAACAATGCCTGGGTAAGAGCTTTTTCCTCTCCCTGCCTCTCCCCAGCCCTGAGTTAGAAAGCTAAATAAATTTCTATCATGCCTTTCACCCCAAAGGAGCCTAAGGGGCTTTACCAACCACACGGCAAATCATTCACCACGGAAGTGCAGCCACTTCTGGGGAGGGATGCGTCAGCTGTTTAACATGGCACAACAACAGCGCACTCAGGACTCAAAGCGAGGCACAACACCACAGCCAGTTGAAACCGCGAGTGGAATGTAGGCCAAGAGAATGTTATTAGCCAACTGGAGCAGAGCCAGGACTCCAGGGCTAACACACAATCCTTTTCCCATAGCTCAGCGGGATCTTTAACGGCTACAAGAGGTCGGAACCCTCGGGATCCAAAAGAGGTTTCCAGGAGAAAGCGGCTTCATTCAAAATGAAGACTGCAGCAACGATCCAAAGCGGGCAGTTGAGTTTTGATGGGTTTGTGTTCATCTCCTACACGTATGTGTGGACACATACGTGCACAAACAGGGAGTCTGCGAATTCTGCACAGCGGGGGTCATGAAACGCTTCGACACTCCTGAAACAAAGCGTGTTCGGGCACAGCTCGCCAACCTCTCCGATGAGACACAAATACAAGGGTGGGGAAGGGTGTGGCAACTGAAAGTCATGCATGCACCATACAATATGGGCAAAGCAGATGCTCAGAGGCAACACGGACATCAGGTTCTCTTCGTTCAGTCATGTGTGGGCAGCAGAAACGGTCATTCAAGGTGCAAACCAAATAGACCAGAGAGAGACATTAATTCGCTGGCTATTCCACTCAGGTTCTTATATCACCCTGCTTATGATTTACTTAACTGTATTGCCATAAGGCCCAGTTACATTCCAGGGTCTCATTGCGCTAGGCACTGTACAAACACAGAACAAAAAGCCACTCTTTGCTTCAAAATTCTTCCAAGATCTGCATTAGTAGCTCTGTACTTCATACACTGTCCTATCAAGAGCCAGCCCCCCCAGAGTATCAATAGCTTTGTTCCTAGTTCTCTACCAAATAAAGGTAGGCTTTTTGTTGGTCTGGGGTGTTTTGGTTTTTACTTTATATTTAAAAATAAGGGGGGTGAGAACCCTTGGTAACAATGTAAAGCTGGTATAGGGCTAAAAAGTAGCATGGATCAGAGTCTGTATAGGTGATGCTTGGATACAACGGAGTTGAAAACAACAGGGACAAATAGTTGAGCCGTTTCTATCAGTGGAACGAAAGAACCAGAGAAAAATAAAAGCCAGAACCTAGTAAAAGGAGCCCAGAACAAGGGCTGCTCAACCCAAAGAGAGGAGAGAGCAAGTGATGGCAAATAGAGTACGAATAGCCAAGGAACAGGGCTTTGACTGGCCATACATGAATGTGTTTTTTAAAGTGCTGCTAATAAGCTAGACTGATGGCCTCAACCCAGCCCTGGAGGCACCCGTCACTCCAAGCAGGAGGAATTTCAGTCCAAGTCCAGCCAAAATTTGTCACCGTGTGATAACCAGCCCAAAGCCTCCAGGGCTGGAATTTGAAATCAGCCACGTTCCACCTGGAAATAAGCTGCCTCTTGGTAACCGTCAGGGTAATCAACAGTTGGAACAGATCACCAACGGATGTGATGGATTCGCCAGTACTTGGAGTCTTTATGTCCAGGTTGGAGGTCTCTAAAAATCATAGTCTAGATCAACCACAGGTTATGGGCTGATGCAGGAAGCACGGAACCTTTGGTATGGGTGATGAGAAATACACAGGTGGCGGTCAGACCGGTTCCCACTACCGCTCTCGCAAAGGCACCACCACAGCTGGCCTCAACCGGCTCCTCAGTGGGTGGTTTTAGCAAAGCAGCAAGGGTTGAGCAGTCCAGGCGTCTCTCTGCTAGGAGCTGGTACTGCTACTGCCCACACTGCAGATTGGCAGTCGCAGGAGCAGTTTCAAACACAGCCCATCTGCCACCTCTTCCCAGCCCCGAGACTTCAGTGGGAAAGCACAAGGTCGCACCCTCATTCGGCACAGACGCCAGCCTGCGAACACTTAAAGGATGCACATATCAAATAATCATCCTGGGTACGTATAACGGAGTGTCTCACCTGCAGCCTGCCATGCGCTCCTCAGAGGTGACCAAGCACCCAATATCCCCAGTTTACACTAAGGAAACAGACTTAGAGGCCAGCACCCACAAGTGTGGTCAGACGTTCAGAAAAGCTCAGCACCAATAGGCTGGGCCTGCCTTCTGCCTGGCTCCTGGGTGCACTTGTAAAATCTGGCCTTTATTTAGGATGGGAGGGGAGCTCTTTGCCAAATCTGGTCTAGACAGGGGAAATGATTTACCCAAGTCACAGCTGGGAAGAGAATCTGAGTCTGTGGACTGTTAGTCCAGAACTGTAACCACTCCACCACACTGTCTCCCATGGTACCTTCTAGGATCTGATGGCTCAAAGACCGAAATTGCTTGGTTTCGGCAGCATGTTTTAGATCTTCCCTCTGCAGACTGGCGGTTTATAAATTACAAATATCTTGGGGACAAATCTAGTGAATAGTCTTAAGGATCTTGTGAAATTAAATCCCAACCCCAGATTAGGTGCAATAAAGAACTGACACTGACTGGACAGCCTCCCCAGGCAACGGAACGTCTTTAGCTCTCTGCCCATTCATTTCTCCAACTTCTTTGTCAGCAGAGAGGAAAAAGCAAGACCCTCTTGTTCCGAAACACTACTGCCTGTGAAGCCTTTGGGTTGATCAACTCAGAGTTACAGCTGTGCCCTGATTCATGTGATCGTACACCAGCTGCTGTGTGCCTTTCTGGAGCTGGTAATGAAAGATCAAGATGGACTGCACTGGATGATAACCTCTCAGGGCCCAACTTCCATGGCTCAGGCCCTGTAACTGGGCCGGGTTTTAAACAACTGCCACTGAGACACCTGGTCGGGACTTCCACAGGGTGAAGCACTAAGGCTGCTTAGAAATTTTCCATCCAGACTGTTCCTGGCTCAAATAAAAGGGTTTTCAATTAAAACACTTTTTGCAGCACTGTCTGCTTCCAGTGGAAATGGTTGATTTCTCACCAAAAATCCTCTTCGCCTTGATGGATGGGCTCCCTGGATGAATTTTAAAGGAAAGGTTCCTATTGATTCAAAGGGCACTGGATCAGACTTAAACAGCCAGCCCTTCTCTGCATCACTGGGGCTGCGACTTCGTGGCTGAGACTAACTTCAATTCACTGTTCCCTGCAGGAATTAGGAACATGGGATAACTCCAGATTCCCAGGAGGAAATCCAAATAAGCTGGCCTATCTGGATGGAAGAGGGAATCCTCTAAAACCAGGTTTTAATTAAGGTAACTTCAACCCCTTTCCCGGCTGATACACCTTTCAGGTTTGGGTTTAAAGTATTCCCGGCCTAAACCTCAGCCTCTGGCCAGCTGTCAGCCTGCATCGAACGACTCCTTCGAGACAGGCCCGCGAGGCTGTTGGATAGCACACGGCAGAAGAATTCACTGGTCGTGGAAGCAGCTAACATCGGCTGCATGACACGTGTAGCGCTACGTGCTTAGGCAAGCAGCTGGTGGGCAAGCTGGCTCCTGGGCAAAGGAGCCGAGCACAGTCCAGACAGACCTCATCGGCAGCGACCAGGATGGTTGCTGGACGACCGACTGCACCACTGCCGGTCGCCATCCAGACTGGCGGAGACGGCCTGGCTGGAAGCAAGTCTAACTCCGAGAGTGTCCGGTGCCCTCGGCTCCCCAGGGAGATCACTGATGAACCCGGGAAGCTAAGTAGCCGATACCATCGCCCCAGCCACCCAGGAACCTGTCTGGCGCATAATAAATAAGCTGGTCTCAGAGAAGAGCGGGAGCACGGGGACCTCGGGGGAAGGCAGGGGCGTGAAGGAGAGGCGGATACGTATCTATACTTCCCTCCACCCTTTTAAATCGCCAGCCCCTTGGCAATTGCCTCCTTGTCGTCCCCACCAGCGGTGGGCCTCGTTACAGGTGTGCACATGGAGGTAAAATGGCCCATTTCTCTAGGGCAGACAAAGATTTAGAAGAATGCTTCTCAGCCTATTCCTTATTGGGGCCTCCTCCCGTCTGTGATTCGCATGACCCCTGGTCGTGACCCTCCCTAAGGGTTGAGAACTCCTGCCTTCGACGGGTGCATGCAGAGACCAACCCCAGAGCCTGTCCCTGCGTTCTACTGCAGCTCGCCATTGAGTGCAATGAGCCTTCCCCGGGAAGGCAGCTCTGTCCTTTTCCCCTCCTTAGAACTCTTTGCCAAAGCTACGTGCACGGTACCCAGCCGAGATCCTTTCCTAGTCTCTCCTCCCATGGCCAAGTGGAGGAACAGTTGTGGAACGCGACCTAACCCTCGCTAGTGCGGCTGAATGATGGATTTGAACTCACAGAACTATTACGAGATCTTTGCGGGGTCTAGGGCTAAACAAAGACAATCAGGGCCCTGCTCGCTTCCTTCCAGAGCGCTCAAACTTAACGGGGGTAATAACTCCAGATGCTGGAGCTGCAAAGACGACCGCACAGATTTATCACATGTGCCACAGCCTTGTCCTAATGGGATGTCTCTTTGGTAGGAGATGATGCAGCAATTAATCGTGAATCTAAACACTGATTCGGCCTCTAGCTTTCCCTCTGCAGTTTAGAGAGTGCTGATCTTAGCTGGTCTTCCCGTTATAGGAGAGGAAAAAACACCAAACAAAGAAACCGTTCCTAGTAAAATCCAGCCTGATCGCGAAATGGAGCTTAATTCTTACACGCTGGGAAGATGCCAGGAAACTGAACACAGCACTGAGATATGCCAAGGCTGGGAGGTGGAAGAAAACTGGGAAGGGTTGAATATTATCTTAGCAATCAGGTGGGAGAGTGTTTTCCTGCTGCATGGGAGAGAAGAATTTGCTGGGCGTGGAGCAAATCCAGCAGCCTTTACTCAGGGAGAACTCCTGTTCACTTCAGGGGCGGCAGGCACAGAGCTCAGCTCTCTGGTTTTGCTGTTTGGGATACACAGGGTTAAATGCCGCTCTCAGAGCCAGTCCCTGCCACTGAGAGACGTTCAGGTGGATTTAATGGGTGTTGGATTGGGCCCTTTCTATGGCAGCCAAGCCAGCCTTGCTTTCCTGCTGGCAAGTACGGACACCTGGCCCCACAGCCACGTGGTATTTAGGCTCACAGCACCCCTGCTGCCCTCCGCTCCAGCGCCAGGCTTGCCACACCCTCTGTCCCCTGCCCCAGCCTCTCCATACCCCTGCCATCCCCCCTCCAGCACCCTGACATCCCCGTGCACTACGTCAGCCTGGCTAGGCACCGCCGTGCCGAGCGGATCAGATTCTTTCCAGTTCTGCACATACAGCATTCCTGTATCTGTTCCAGCTCCATCTATGGATCAGCTGCAAACACCGCAGGGGCACGGAAAGCAATAGACAGTGGGATGCTGCTCTCATTTTGACATGTGGCAGCGCTCAGATGCAAGGCTCTGACCCTGGCCTTCTCTTTGCTGCCACATTTTGGCTCACAGCACGCGTCTCCTCAGTCAGAGCTACTTAGCTCCCTGATAAAAAGCGAGGCTCCCCTCAGCACCACAGGTGTCCTTATTCTGCCTCATACATCAACCAAACTGCCAGCTGCTCTCAGATCCCTCGGTTTTATTGGTGGCAGCAGCTGGGGGGGGCTGAGTTGGAGGAGCGCAGCTTGGAATCGTTCCCCTGGCAGTCACTAGTTTGACCTGGCGCTGCAAGAGCTGAGCCAAGAGAAAGCAGCTCGCGGAAGCCCGCAGATTTGATACGGAAGTCACGGGGGGAGAATGGCGCCAGGATGGCACGGTTACCGGGGATCCTTCTGCCCCAAGCCGTCCCCTCCAAGCACTTGAGTAACATGTTTTCTTTGCCATTTGGATGGGGGACACAGGAAGGGGACCAATGCCTGCTTGGGATTGTTTCAGGTGGTGGCAGGCAGAGCTGGAGGAGCGAGATCTTTATGGGGCACGCAGAGGCTGCAGAGAGTTTGTGGAAGGTGCCTGGCCCTCGCTTGTGTCCCTGAGCCCCGGTGACACAGCAAATGAGATGCCTCCTCTTTGTCCCTGGTGAGGGGAAATGCTGCTTTCTTGGGTCTGGGCTAAAACAGTTCAGAAGTGCTCGGCCATTGCATGAATGTGTGTTATAACAGCAGCCAGAGACCAGAACAAAGATCAGGCTGCCGTCATGCTGGGTACTGTACAGTCACATGGCAAGGGACTGAGCCCGCAATCTAAATGGGCAAGACAGGCCCAGCTTGGGAGTGGAAACAAAGGCACAGAGAGGGGAAGTGACTTGCTCAAGGCCACTCAGTGGCTAAGTGGCAGAGCTTAGAGCAGGGCCCAGCTCTCCCAGTCCACTGCCTCTCCACTAAATCCCTGCTGCCTCCTCACATATGTTTTGTATTTGATCCCTTCTTGTTTCACTCATTCAGGTCACAATTATGGAAGGGGGCCTCTACTGTCTGAAGAACAGCTTTTGGTATAGGAAGGTAGCGCTGAGAGGCTCCAGCTAGACTGGGGCTCCATTGTGCTAGGTGCTGCACATACAAAGCGACAGCCAGCCCACTCGAAACAGAGGAAAGAGTATTATGCCCATTTTACAGATGGGGAACCAAGGCCCAGAGAGGTTAAGTGACTCATCTAAGATGCCCCAGGAAGTCGGTGGCAGAGGCAGGAAGAGAATCTAGAGCTTCTGTTGCCTTACCTAGAAGCTCATCCCCTAAACTGCAGATGCCCCTCAAAGAATGGGAACAGCTCCAGAGCTAATGCCTGCACCCCACATTTTCTAAGACAGCAGCTGTTTTCTCTGCCAGCAGAATAGTTCCACACCCAGCACTCTCCCCTCAGGAGTCTTTATCATTATCTTTTTCAGAAAGGGCTCTGGTGAGTTGGAAGAAGGGGCCTCGATGTTCCCAACGTGCTGACATGGGGCGGCCAGGAAGGTGACCTCTTGGAAAAGACAAAATAACCGCAGTGTTCAGTTGGAATCGGGCAGAAGGGATGCAAGCAGAGGGTGACAGGGAGGGCAAAAGGACTTCTTCTGCCCAGCATGTCTCTGCCTCATCCAGGTCTCAGAAACACAAGCGGTCCCTGGGTATGTGCTCAAGGCCATACAGTGCCCACGGTCCTGGAGTTCCAGGCCAGGTGGAACCAAGAGGTCATCTAGTTGAACGCACCCCCTGCGCATCACAGCCCTCGGTAGACTGAACTGTCGTGCGCCACAGGCAGAGAACAGGACAGACCGAGGCGTAAGGAGAAAGGGACTTGATTAAGTGAAATAGAACCAGCTGGTCCCAGTGAATGATCACACCCACATACTGCACAGGAAGGCAAGAAACCTCCAAGGTAACCGCTGGTCAGATCGGGGGGGGGAAGGAATTGCTTACTGACCCCACACATGGCAATCGGTTAGTCCTGGGCACGTGAGCAAGAACCAGCCAGCCAAGCACCTGATAGAGAGACAGAGAGAGAGAGAGTTCTCAGTACCACCTCAGCACCCGGCCTACATTATAAAGAAACCAGCTGGATTTTTTATAACGATATGGTAAAAGTGAGAAAGTAAACCCATTTTTCAGTAACAGTGGGCTGGGACACCCTTGTAGTTTTGTGTCTGATTTTGTAAGCAAGTAGTTTTTAAGGGAGGTGACACTTGGGGCTACACAAACCAGACGCCTGAAAGGAATACAGTCCTCTGGAAAGGCTGAGAGCCACTGGTGTAGACGTACCCAGAGAGAAGAGCCCCCTCCACCGCTTTCTGGATGGATAAGGGTGGCTCTGCTAGGCTCATGACCGATGTGAGGTTGCCTCCTGGCCAGTTTTTGTACTATGTGCCCTCCCCCACCATTTGGGGCCCCCGCCCTTTGTAATCTGCATGCACAGCAGCAGCCGTGCAGCGACCCTGTAGCTACGGGATGCACGTCCCACGGCTGGGAGCCCAGATGGCGCAGCCCCAGGCTCCCAGCTTTGCATGTCGGGCCCTCAGCCTGCCAAAGCGTGTTAGCAGCAACCCTCAGCACCAGGGCCCAGGAAGTGGGATGGACCCACAGGGAGGAGACTGGGGCAGGGACTCCTGGGCAGAAAAGCAGCAAAGAGGCCTTGAACCCCCAACCTGAAGCAGGGATGGGGTTAAAGGCAGGCAGCATCTGGGTTTTCTGCCTCTTGGAGGGGATGACCCTGGATCTAGGACAGTTGCACAAACACTGGTCTCATGATACCACCTCAAGACCCTAGTCAGGGCCCCATAGCACCCATGGGTTAGCCTGGGATGCAAAGGGATGAAGTCGCAGGGAAGGATGGAAGGGTCCAAAATCCAGCTGCACGGTGACATCTGGGTGCTCCAGAAGACTCTGATTAGCCCTTGGCAAAGGTGGGTGCAGTTCTTCCAGTCACACCAGCCATCACGAGCCCTGAATGTTTGAAGTCCAGTCCCCGGGAGGGGAGTGGCTCTAGGAACCTGCCAGTCACTACAAAGCGAAGCTAACAGACTGGAGAGGTGCCAGGCGGGGAGTGGGCAGCAGCACCACACAAGAGGTCTCCGGGTATTTCTCAGCAGGCTATTCTAGCAGCAAACATCAGTTGAAGCCAGCAGCTCCTCTGTGCCTCCTCCCCCTTCCCAGTTGCCATCAATCACATTAACTGAAAGCAACAAGAAGAGTTTGGGCCATTGCTCTAGGACACGTTTCTAAAGCATTTGGGATTGAAGCGTGCACAGGCCGCTTTGCTTTGCATCTCCTACAAAGTCTTTGTAGCTCATTTAACTTCCCCTGCCTCCCATTGCTTATTTCTTTCTAGCATTGCCAGGTTCTTGCTCATAGAGACAGAGGGTTTGCATTTTCAATCTGTGGCTGACGGCTAAAAGCATAATTATACCGAAGGGGTAGAGGTGGGGGGGGGGGAGGAGGGAGGAGCAATCCATTTGCACAGTGCTAAGGATCTGAATAAATCCACAGGTATCAGGAATTTCAGAGGAGCCGCTGCTCTTCTACTTCATGTAGACACAAGGGCCGCAGAGGAATGGAGCTGCAATGTCAGCACTGGAGAGGCATTTACAGGGACACTGCCAGGCCCCACGTTTAGACTGTAATTAAAAAATGAACATAGGAAACAGAGCCTAACTTCAGTGGACCAAAGCTCCAGCTGGTGAAACTGACATCGGTCTCTTGCACTCAGAGCTATGGCCAGTTACAGCCTCGGAGCATTTGGCACAATGGTTTTTTTTTTAATTTTAACAGAAATCGTTTACTTTCAGGGAATAAAGTTTCTCAGCTATGTTTGCCCGTTGTATACAACTCCTATTTTCTCTTCTATAAATAGCACCTCTCAAAGTCAGTCTGCTATTTGCAGAAGGTAACTGCCCTTGTGTGAGGTGGGATTAATGCAGCATGTTAAAGAGGAGGCATGCATGTCATACTTTCTCAAGACAAGTTTTACTTTTGTGGTCTCCCTTAGTCTAAAATTAGAGGGACGGAAAATCTTTACAAACTAAGGGAAACAGCATCTGTACGCAGTTTTAACCTACACTCAGGCAAAAGCTTGTGCTATGTTCACTTTTTGCAGTTGGTTCCAAACTAAAGATCACAGTGGGCAGACTGCTGTCCTTTTAAGAAGGATCTTTATGGGTCTTATATAGCACTGCCTACTGCTGGGAAAGAAGAAACACTGGCTGGTCTAGAGGTGGCTGGCAGGGAGAGGAGATGCCTCTGTGTGCTGCTCCTATGTATGCTGAGAGCATCCTTCTTGGCCACATGGAGTCAATCAGGGAGAAAGGCCCATGTTACAATGTGTGTGGCCCTTCTATCTGGCAGGGGCATTTATCATTCTTGCACTGAAGGAGCATGGAGATGGGAAGCAGCCTATTAACACAGCAAACGATGAACCTGCAAGCCAGCAAACTGTTTGCATGGCTCATATTTGCAGCATCACTCCCGGTTTGGGATGGGCTCAGCTAACTCTGGCAGGTCCTGATTCCCCTGGACCCAAACCCAGGAGAAAGCTTTGCTCCAGTCTAGGCAGACTGACATGCTGAGCCTTGCCGAGAATCTCGGGCCTGAATGCCACGTCGCATTGCTCATGCGTGTTCTCTTTGGCCGTTCCACTCCACCCCTGCCCTATTCCTAGTGGGAGGTCCTTTGGGCCCAATATCCTGGGGGTGAAATCCTCTCTCAAGCTGGCAGGGGCAGGATTTCACCCTGGAGTCTGCATTCGGAGCCAAAAGGCCAGGCTTGGCCATCACTTGGCTGCCTAGAATCCATACAATAGGACAGCAGATTCAAATGAGTGGAATCTGCCTTTTAAGCTTGGACATTCATTTGCTCATCCTGGCGATTTTAACATGCAAAGGGCCCTCTCCTGTGCCCACTGTTCCCTGCCTGCTTTACAGGCTAAAGATTTTAGTTCAGTTCTGGGGGATTGCTCTCCCCTTGCAGGTTACTAATGAGAAGCACTGAAGAGGTATGTAGTACTTGCTCGAGACACAGCAGGGGGATGTCTGGGGCAGCCATCCTCCTCATGAGAAGCTCACAATCAGACTGCAGTTTGTCCCATTACCTCCCATCCCATTGTGTTTGATCTGACAGTATCAGCACAGGCTCTAAGAAAGTGGAGCTGAAGGATGGTGCCGGGGGAAGAGGGTACAGGCTGGCAGTTATTTTTCACCGGCAGGGGCAGAGATGCTGCTGGTTGGCTCATGGGTGGAGAAACATGACCCTGGGAAACTTTGGACCTAGAAACAGCATCTCCACTGCCTGAGCGAAAGAGGACTTTCCCCACAGCTTGCAAGCAGTAGCTGGCTCACAGACCCCTTTTCACAGCCCAGACACTAGCAGGCAACAAAGACACGCCCGGCCACTGTGTCTTACCGCGGCTTCTCTTTAGTCCAAATGCAGGGATGGATCGAGGACACGGGGCAGGCAGGCAGGGTGGCAGAACTGCATGCTGGGTAAAAGGCCAGCACACCCAGTTTGTGAACATGCCCGTGAAGGAGCAGACTTCTACATCAATGAAGACAAGGCAGGGGCATGTGGGATCAAGACTAGGTAAGCCATATCAGTGCCAGCTGCACCCCCAGATGCCCATTGCTTCCCAGGGTGCACTGCTTGCTGTGGGTTCCATGGCTTATGGCCATAGGACAGCATTAATGTCACAATCCCATGGCGACATGCAGAGACATCAGCGTAACTGGCAACCATGCATAAAAGCAGCAGTGAGGAAAGAACCGCATAGCATTGAGAACCCCACTTTTTTTTTTTTAAACTCTCATCATTTTTAAGTTAATCTTCTAATGAGGGGACTCGATATTTGAAAACTTGGGACTAGCCGTACGGCAGTGACATTGCTGCTGTACCAAACAACTGACAAAACCGTGAGACACAGCACGTCATCATCATAATGGGGGTGATGCGTGGAATCACACACATTATTGAGTTAATGCCCTTGGGAATCAAACCACCTTGAAAACATCTGGATTTACACACTGAAAAGGAAACAACTGTGGGATTCTTTAAATGCCTTCCTTTTAATTCAGCCAGACTGGAATAAGAAGGCGTGATGCTGTCTGCATTAGGAAGGACCATTTATAACATTACTGACACCAACATTACAGAGCTGCAATAAATATTGCATAGGATAGGCCATGCAAGGTACCAATAGAGAAGTCATGATTCGTGAAGACTGATAAGCACGTTTATATGTATCAGTTTGGTGTTCTAAATGTGCATGATCTATTTGTATTTCAAACTTGTGCTGTCATTTCTGGGTTACACCCCCCCAGGCAGATTAGTGTCAGCATTGATGACTCGTCGAGGGCTATTACCTTTACAACGAGCACAGGGAGAGAGAAGCCAGTACTGCATCTATGATCAGGGCACGTAGGGGAGTACCTGTGTTCAGGGGGACTGCAAATGCCTTCCCCGGCCCATGTGCTGGGAGCTTGTGTTTGATTGAAACAAGCCACATGGCATACCAGCGCTTCACCATCTCGTCTTCATCCCTGCTTCCTACCTCTGGATCAACTCATCTACAACTGAAGCTGTGAAACAAAAGACTGAGACCCCCCCCCCAGGCACTGCCTGTGTACCAGAGGGACTGTACAAGCCTGCAAACACCACAGTTCTGCTGAGAAACTGATATATCTGGACTTTATAGTCACTTAGATGTTAAATGGTCAAAGCACTTGGTTACATACATCGTCTCTTTCTATAATAAACCTTTTGTTTTAGTTACTAGAGGATTGGCTGGCACCGTGGTATTTTGGATAAGATCCAAACTTGTATTGATCTGTAATGTGCCTGACTCTTTGGGAATCAGGAGAACATTTTGGTAAAGGGAATAGAGTTTTAAATAACATCTCTTTACTGGCCCTAGTTGCTGACTGGGAGCCAGAGACTGAAATGCAATAAAGGGGGCTGGGTATTTCTTCTTGTAGCTTCCCAATAACCAGTGTGGGAAATCAGAAGCACTGTTCATGACTCGGTGAATCAAAATGCAGTGTTTAGCCACCAGTTTGGGAGAATCTGCTCTCCTTTTGCAGCCTGCCCAGATCTTGGCATTTACAGGTTGGCTACTAGGCACGGACGGGTCACAGATGCGTTAGCAATAGACAAGCCCCCCGCCCCTCCAAATGGGTGGGACATAGCAATCCTACATTACATAGCAAGGATCTCGCTTCCCCCAAATACAGCACAATGCGGGGTTACACTGAATTATAGGCCAATGTGAAATGATTAGGAAGTCATGGATAATAAACCCTAGTTCCTATCAGTAGATTCTAAAGCCCTTTACAAAGGAGATCAATCACAGTGTAGATGTAAGTGGGGGTTAAGCTGGAGCGCGTGGCAGTGTAGACATACACAGAGAGCCTGACTTCAAGTTACAGTTTTCAATGTTTCCCCTCCTTCTCAGCCTCTCTGGAGGGAGCTGAAGCCAGCCCTGTGGTGCAGAGAAAGATTTTTATGGGCAGGATCCAGCCCTGGCTGTCCCCATTTCTTGGGTGGAGCCATTTCGGGGACCAAGTGCTGGCCCGTGTTTCTCCCTCCACACATCATGGAGCAGATGTTACCACGGTCAATTAGTGTCTGATATTCCACTATTGCCAATCCCTAATGTTCAAAACCTAGGAGGCGGGCCCCCAGGAGGAGGGTTTTGTCTTTAAAAGGGGCAGAGAGGGGGATGTTTTCTTCGCCACCAGGTTTTGAGCCCTGGTTTTCAAGCCAGGATCTGCCCAAGGTACTTGTAGGATCGCTATTACTATAGAACCTGAGCGCCTCACAATCATCAGTGCATTTCTCTTCCCAAGGACGGGCACAGTGCTCCGACCCCGCTGGGCAGAGGTGGAACTCAGAAACAGAATCACGAAAGCCCAGCTCCACAGTGACGGCGATGGAAGTTGGGAGCCGTAAAAATCTCTGTGGATCTGGGTCTAAGTGATTTGCACTAGGTCACACAGCAAGACTATAGTTGTCCCAAGCTCACGCTCCAGCTACTGGGCCCTCCTCCCTCCCATTAAGATTTTCTCCAGTCATGAGAGCTAGGGACTTAGTGAAAGCAGAGAGTCGTGTATTCACAGACTCTAAGAGCTGTGACGGGAGCAGAATTACTGAAAATGGTGAATTTTATCAAGAACCTCAATCCCTTGCAACACACAGTCAATAGGACACGGTCGTGGCAGCAGCTATACAGCCCTACTGCCCATATTTATTATTAGGTCTAACATATAGAGAGATGCTAGGATGATACAACACAGAAAGAGCAGGTAAGCCGAACTCTAACCGGAAACAAGGTTTAGAGTGCCATCTCAGATTCCTTTAGCCAACCGGGCTGCCAGGTGATTCATGCTAGTCAGGGATTTTCCTAGCTGTGCATCAAAAATACACCTGAATTTCCTTCCCACTCCAGTTTCTAAAGCAAGAAAACCAGCACACATTCACAGCCACTGAAATGAGCGGTGCACCAGCTCCAGATGACCTGAGGTGGTCGTTGAATCAAACCTGGAGCCTTGGCATCACTCCCTAAAGGGTTTCCTAACTAGCACTGAACAGCTCAAGAGAATCCCGCGCCTGCTCCCCCCATGCCATCTGGGCCAAGGTGACGGCTCTCTCTCCCCCTGGAGCGAGGTTCTGCCACACAGCTAGCGGAGGGCATTGGACCTGGGGGAATTCACCCCAGCCACCCTGCAGGGACAGGGGCTGCCTTTCTGCACACAGGAGCGAGTCCACCGTGCTTAGAGGAGCGACGCTGGCGTGAACGAGCGGAGCCTCAGGCGTACAGCCTTCACCAGAACAGATTAGTGCTTGATCCTGAGCAGGGCTGAATATCTCTAACTCCCACTGATGTTAAGGGCTCAGCACCCCACAGGATCAGGCCTGTCACGTATAGCGGATGTATACAGCTAGCTAACCCAGCAAAGCAGATAGAACAGAATGCACTGGGCCAGATCCCCAGCTGCTGTCAACCAGCCCGGCTATGCTGACATCAGTCTCACTGGCCCACTGAACTCAATGCAGCCAAGCAGGTTTACACCACTGGAGAATCTAGGAGTGACTCACCGGTTGGCATGTCCTCTCCTGGCTGGCTTGACATCACAGGCTCTCCTCAGGCATTCCCGACAGCTGCTCCAGCCTGGGCTGTTTCCTCACCCGTAGGTTCAGTCCCACCCCTTCTGGGGTAACAGCGTGCCACAAAACAGCCACTTCACAGCAGGTCTTCAGCCCAACTCCCGAGCCCAGACGCCCCTTGTATTAGGGGGGATTTCACAGCACCATCCCCAGAGACCAGGAGGCATCCGGGATTCTGAGGAAGCAGGCCAAAGCCGATTGCCACAGGACACCTGGGCTGGAACCCAGCCTCTTCCTCCCAGCCCAGGCTCTGCAGACATCTTCCCTGCTGGGGCACCCAGGGCTTTCTCGCTCCAGGCCTGGCTCCTTGTCTGCCTCTCCTCTGGCTGGGGCTGTCCACCTCCGTTCCCCACCCCAGGCACCTCCATGGTGCCTAGCTCTTTTAGCAAGGTTCACCACGGGAGCATGCGCCTCTCCCGTCCTTACCTAGCATCTCTCCCAGCTCTTTGCCAGAGCGCCCGTCTCAGGAAAGGCGACCAACACCAGCTCTGCCTCTCTTCTACTGCCCTCAAGTCCTTCCTTTTTCAGCCCCTCAGCAGGCGCACAGCCTTAATTCAGCCCACCAGCTCTGCCTCAGCTGAGCCTGATCCTTAATTGCTTAATTGGACCTGCCCCCACCCCCCTTCCAGGTGCACCTACCTGTGCTAATTGCCCTTGGCTCCTGTTAACTCTTTCTCTGCCGGAGTGCTGTGCACAGTCCATGGCAAGGCATCCCCCTAGGGGAGAACATGATTAGACACTTGGGTTTGGCCCCCCAAGCACGCACAAATCACCCAGGGGTGACAGTGAGCCTGGGGAATCCCCAAAGCTGCTTCCGAGGTCTGGGGATTTACAGCCGTGAGGCCTAATGCACGTAGACTTTGCCCCAGCCCCACACAAAATAAACCAGGGGCTCAATTCACCCCTAGCTTAGCTCTGCCGACTTAGTGAGGGGGCTACACCTGGGGCAAAATTGGCCCAATGTATTTAACTGAGCATCCCTAATGAGCTAGCTTCAGCACAGCAGCCAGCCTTCCCCTTTCTTCCCTCTAATTGCTCCTCTAGGGACTTGGGAGAATTCGGTTTTAACCCTGCTGGGTATGTGACAGCCAGACCGGGGGGAGAGATCTGTGCAGGGCGACTGTCAGCTGGCACCGGGGTGCTTGGTGCACGTCCTTGGCAGGGGGCTTCCGCTGGCTCAGCCCCTTTAGTGCCCGATGCCATCAGCCTGGCTGGTGCTGAGCAGTGCCACGCCTCTGTCCCCTCCTTGCTGCTGCAAATGACTGTTCTGCTTCCGCCGCGCTGGCTCCAACGCACTGGCTGGCACGTTGGGGGGGAGCACAGCTGGGGCTCCAGCTGTTCCCACCCCTCTTGGCCCACCTCTGTATGGGGGAAGTCGGAGGCGTGTAGCGCCTGCGTGTAGAACCCAAGGTCTGGAGAGGATGTGTAGGGCCGTTTTTGGGTGACGGTTCTGCTTCTGACATCCCTGGTTAGCGAAGAGCACAATCTGAGGGTGTTGCTCCATATGCGGCCGGCTGGCAGGATCTTGGCCCTTAGCTTCTAGCAGACGCCTGTTCTGAATATGCCCAGATGTGGGCCTGGATCCTGCAAGTGCTTGCAAGGCTAGCGCCTGCAGATGGAAGATATGCCTGGGTGCCAGGGTAAGCACAAAGGGGCAGTCCTCTGCACTGAGTGGGATTGGATCTCCAGCGCATCCGCTCCCCCCTGCAGCACAAGAAAGTGGCAGGGTGTGGGTGGAGGAAGGACAGGCCTAAAACTAACAGGAGTAAGGGCCAAAGAATCAGGCCTTTTGCAAAGAAAAGGACAAAGTCCCTGGGGCAAAGATATTACACTCTAAGGGCTGGATCCTGCAAGATGCCGAGACCCTGCCTCAACTCCCACTGTCAGGGTTTAGCAGCTCCCAGGGTCAGGCATAACTTGGCAGCATGCATACAGGGAAGGGGATGAGGAGAAGAACAAGGCAACTGGCACGAAAGAGTGTTTGCCTCAATACAGGCGTGGAACATGGATCTGGGTTAGAATTTCAGCCACCCCTTGCATGACCAGATGTTCCCACGTTATAGAGGCAGTTCTGATATTCGGGGCTTTGTCTTATACAGGCGCCTATTGCCCCCCATCCCCTGTCCCAATTGTTCACGCTTGCTCTCTGGTCACTCTGGACACGCCGATGATGAAGGGTTTCACCCCAGCAGGTTTGGTTCCGGTCTCTCCTTTGTAACTAAGGAAAGAATTGTGAAGTGAGAACCCAACTGTTATCCATGGACAGGTGGGGGAGGGAGAAGCCGATTCTCTGATCACATCTAAACTACAGACTTCTACTGGCATAGCTATGTCCATCAGGGGTGAAGAGGTGAGATTCCTGACCAACACAGCGGTGCCGGCAAAAGACCCTCATGCAGATGCAGTGCTGCACGTTTACTAGCACAGCATGTTTTTGCTCATGGGCTTGGTTTTCCCATACCAGTACAAAGCACAGCTTTGCTGCTATGTTATTCATATAACAAATATTACAGGATCTTTTTCAGGGGATAAGGCAACAAACCAGGCTCATTGTGAATACAGAAATTGGTCAATAGTATCAATAATGCAAATACCAAGAAAACAGTAACAACATTGTAACAATATCAATATTGTGCTTTACTTTATTGACACAGGTTTCAATTGGTACTTTTATTTACACTCATATACACAGACAGGCATACACAGGCAGACAAACATACACAGGGGTCTCACAGATGTTATAGTTACCAGCCTCTTGGTGCTCGTGGTAGTCACGAGCCAGGTGACTGTAGCATGAGGGTGACGAGCAAGATTCTGCCGATGCGCACTGGTACTCCTGGCTGGCGTGGTGATGTAGACCTGAACCTCCAGCCTTCATTTTTTTGTCCCATTTTATAGGACAAAGGCCCCATGTAAGTCTATGGGTTTTTGCTCTGTCACGCTGCATTTACATTTGGTGTGATCCTTAATCACCCACATTGTTGCAAGCCTGATCAGATTTTGTTCTTTGAAGTGGGCTAACTCTGAAGGTATCAGGGTGGGCTCCTCTTCGGCCAGTTGAGTGGTAAAAGTTATTGTCATCGCTCCTTTCTTCCTCCCTCAAACATTTTAGGTGAGGCTGGTGTTTTCTTCATTTGTTTGGACACCCCTTACTGAGACCAATTTTTCAATCACTCTCCCTGTCTACACCCACCTCAACTGCGCAGCCATTCATACTTCAATCACTCAGTGCCAGCTCCTAGCTGAAGAATTCACAGATTATTTTTAAAGCAAACATTATTTTATTTTTGCCAGTGTCTTTCACACTGAGGTCGGAATATGGCATTTCACAGTGCGGCTTCTTATACTTGAAATAGGGTTTTTACAAATATATTGCAAGTGGGTAAAATTAACAGATAAAACGGTCAGTGGAGTGGTTTTACAAACAATCTTAAAACGAATAGAATTATAGAAAGTAAAGGCAGGCTTGAATCCTTATGCAGTAAATGCATAGTTTAAAAAGACTGAAGTGAACATTTTAGAGGGTAGGACAATAGGAGTCAGTTGAGGTTTTAGCTTTCGATTGAAGTTACGAATGTATCAGGCTGAAGTGCCTCTTGGTAGGAAGCTGGGGTGTAGTTTGTGGCTCTGTTCTTTCATATTAACAGGATTGGGCCAACAGCTATCGCTACGTCCACACTCGGAGAGCTTTGCTGTTACAGGACACCAATATGCTGATACCACTGAAGCTCCCCTAGTGTAGACATGTCCTCTGGGACAAAAATCACACCTTCCTACTCCCCAGCTAACCCAGCCAGGCCTCCCTGAGACACATGTGCACAGTGAATGGCAGCTGCCTCCCCTGACCAGGCACCTCTGTGAGAGAGAAATCTGGGGGCCAGGGACTGCTGCATTACGGGGGTGTTTCTTTTATGTGCAGCACCTAGCAATCAGCCCCGCCGGGACGGAGGTTGGGCTGCCTGCAGGTAAAGAGTTAAGAGCACTTTCTCTGAGCTGCTGTTGGAATCGCAGGGGAAAGAGGAGGGGGGAGAAAACACACAACTTTGCTGGCATTCATTCAGCAAAATTAGGCTCACGAGATGCCCGGTGGGAGCCTGGCTGTGTTTCACTGCCTCTCGCTTTCATTTACACCGCACGCTGCCTCTCTGCAAACGTCTCTTGCTCTCTTTTCCCCGTGCTGCTGTCACCGACATCTATGTCTTCTCCTGAGCGGGAGCAGATGCCCTCTCATGAGAAGAAACTGCTTCATGGATCATTCCTCTTCTGTGTGAATTTCGGAAGCAGAATAGACCTAACCCAGGGAAAGGGATCTCAGACAGTCAGAGAGCCGGTGTCCCCGGCATGGGCACCTTGCCCTGAGCTCGGCAGTTATCTTTTTATAACCACCTGGCATGGCTGCAGCGCTGAATAATTGATCAGGCGGCCTTCGAAAGCAAATGAGATCAGAGAGAAACTGGCTCACCAGCTCTTCCACCCAGGTGCGCCTTGAATATTACAGTGCCTCTTGCAGCATTTTCACTGCGGCAGCTTCCACACGCCGCATCTCTGGGGAAATACCCAACTTTAGCACAAAGCGTTATTAGGCTGGAGTGCTGGATCAGCCGTGGAGGGCAGTGCTTTGAATCAATGTTCTCAAACACACACTTCAGTTAGATTTAAGGGGACACCTAGTGCGTCTACATAAAAAATGGGAAGACAGGCAGCATTGTCTAGTGGTTAGTGCAGGGTTTACAGCCTGGACTGCATACAGGTTTTGTACCAGCATAACCGAGTCAGTTAGTGGAGTGATTTTTTACTGATATAGCTGTACAACCGCGAGTGTGGACATGTACCACTCTAAAAGTATTGCTTTTTCTTCTCCCCATAAGTGAACAGATACACTGGAATGACAAAAAGCTCGAAAGCTTGTCCATTCCACCAATAAATGTTGGTTCAAGAAAAGATATTACCTCAGTGACCTTGGCTCCCTCATTCTGGGATAAACACCCTTATGCTGGTCTGAGACCATTCACACTAGGGGATTGTACCACATTAACTATATCAGTAGCGTTAAAGCAGTACCACCTTTGTGGGTCGTCAAGGCCTGAATCAGAGAGATTCGGTTCTAGCCCAGACTTTGACTCACTGTGCAGCCTTGGGGAAGTCACGTAACCCATCTGTGCCTCAGTTTCCCCTTCTGTACAAAAGGGAGAACAGCACCTTCCTGCCTCACAGGGAGGGTTGTGAGGATAAACATATGAGGGATTGTGGGGCACGCAGCTATCTGGCCCCCGTGATCACGTTATGTAGTCCAGAGGAGCATCATTACAGATTGCTGCCGGCATAGCTACGTCCATTGGGGTGTGAGAAGGCGTGAGCGCCGACTGACACAGCTGTGCCAATAAAAGCCACTAAATATATTTCTTATTTGTATTGTGATCCTGCCTAGGCCATGGACCCCATTGCATTTTCGCACTGTACAAAAGTGGAGCTGCGCTGACACTGGCAAAATGATGCTTTTATCCGTGTAGCTTGTTTGTCTCGACAGGACGCCAGAAAAACTACCCCAGCAGGAGTGCAGTATTTCTGGGATAGCTGCATCCACACGAGGAGCACTTTGCCAGTGCAATCACAGAATTATAGATTAGGGTTGGAAGGGACCTCAGGAGGTCATCTAGTCCAAAGCAGGACCAACCTCAACATGAATACACAGGCATTCATAGATCCATAGAGTTTAAAGCCAGAAGGGACCATTAAATCATCTAGTCTGACCTCCTGGCTAGCCCAGGCCATTAAATTTCACCGAGACACCAGCGTTTAGCCTAATATCGTGTGTTTAGCTAAATCATCTCTTCCAGAAAGGCCTCCAGTCTTGATCTGGTGGAGAATCCATCACCTCCCTTTGGAGTTTGTTTCAGTGGTTAATCACCCTCACTGTTGAATATTTGTGCCTAATTTCGCAGTGAAATTTATCTGACTTCAGCTTCCAACCATTGGTTCTTTTTCTGCCTTTTCTCGATAGATTAAAGAGCCGTTCATTACCCACTATTTTCTCCCTGTGCGGTTATTTATACTGTCATTAAGTTACCATGCAGTCTTCTTTTTGATAAGCTTTACAGAATGGAATACTTTAAGTCTCTCACTGGAAAGCATTTTCTTCAGCCCGTGAATTATTTCTGTGGCTCTTTCTTCCACCCTCACCAATATTCCCACATCCATTTTAGCGACGTGCTCCCAGTGTTGACCAGGCCTTACTCTCTAAGTGATCCTGCTGAAATCACTGAAGGGCAACACATGTCCTCTCCTTAAGTGCCACTGGCAAAGCTTTTTCAGAGGACGTAAGCAGAAGTGGTGCATAGGCCTCTGTACAGGGGTGAATTTTACCGATCAATAATGAATAAGACAGGAGATTGGTGGTCCTCAGTGTTTGGAACAATTACTGTAGAACCCTGCAGGATTAAGGAAAGCATGAACAAAAAGCCCATGACATTGCGGAATTGTGCCAAGGTAATTTTCTTTGACTCCAAATAAGTATCTCAGTGGGTGTGAGGTTAATTACCCACCTCCCAGACATGAACTCCCACTAGACCAGCTAGTGGAGCTAACCCCTTTTTTTCCTCAACAAATAGTCAAACTTTTCCACTGAGAATTTTGACCAAAATGAAAACACGTTTTGGTCTCAATTTTCCGGGAGGAAAAACCCATTTTCTGACCATCTCTAGTGGTGGTTTTGTTGAGGACAAATCCACTGTTGTTGCTAGATTCATAGACTTCTAAGGCCAGAAGAGATCACTGATCATCTAGTCTGACACTTGGCCTAAAACAAGGCAGAGACCTTCCCCAAAATAATCCCTTCCGAACTAGAGAATATCTTTTTTTTAAATCCAATCTTGGTTTAAAAATTGCCAATAATGGAGAATCTGTTGCACATTAACAATCCTGGGTAGCTTCAGGAGAAAAGTTACTTGACTTTAACTCAGTTCCCTGGGATTGCAAGAATTCAGAACAGAAAGGATAGGTGAAGAACAGATACTGATCTGTAAGTTGTATAAGAACCTGAAAAGAATAAAATAGAATAGAATAGATGCTCCATCAACATAGTATAGATGAGGAAAACAGCCATGAAGAAACCCAAGAGATCAAGAAGAAAAACTGGTTGGGGTGGGAAAACAAAGAAGATCCCAAGGAAGAACTACAAGGCAGGCCAGAGAAGCTATGTGAAAAGTCCAGCTGTGCTAGCTGCATGAACAGAGAGATCTTGCAGAGAGCAAAAGGCAGGGTGAGATAAAAACAACTCGGGAGAAAGAACATTAATTGCAGCAAAGCTGGGAGAGTCACAGCTGAAGGGAAATGGAAGAAAATAATCACTTGAAAGAAACTGAGGATACAGAGAGGAAGAAAAATGCAATAAATAATTAAAGGAAACCCAAGTGGGGAAGGCATCAGAATAGGGTCTAATTGAGAAGATTTATACTGGGATTCAAAAGCTCCATGAGGTTCAAGAGACACCAGAAAAGGTGACTTGAAACAGTAGCTATTGACACTCGAGGTGTGTGGTGTTAGAGGGGCAGGAATCATCCTGTCTATCAAAGCGCAGCCCTGACATCCGTGCTTCTCAGTGACCTCATATTAGCAGTAGAAGATGGTAACGAGAGAGCAAGAATGTCAACAAATGAAAGAGAAGCAAAGCAACGCTCCATACTGGAGCGCGCAGGCAGGCAGACCCTCCTGGTGCGTGCAGCAAAGATTGGGATAGGGAGGGGGACTAAAACAATGGACTATTTGCACAGCAACTAGAAGCCGGGATTCCCAGCCTGGGCAGACGTACATGTGCTAGCTCTGCTCACGCTACAAAGAGCAGCGTGGCTGCAGCATCACTGGTGGCGACTCGGATTAGCCACCTCAGTACGTCCCCAGGGGTCGGGCGGGGTTGGACCCTGGCTGCCCGTGCTGGCATGGCCACGCTGCTATTTTTAGGTGCTAGCTGGAGCAGAGCTAGCGTGGGTACGTCTGCCTGAGCTGGGAATCGCTCCACCAGGTGCTGTAGATGTCCCCTATGGGACAAAGGAAAAGTTGAACAGATGCTTGGAAGAAAGGCAAAGCAGGAGAGAGGTGGCTCTGTGGCTAAGGCAGGGAGCTGAGATGAATCATGTGGGTTTAATTTCTCCCTTATACACCATGTGTGTGATCTCAGGAAAGTCAATCGTGGCCTGATTCAAAGCCCACAAAGCAGGTGATGTAAAGGCTTCCCTTGACTTCTAGGCACTCTGGATCAGAGCCTTCGGGCCAGGTTTCCAAGTCTCTGGCGTGCATGATCAAAGCCGGATTCTCCGAAAGGCTCGGCTCCCATTTAGGCACCTAAATAAAGGCTGAATTTTCAGCTGTGCTCAGCCTCCAGACACTCCCATTGGGACACGGGAGGCTAGATTTTCAGACAAGCTCAGCAGCACCCCAAATACTGAGCACTTTGAGATCCCGGCCCTGATCGGGGGCGCTGAGCCCGTCTGAAAATCCAGGCCTTAGTATCTGGCCAGGATCTTCAGGAGTGCCTCAGTTAACTTAGAACACGAGCCCCACTGACTGTCAACCCCCCTGCAGTCCCCAAGGGGAGGGATTCGAGCCTGTTTCTCCCCTCACCGCAGTTGAACTCCATTGCCTGCAGGAAGAGAATCAGGCTGTCTTGCTGGGTGAACAGCTTCGGTGGTCCGTGGAGGCAGCAAATTTGGCAAAGGCCCCAAGGAGCCAGCATGGCTGCGTTTCACTCTCAACCCTAGGAATGGATGGGCCTGCTCTGTAGCTGTGCAATTGTGCCTATTCCATGGATGAAGAGAAGGGGGCTCCAACCGTGGGGACTTGTCAGTCTGGGAGCACGGAGTTCACGCTGGGGCTCAGTCACTGGGAGGGCTGCGGGATCAGGCTGGGGAAAAGAGGGATAACGCCAACGTTTTTAGAAAGATCCGGGGATGCCCCAGGTTACTTGGCGAGGAGACAGGGATCTCTTGCACAGTCCACTCCCCCTCGGCATCACAGTTTAGCCTAAATAATCACAGTGAATAATTTAGAGAGAATTCAGAGATAAGAGGCTTTTTTTTTGGGAACCTCTAAATGGGCTAATTGAAAAGGTCCTTCTGAGACAGCAGTAATGAGGAAGTGGGGTGGCCCTGAAAACATACATTAAGAGCTGTAAAGGGAAGAGGCAGAGAAGCACCTATTGGGACAAAAATTGACTGCCTGTCAGTTACGGTCTATCTCCTGAGCCCCTGGGATCATTAGTGGCCTGCTGAGCAACTTCATTACCAAGGGCTGTGAAATCACTAAGCACTTCCATCGCCCCTTTTCCCCCACTTGCAGATGATGTTTCATGGACTGCAGAGATTCAGCCTCGTTGTTTTGAACGTGACCCATTCACAGCGGCACGTTCCCACTGCGGGCTCGGGACCCTGGGTTCTGTTCCAGTGGTTGTGTTGGCTGGGTGGGGAATGGGGTTCCCATCCCATAAACGTTTTTGAGATTTCACACATTTCCCCTTTCTGCATCAAGATGAAACCAAGACCGTCAGTTTTTCACAAGAAAACCAGAAAGCAACCAATGCCCAAGAAGCCAATCGCCCAGTTGTTAGGGCAAGGTATCTCAAGTTCCCAATTTTCCTGAGTCAGAAGGAATCTCCTACAGTCTAGGTGACCTAATTACTGAACTATAGAGTCTCTTACTTGCCCAATGAATAGTCAGTTATTAAGGAGTTTTCAAACTGGGGGTCTTGACCCCTCACGGGGTCGTGAGGTTATTATGGGGGGGTCGCAAGCTGTCAGACCCCATGCATGCTGTTAAGGATGGTATGGCATGGCCGGGGTCATCACTTTTTGGAGAGGGGGGTCCTCACAGCCAGAAATAGTTTTAAAGGGGGTCCCAGAAAAAACGTTTGAGAACCCTTGATTTATACAAATGTGAAATGCCTCCAGCAGAAGAGACTGAAGGACTCGAACCCCTCGCATCAGAATGCTAGCCACTAAGATATTCTAGCACATGCATGTGCTCACACATGCACACAGCGCTGTGCTATTCACCACCAAGAAACATGCCTGAACAAAAGTTTTGTCAAAACCAGCCTCTTCCTGCAAAAAGTTTGGGTTTCGCCAAAGCTGTCTTTTTCAATGCGAAAGCTTTGCATTGGAAAATTCTCCACCCGCTCCGCAGCTGGGACTCTGCAAAGTCTCTCAGTCTAGCCACGCCAAGATGTCATTCATGCTGGCCAGAAACAGACTTAAAAGAGTCAGCTGGAAATCTGCACCCCAATTCTTGCCTTAATTCCCCTCCGTCTGGGTATGTGGGGTGCACACTGGACAAGGGACACCAGCAGCCCGGGCCCTGCGCTCTGGGAGATGCTATGCTAACACCACCTCTGGAACCAGTTCAAATTGCCCCTTTTGGAATTGCAGGAGAATGTCAAGGAGTCTCGCTACCCTGGCTGCAAGGCAGTGACTCCCACTGAGCAAACTCTGTTTTGATAGCACTGCTCTCTCAGCCTATCTCCCTATGTTCCCCACTGCGTCTACTCCCTGCACGGCCACAAACTCCTTGTGTGTCTTTGATCAACTTCCAAGGCCTCATCTGTGAGTGCAACTAATAGTCCCCTACCTTACTGGGGACACTAATATATGTCAAGGGCTTTGAGATCCTCGAAAAAGGCAGAAGCAGAGGGAAGCTTGTGCGAATAGTCACCTGCTAACTGCGGAGACCTCTCCTAACAGGCACTAAAATCTCAGCCTCCGCAGGCGTGGCTGTGTATTAATTGCACGGCGTTATGCAGCCATCTGTTATAGCACCCAGGAAAAGAGCAGTCCCTTTGGTGTCCTTTATTAGCAGGTTTCACTGGAAATGCAAACAGACCCTGCTGTCTCATCACTGTGCTCCAAATCTGCCTTGAAGGAGCCCAGGAGGGAAGCAGCAGCTCCCAGGGATTTAGTAAATCATGAAGGGTGAATGCAAGGTAGTGAATTGAAACTGCATAGTGCCAAGCGGAGCTGCTGGAGGGAAAGTGACAAACAATGCCCCTGCACTATAGAAACTGCTGATTAGATGGCGTCTCTTTCTCTCTCCACAGGTGAAACTCTGTCCTTGACATTGCGATCTCTCTCCTCTATCATCTTCCTTTCCCCTGCATCCCTGGAAGGTGACCTGGAGAGCAAGGACACCCGCCACTTGAAATGAGAATTCACTGCTCCTTGAGATTTCAGTACCACTCAGTGCTCACGTGCTTCCTTTGTAGTCACTTAACGTGCCGTGATTCAGCTGTGCAGCCCCGCCCTTGTAGGATGAATTTGCCATTCCAGCCCCTTTTGTTCCACAGTATCTCGGACTACCCAATGTCATTATACAATTGTGTCTGTGCGGTGCTTACATTATGCTAAGCAATGCTAGGCTTTATCAGCCATAAAGAGCAAGCACAAGGAGTCAGCACCGCTGTCCTTTATTTTAAACTAAGAGAACTACTGCCCAAGAAAGAACATAAGTAAAGTCTCCATGAGTAAAGAGAGCACAGTGTATGTGACTCATCTGTTGCAGACGGCATCTCAACACAAGCATGGCAGCTACCTCTGGGCTTTCCCCTCACTAAAGGGGCAGTGGGAGAGTCTAACAGATACCAGCTACCATGCAGCTACTACTGCTTCATTAGAAGTTACAATAAGGCAACATGTTACCCAAAGCTGGGCCAAGCAAGTCTGGGGGATCTGTGCCCCCAGTGCTAAATGCATGAAGCCTTAAAATACACCAGGTGTCCGAGGATAGTCTTGTAGTGAAGGCACTGGACTAGAGTTCAGGAGATATAGGTTTAAGGCCTGGCTCTGCCATTGGCTCCTTGTGTGACGATGGGCAAATCTCTCTCTGTGGTGCAGTTCCCCACCTGTACCAGGAGGATAATAAGCTTTCCTTTCTTCCACCCTTGGTCTTCTCTATTTGGACTGTAAGCTGTTCAGGGCAGGGACCATCTCTTGCCATGCATTTGTATAGCACCCAGCAACCTGGGGTTCTATCTCAGTTGTAGCCTCTTGACTTCACAGTAATACAAATAATATTGGGACAGATTCTCCCTCTGACTTACACTCAGTGCAACCCACTTGATATAGGGAGGTAGAATTTGGCCCATTGCAAATGAATGGGTTTGGATGGGTGTGACTGAGAATGTAGCACAATCTAGTGGGTAGCACAGATCTGGGTTTCGTTCCTGGCTCTGTTATTATGATGATTTATTATTTGTGTTATCGTAGCACCTAGGAGCCACAGTCATTGACCAGGACCCCATGGTGCTAGGTGCTGTACACACACAGAACAAAAGGTCCCTGCCCAAAGAGTTTACAATCTCAGAAACACCAGAGGGCTACAGACAGCCCGGGGAGTACAAGGATACAATGAGAAAACGTTGTTCAACACGACAGGCTGTGCCTTTACCACACCAGCAGCCTAACCGTAGTCAAGTGACCATGCCACACAGCCGCTGGGTGACCTGGGTTAAGTCACGTCACTGCCCTTCGCCTGTTTCCCCATCAGTAAAATACGGATGATGATCCTGACCTCCTTTGTAATGCACTTTGAGATCTGCTGATGAAAAGAGCCATATAGAGGTACGTGTCCTTATTATTGAGAAGGATTTGGCTCTGGTATTGTACAAGGAACCTGTCGAACACGGTGAATAAAGCATGAACCATTGAAACATGATCAGTGAAAAAGCCCACTCTAACCTGCAAGCACCACTAAACCAAAGGCCGTATATCTCGATGGGGGTACCGCTGCGGGAACATCAGGGGATTATCAATTCCGCTCTCCTGCAGTGCCACTTTACAACCCTTGTAATGTCCTTTTCGCCAGCAAAAGCCCGGGAGTTTTATTCCTTCTTTGGGAGCTGGGAACCCAGCCAGCTCTGCCAGTGCTCACACTGCCATCAAATGCCAGCCTGTCCCTCCCCTGCCCCCCCCGCCCCCCGTCTCCCAATCCTTCCATCAAATATCATTAAATGCCATTGATTGTTCCTGGGCTCAAAGGCTCCCACTGTCTGCAGAAAAGTCTTATCAAAGAAACAAGCCACTGTTGCCATCCCCTGGTCACTCAAGCTCTTGCTCCCTTTCGGGTGTGTTAAGGAAGGGTTTGCTGTGGTGGAGCAAAAACTCCTATGAAAAGGCGAAGGGAGGGGTTTTCTGAAGCATTCCAGAGGGTTCCTCACCTAACTCTCACTGACTTTTTTCAAGGGCAGGAGGCTTTTCAAGGGATGCTCAGAGAGCTACGGTGAAGCCTCTTTTATTATGTATATGACAGTAGCACATAGAGGTTCAAGACAGTCATCCCCCAGCCCTGGAAAATTTACAATCTAAATGAACAAGACAGACACAGGTTGGGAGAGGAAACAACAAAATAACTTGCCTGAGTCACGGAGGAGAAGAGATGGGAACAGGAACTGGGTCTCCGGACTCCCCGGCCCATAGCCCAGCCACTAGGTCATGCTGCCTTATATGAGAATGATTCAAGAGGGCTGATCC
Source organism: Mesoclemmys tuberculata (assembly GCA_007922155.1). NCBI lineage: Eukaryota > Metazoa > Chordata > Testudines > Chelidae > Mesoclemmys > Mesoclemmys tuberculata. The sequence goes on along the minus strand of ML675623.1, from coordinate 4,001,638 downwards.
TGAGAGGTGCTGAAGACCCACGACTCCCACCAAAGCTCATGTATGTCTAGGTGACGTTAATGGGGCATGGAACGGCTCAGCACTGCATAGGGACAAGGCCGCAGTCCTGCACTCAGAACCATGCAGGCCCGCCCTGACCAGTCACAGCGATTTTACTGCAGGGTGAACCGTTTTTAGACGATGCAGCTTCGAACAAACTCCTCCACAAACTGCCTTCCCAGAGCTGCAGGGCGGGGGGAGGGGGGCGCGGGGGGAAGAAGGGGGGCGTTAAGGCTTTGTGGGTGGGCTTATTGAGCCAAGCTTCCCATGCAGGTGATCAGTTTTCAACCAATAGTTAGCCTGGGATCTGTGGCTGAATTTAAATATGCAGGTGGGTAGGGGCAGGGCCTTGAAAATTAGAAAGGCCAAGACACACCACCAGATTAAACTAGCTAGAGACATAAAGGGTAACATGAAAACATTCTACAAATACATTAGAAGCAAGAGGAAGACCAAGGATTGTGAAGTTAGATGTCTTCCAATTCCCAGGGCCTGATGAACTACATCCTAGAATACTCAAGAAGCTGACAGAAGAGATACCTGAGACGTTAGCGATTTTCTTCAAAAAGTCATGGAAGACGGGAAAGATTCCAGAGGACTGGAAAAGGGCAAACACAGTGCCAGTCTATAAAAAGGGGAATAAGAACAAGCCAGGGATTACAGACCAGTCAGCTTAGCTTTAGTACCTGGATAATGGAGCAAAGAAATAAGCACAGGTGTGGTTGTAGATCTGCATCAAGGAGTTACTACTCATCGTACATCCTTAAGTAGTAAGAGACTGGAGGAAACTCTCCATGTGTCCCCCAGTGCTGTCTCTAAAAAGGATGCTTCTGCTGCAATAAAAGCTATGGCATGCTGTGACTTCCCTGGAAGGATGTGGTCCTGTGGGTATATCACAGGACTGCTTCGAGCATGAGGAGGGAATGCGGCTCACAGGAGACATGTCACTTGGAAGTAATTCTTACGCGACCGAGCAGCTCAGGCAAATGGGGTCAGCTTAGCCATGATGGAAATTGCCAGCTACTTTATATTTCTTTTGACTTCTTTCCTACACAATCAATCTCTGCTGACTCTCTGCTTCCCAGGAGTGCAAAGACTGGGTACAAACCACCCTGCACGTGTGATATGGCACTGCATGCGTGGAATAGCTTTCAAGCACCAAGGCAAGTGAGGGAATGATGGAGATTATTGCACATCTGCCTACTGAAGGATTTCTTTTACCTTCCTTTGAAGCATTGGGCCAGGCCCCCGTCAGAGGCGGGATATAGGGCTAATGGACCTCAGGTCTGATCTAGTCTGGTGATTTCTATGCCAGTTATGTTTTCTCCTTCGTTCAGCTTCCTCCTGCTGGCCTTGCCCCTTGCTGACCATAGCTCCAACAGGTAAATCCGCCCCCCGGCCAAGGAGGGTCTGACTCGGGAATTCAGTGGGACCAGTGCAGTCCCTCCTGCCTGTGCACATGGTGGTGGAGAGATGGTGGGATGTGGAAAACCTGTGCAGCGTGAGTGACATGCTCCTTACAGCCGAGCATGCCCGAGGATTTGCAGGGCTGGGAGGAAGCCTGGTGTATCCACCAGCCAACCCATCCTTCAACCCGAAAGCACAGCAACGGTGGTGTGGTGGGTAGGGCTGCGTGGGCCGAAGGAAGATTCCATCCCTTCTCTGCCCAGAGCCCATTTCCATGCACTGAGTACTAGCAAGAGGAGTTAGCTTTTGGAAATGAAAGGACAAGCAGTAGTCACCGCAGAGCCAAGGAGCAACATACCCTCCAACTGAGTAGCCCACCGAGAGGGTGCATCTGTCAGCATTTCCACACACAGCTGATATTGGGTCAGACATGAGCAGGTCTGAGAGGCAGCCACCTTTTCAGCAAACCACCTCTGTTGACTGCTTACCAGGCTCCAGGTGGAAACAAAGTCCATATTCAAATCTTAACAGAAACATTACCAATTTCTGTTACAGCAGGGACTTCCCCGGTCAAATCCAGCCACCTACCACAGCAAGACGCAGGCGGTGTGAGGCTTTCCATATACTTATCTAACCAAGCCGTTTTTCTTACTATACAAGTTCAATTTATCACTCTCAAGCTTTAATCCACTTTCCCTTGATTTATGAATAGTGTCCAAAGTCGCTTCTTTTACCTTCTAAATAATTACATCATCACATTGCCCCTATAGCAAAGTTTTGCAAGTGAAATGTGTTAATTCATTTACTCTTTCCTGGTATGTTATAGTCTCCAGGCTTGCGGTTGCTATTCTCTGATCGCTTGGTTTCTCTTTTAAAGAGAACCAACCATTGTGTTCCAGTTGCATCCCTCTCACATGCAGTGGGATTGGAACATGGGAAATGCCGTGCTGGAGCAGCTCAGCAGCCCTTCATGCGACATTGTCTAGCAAAAGTTGCTAGGGCAAATACAGCCAAGATCTAAACCAGTTGCCTTTGCAACAGCATCAGTCTTCAGATGCCAATTTTTATTCAATTACCAATAAATCTCTTCTGTGGAGCTGTTTCCTAGATAAGATTCTCTTCTCTTAGAGTGGCACAGTCTGTTATTAATTCCCATGGGTTAACTTCTGCATTTCTTTATATTAAACATCAGCTTCCTTGGATCAATTTATCAAATTAGCAAGATCTCCTTGAACATTCAATGTACTTTATGTATTTATATGGTGGAGCAATCCACCATACAGCCTGACAGAGCCCAAGAGGCAAGATTCAGTTAAGGGTTAACCCTGAAAGATATCCTAATTATATTAAAACTGGCCCCAAGGGAAATATAGGAAAACCAACAGCCAAGCTTGTTTCACCTTTTACCTGCCTCTAATGCTATAAGAGAGAGCAGTGCATTCTTACCTCAGAGTAGCATTGTCTTAGCATTCTGGGTCTCTTGTGGATGCATGATCTCATGACAAGCCAGCGGCCCAGACACCATGATGGGCACAATACAAGAACCTGTAGTAACAGTCATATATATTACCAGCTGATGCCATCTTGGAATCATAGGAGACGTGGCAGTGTTACTAAAATACAAATCCATACAACTCCCCATTGTGGGCATTGTGTACAGCTTCCCCTGGAGTTGAAGGACAGAAACTGCAAAATATTCACTTTTCTCCTCTCTGCCACCTCCAGGAGCGTCAGAATGTTGGTATCCTCAAGCTGGGCAGAAAAGGCTAAAATAGCAGATTGTTTTAGGGATTAAAGCCCAAGGCCTATACGACGATGAGGTGGGCCTGGCAGGGGAAACCATGTACAAAATAAGCAATAAACGGAAAAAAACAAAAAAAGATAGGGCTCACTGGCTGAGATCAGAGGGAAAGGGAGCTAAGAACACCTAGAGCTGATCTCTCAAAACTAGGTAAGATAGTCCAGGCCTAACGGTTAGGAACTCTTAAAACTAGAGCCTTCGGAAGAACCAACTGTACTTCGATTTAGATTAAGTTCTTTAGGGGCAGGGACCGTCTGTTAGTTCAGTGTTTGTGCAACACCTTGCACAACGGGGTCCTGATCTAGGTGCTATCATAATACAAACAGTAAATTACCTGGAGATTTAATCCACCTTTTCGGAGTTACAACAGAATCAGGGTAGTTTGAGCCTTCCTCCCTTCTGGGGAATCTACACCCCCCCCTCCATTCCCCTGATACAGCTAGGACAATCTGCTGTGCCTCACCCACCTGGGTTGGCTGCAAGTTTAACAGGGTTGAGTTCACACTTCCTTTCAGCTCATCACCAACTAAAGAACAAAGACGGTGTCATGGGTGTAATTTAAGAATGTAAGACATTGTCATGGGTGTAATTTAAAGACAAGTCACCTCATCTATTGGTTGGGGGTTGCTAAACAAGAGAAAAGCAACAAGGGGACCCTATATAGACTTAACTGGTATCCCCATGGAGTCTGTATAGAATAGTATCCTGAACATCACATTTGTAATAATCATTTACTAAGGACTTCCTTTTTGGTTCTTGTTTTTAAGGAGTTTCAACCACTCCCTAACTAAGGATCCCCTCCTCAGCCTAGATATCAAAACAGCTGATCAGGTAATTGTGACCTTGGGTCCCATGCACTGAAAATACTCAAAAACAGGAGTTAAGTCATAGCAAAAAGCTAAAAGAATGTTCTACCTGGGCTGAAAACGGTATCTTTCACCCTTTGCTTTTGGGTATGAGACGATCATCTGGAAAGGTAACACCTGCTTTATGCCTTACCAAGGAACGCTGAAGAAGCAGGCCATAGAGGAAAGCTCATGAACCCTGGAAACAAGAATTAAGATCCTTACATTGTGCTTTAAACAGAGCCAATTTCTGTTTGTCCCATTTAGGTTATTTGCCTTCCAACAAGACACCCATATTACTACAGGGGCCTTCCAGAGGCCTCACCAGCCACAGCTACGCGTACTGGGGCTAAGAAAAGCTTGATACAAGACCAGGCACCAGATAAGAGGGAAGGTACATCCAATCCAGTGCCATGTTATTTGCTGTGATTCAAGTTTTATCTATCCAGAGATTTACTAGCATTACTATACCAGTAAGTCCGCCAGCATGGACACTTACTTGGAATAAGTGTCCTTTTATGACTTAAGCTTGTCATCTCCAAGGTGTAACTATAACAATGCTGGTGAATCCCCCATGTAGGTAAGATCTCTGTATGTAATTTGATTCAGCTGCCCTGACAGCACCTTACTAATTTTGGTCATAGAAAGCAGTAGTTTACTAATTTGTAGCTTGTTTTAGCAATGGGGTCCTGGTCTATCACTTGAGCCCCAGGCACGATGGTAATACAAGTCAGTCACACCAGGAGTGGAGACAAAAGCAGGATTCCAGTCAGCTTTCCCACCGAGTCAGTGTGCCCTTGGTTTAGTTAACCTGTGTAAAATAATAGTGCTGATAAGCACTTGGATCCTCCTTCAAGATAGCTGACATGCCAAGTATTAAATTCTCGTCCTTCCTCAGAGCTGTGTTTTTTTGCCTCTCCCTAAGTTTAGGCCCAAGGTAATTAGCAGCAGAAGCCAGTTTCTAGATACAGAAGCAGTTCTGCCTCCCCCAAAAGAGTGTTTAAAATGAAGCCATCGATTCGACAGCCCGACCAGAGAAGTTCCTCGTTTTATAAACATTCCAACACTACTGATAGCTTGATTGGAGCGTGCTATCTCGTTTAGCACTTGGCAATGCTCTACTGAACAGCCAGCCAACAGAATGCAAACCTTGAGAGAACAGCACCATCTAGAGAGCACAAACCTTCTAATTTGTACGTTTTCATGTAAGATGAGGAAAAGGCTATGTGCATAGAAGTCATTGCTGTATTATACGTCTGAGGTCAAAACAGGATGGGGCTAAACGTCTGCCACTAATTGTGGTGAATGTGTCAGTGATGTGGGGATATTGGACATTTTCAGTAGCCTTGTCTTTGCTAGTTTTACAACGATGCTGCTCAAAGGAATTGAAAGACCAAGCTTGAGGTGATCTGCAGATTTGCACCAGGAAAGCCTGATGCAGTTGATTACTACAAAGCAATGGGAAAGTTTACCTTTAGTTGAACTGGAGTATATCTTGTTGCAACAGTTGGCCAACTGCATTTGCCTTGTTAAACCTCTCATCTACAGAAGGCAGTTATGATTTACTCAACAAGCACCCAAAGTTTCTCCAGAAATGGCCCTCAGGATTTCCCAGAGACTAAATACAACTAAAAAAGGAGCTCAAGAAGTTACAAAGTGAAGGTCAGCATCTGCAGATGTGTTCCTTTCTTGGAATAATTGATCTCATGTCTGATCAGTACAGAAGTATTGTTTGTGAATATTAAGTAGATACCGGCATTTGGAGGTAAATGGCAGCATACCTGAGTATTTTTGAGACCTGGAAGTGTATTCTTTGAAATACTGTTCCCCCTTCCCCCATTTGAATGTTTCCAGCTTTAGAAATCTGGAAAGCACATAGAACAGTTCCTCAATGAGTACCCAGAAAAAAATAGGAGGCTGTTTTATTGATGAGTAGAATTCCAATTGAGAGCAGATAATACACTAATACAGAATGACTTCGATCAAAGCTCGTGCTTTGCATCTGAAGTCTTTTAAAGTGACATGATGCCTTAATAAATTAAGGAAACGGATTCTTCTTCCACATCCGCTCTTCACTTCATGCTCTTCACAAACTCCTCTCCTTTCTTGATAGACGCTTTCAGCTCAGGTATTGCCTCAGTTATCATCTTTTCTTCGTAAGGAGAGATCTTACCAATACCTAGATTCTTCTCAATTCCATTTTTCTGACAGGAGAAGAAGGGTTCTAGGGTTAATACATTCACTAAATTCTTTAGCAAGGAACAGCTTTAATACCTGTGCCTAGTTAAAGGGTTAAATTTGGGTTTAAAAACAAACTCCCTCCTACACAAGTCTCTAACTCTTATGTCTGCAGGAGATTCCCACAAAGCAGTTAATTAAATGACGACGACTATATTTCAATACCCTCTATATGAATTTCCCACCCACGGGTCAGGATGGGGGAGAAAGAGGAGCTGAGATACCAACTGCCCCTTTTGTGCCTTCATCCCTCCCTTCTCCTCAACTGTTTTGTTGTTTTCCTAAAGCCATACACTAGTCCAAGGACCTGAAATTTACTCTGTAGGAAGAAGGCGATCACTTACACTTTCACCAGTGGCTTCCTACACATTTTCAAAGTTACCCTTCTAGCTTTCTAGAACCCATAGAGTTTAGCGACGACCATCTTGAATCTGAACTCCTAGCCCACTCATGTCACTCCAGTCTTTTCTTCTGTCCACTCACCACAGCTGGCAGAAGTGAGCATGGTACTCTTTCACTGTCCATATGGAATTCCTTCCCTCAAGGACTGCAGCTCCCTTTCCTTTTTCATTGTTGCCTCAAAAGCTTCTTTTTACACAGTCCAGATAAAATAAACTGCATTACTGTGTATTAATGCTACTATAAAAATTCTTTTGCTGTTCCCAAAGGCCACAGGACAACCTTTAACCCAGCATCTGCATTGGCCATCAAACTGCAATTCCTGGACACCAGTAGAACTTTGAAAGACTCACTATGACTGCCACACACACACGAGTCAACATGTAAAGGATTTCCTTTTAGCAGATTAATGTAAGGTGACCATATAATTGTGCTTTAATTGAAGTTTTGAAAGCTCTTCATAAATGGAGTCACTACAACCTCCTAGTCAGAGTGACTAAGAAAAGAGTTCAGGCTGAAACAAAGATTTAAATTAGAGGATCTGGTTACCCAGTCAATTCAAATGCAAAACTAAGGACAGGAAGCAACTGTAGCAGGAAGTTTGCTGTTGCTTGAGTAAATAAGTTACTAAAATAGACTAGTGCTTCTCTTAAGTAGCTCTGTTGAAATACCTGGAGCTCAAAAGCTATTGAATATGTTTGTTTAAAGTATTCCATAGTCCTTGAAATTTTTAATGAGAAATTAAAATAGCTTTTGAGTTAGGCCACTGCCCCTTCTAAAAAGAATTAGAATAGGACTATCAGAAGTCTGAATCAAGTATCCAAAGTGTTAAAATATTTTCTGAAAAGTGTTGCATTAGCCACGCAAGCTAATTATGCAACACCCTTCCAATTTCAAGTGCAATTTAGTACACTACACTTTTGGTGCAGCAAATGCCAGTTAAAAGAACCACCATCCAAGATACATACCCCAAGTAGCAAAGGTGTAGAAAAGTAGGGGCATTCTGTTTCTTCCGATCTAACAAAGGAACATTCAATAACCCCTTCCTTTCCGTTCATCGCATCCAGGACAGAAAAGACAAATCTGGCACCAGCATATGCCATGGATAAAGTGGCAGATCCTGTACAAACAGGAGTCAGAACAAAAGTATTAGAAATCCTAGCAGCATGGACTAACACACTTGTTACTTAAACTTTAGACCCAATTGAGAAGTTAGTACTAGTCTAGGATGGAAACTTGTTTACAGTCTCTGCCATTTGAATCTTAGTGTCACATTTTTGGCTAGGCGGCTGCCACAAGTACACAAGATATTGTGATTATGTATTTTGAATGCTTTCAGTAACTGTCCCCCACCACACCAAATGCATCTTTTCTTTTTAAAGAGGATGCACAAATGCCTTGAATCTAACACTAAGCGGTAGCTTTCAGCCACTGGCATGCCATTTTAGTGGTATGTGTTTGACCAGTTTAATTTGCTGGTGAAGAGGGTTGCTGCACAGTAATAAATTCCATATGGTAAGTTACTGTTTAATCCTCTCCTAAGGACTGAACTGCTTCTGAGCATACTATTGGCAGCACTAACCCATTCCACAAAGGGTCTGTAATAAACACCAATGCACTACCTTGCCCTGTAGTTTCCAGTCTATTCTGAGTATTGCTTGCACTCAGGACTGGTCAAACAACTAAGATTTAGAACCATTTCCAAGAACCAACCTGCTCCTGCTTTAGCTTTCACAACTTCAGTACCAGCCTCCTGAATTCTCCCTGTAAGAGCTTCCAATTGATCCTGAGGGAACTCCACTTTTGGTGTGCACTGAAATGGAAAGGTAGCCGTCGTCAGTAAATCTCAAGACCCCTTTATGTTCATTATAACGCTTTGGAGGCCTAAATACGCACAGTTTATTTTGTATTCCTATAGTAATTTTCATCAGCAGACACCCAAACAGGCAGGCAAGTATCCCCATTTGAGAGACAGGAGACAGGCACAGCCATTATGTGGCCTGATCCAGTTGCCATCAGTCAACAGAGAAGCTCTCAGACTATAAATGGAGCTAGACCACACCAAGTGATTTGCCCAAGTTCAAACTCCTGCTTCCTGGTAGAACTAGAAAGAACTCAGCAGAGCCATCTTGCAGTCTCTTGCAAGAAACAAACACCCTCCAAGTAATGTGAATAGTGGGGCTTTTGGCGTCTCAAAGCTACATAGCAATGATTTCCACACCTCCAGCACAGTGGATTACATCAAGGAAAGGCCTCTGGATACACACTGCTGAGAACCTAGTCTTCTGCTGGTGTTTAGGAGGATATTGAACCCTTTGAAGTCCTCTATTATTGTCATCATCCAGATCAACTGCTGACAACTGAGTTCATGACCTTGCTAAAGTAATCTTTTCCAGTCATTTTGCCCATCCACCACTTTACTAACTAGTTTCCTCCCCTTACCATGTCAAACTCAAGATCCCTGACTTTCCCTTTCTACGTCTATATAATCAAACTCCTCACTTACACCTGAACAGAATTTCTCCCACTCACAGCTCTCTCCTTACTGTTCCCTTCATGTCTCTCAGCACTCATCTAGTATGCTGTCTCCTACCCCAGCACCAGCCCACTTTCAGGATTTCTTGCTTGCCTTTTCTCAAAGACTTGTGTTTTAGATACAGGACTGGGAGTCAGACGTGGGCTCTCATCTGATTTCTGCCTCAAGGCTCCTCACACAACCATATGCCACAATTTCACCTCTGTGCTTCAGTTACTTACATTGCTCAGAGGTGAATGCAGCTCAATTCATTTATGGTTGTGAAGTGTACACATAATACAGTGAATGTCACAGAAACGCAGGTATTAATGATCTCTCCCAGCTCTCTTCTCTGGACAGATGGGCCATATTTTGTCTTAAACTAAAAGTTCTGTGGGAAAAACGGTCTTACTCTGAAATGCCACATAAGTTTATGGCACTTTAAATAGTCAGCTCATAGAGGAATTTAGATTTCGGATGTTCGAAGTGTGCAGAATGAATTTCCAACCATACAACATATTCCCTTATGAATAAGCACATATAGACAGTTCGAAAGAGACATCCTTTATTGTCTTGGCACTTACCTGAGAGATCAGAGGAATGATAGTCTTCCCTGCATGGCCACCAACAACAGGAACGTTTACTCGAGCTGGATCTAAGCCCTGTAGGAAAACCCATAGCTTCAGCAATTATTTTAAGTGTCTTAGCAAGAAAAGCAGTATGCCTTTAAAGACACCGTGCCCTATTTCTACCCCGGACACTTAAACAGATATCTGAAATGTAATGCTACATGGGGTAGAACAATAGAAACAGAGTTTAAAGTGCAGTAATGTTCTGAAGAGTGAATTAAAACCACATTATAGAAACCGAGGTTTGTTACCCCAGTTACCTGCCTCTCACTAGGCTTTTATACATGAACTGAAACGCCAGCGCTACAAACTCCACCTGGCGTATGAAAGTCATGCTGTTCTCCCACAAGACAACATCCTGCAACAAGTTGTTGCTCAGTGAGGCATGGAAGCAACCAGCTCACTCTTCCAGTTTCACTGGACTCCAGCACTAGCAGAAGTGAAAAATGCCATTGTCAGTATGGCAACCATGTGGCTCTGACTCTCAGGGTACAGCTAGGAAATTCTCTGACTACAACTTCACCGTGAAGAACAGAAATCTTATCCTTAGGGTAGCCCAGAGATGGGAAATAGCAAATCATGTCCCCTCATCTTCTAGTTCTTGGGGAATCTGAGATCACCTTAGCTCTGCTCACTCATGATTTATAACAAATAGCATTGCTAACATGAATGATAAAGGTTCATAGTGACAAATCTATTGAAACAGGAAGATTACAACCTACCTTTAGTTCAGCCACAAAAGTATTTGCTCTGACAATGTCCAGTGTTGTAACACCAAAGATTCTGTTGGGATTATAGACCCCATGTTTCTTAAAAACTTCAGAGGTTATTGGGATGGTAGAATTTACCTATAATTGAGAAACAGGTAGGCACACATTACAACACTACTACTTTTTTATAGCTATTTATGAAATGTTAACAGGTTTACAAATCCTTGTGTAAATATCAGAAACAAAACAACCATTACAACACTGAGCTTTTGTTTCGAGAAAACAACAGTAATGTAATCAGATCTTTCTAACAGGGTACAGAGTGAGCATCTTCACAATACCTTTTACATGAATTTCATAACTTCAATTATACAAGCAAGCTGACAGAAATGTTCAAACACCTCTGTACTCACCAGCACACAGTTGTCCTGTGTTAAATACATTCAGAAAACACAAATTTGACCAAAAGCTTGGTCAATAACTAAAATGAATAGCAGATCTCATACTGGCTAGAAAAATGCTTCATCAAGCCTGCATCAAGACATTCACTGGTTCATTCATGTTATGAAGATCTGCAAGTTAAAGAACTGAAGCTTCTATCTGACTAATTTACTGGTACACACGTAAATCCTGTGTAGCTGTTTCTTTTGTGAGAGTACTGCATATTTGTTTAGGGTCTCTCTGCATGACCCCATTTCCAGATGTGTTGTTTCCCCCTACCCCAGACAGCATGGAAGTTGCAGTTTAAAAATGGTGTCCTCCCTGCACCGTGACCTCACACGCACTGCATATGCAAGGTCACACCGCAAGGAGGATGCCTTTTTGCTTTACAAAACGGTGTCTTCTGGACTCCATAATCTCTCACACATACAGTGCGTGTGAGGTCTTGCTACACGGAGGGCGCCGTTTTGTAGAGCAAAATAGCATCCTCCATGCGACGTGACCTTGTGCATACGATGTGTGTGAAGTCACACTGTGTGGAGGAAGCCATTTTGTAAAATGGTGTTGTCTGCACACTCAGGATTGAAGTGACCCCACTTGGGGTCACAACCCACAGTTTGGGAACTGCTGGTTTAGGACCTCTATGCCATTTTATATCTATGGAACTTGTCATATTCACATGACAAACAAACTTGGAAATTTAGTTCTAGCCAATTTGTTTTCAGTCACAACAAGATTAGAAAATGTGTCTTAATAAGGATGGTACTACATTAATTCTTGGTTTGTTAATACTATCAGTTAAATAACGCTGCCAGTCTCTTTGCGTCTCTTCACTATATATTCAAGGTCTCAGACATTAATGTTTACCGGGTTAGCAATAATGCAGATCATGGCTTCCGGAGAGTGCTTGGCACAGGCAGCCGTCAAATTTGCAACAATGGTAGCGTTGGTATTGAACAGGTCATCACGGGTCATACCTGGGAATCAACAAATTGAATATAATTCCAGAAATTAGCCAAGTTGTGTCCATTACAGAAAACCAGACTGAGCAAGTCATACTCAATTATAACACCAGGAGGGAGCAGTGTTCTGTCAGACCTCACCAACTTCTTGCCTACTTCTCCTGGCAGCAGACTCTTCACATCTGAGAAGGCAATTAATGTCTTCCAAGGCTAGTGTCAAGGCTACCCCTTAAAAATAGCTTCAGCTAGTAGAAGACTGAGGCCTGGTATATACTTAAAAGTTAAGTGAACATAGCTATACCAGTCAGGGATATGACAAGTCCACATTCCTGACTGTGTAGCTATGCTGACCTAACCCTAGCATAGACACAGCTATGCCACCTAGCTACTGTCACTTGGCGAGATGATGTTCCTACAGCAATGGAACAATCCCTTCCACTCGTGCAGGCTGTGTCCACACTATGGGGTTATATTGGCATAGCTACGACAATGTAGCTCTGCTGGTAGTCTCTATAGGAGAAACCCTGTAAACGTCTCACTCCTGAAATGGGCTTGACTACCGACTGGCCTGGGGAGCAGGTTCCACAGGCCATAAGCAAATTGATACAGACAGCAACCTAATGTATTACTATCACCTCAACAGTCTGGACAAACACCAATCAGGGATCATCATTCAAAGACGAGTGTACACAGTAAGGGCAGGTGCACAGGCTTTCCCCCCATTTATGTATCCTGGTCCTTAAAAGGCCCTTATCACTGTAGTATGTGGCCATTAACTGTCAAATATGAATAGTCTGCTCTGTATATGGGTACTACAGTCCTCTTTAGGAAGGCCAAAAGTACAACTGAATTAAAAAATGAGTTAGGTAAGTTCATGGAAGATGGATCCATCAATGGCTATTAGCCAAGATGGTAACAGATGTAACCCCAATGCTTTGGAGCCCCATGTCCTCTGACTGCCAGAAGCTGGGACTGGACAACAGGGGATGGATCACTCGATAGTTGTTCTGTTCATTCTGAAGTATCTGGCATTGGCCACTGTCAGAAGACAGGATACTTGGCTAGATAGACCACTGGTCTGACCCAGTATGGTCGTTCTTATGTTCTTCCACACTAATGGTTATGTTGCTAACACAACAGTTTTAACCTAACAGTCTGGGTTTATAGACCAGAGCTGGAAAGGACTCCCTGTGTGACCTTAGGACAAAAACAAACAAAAGGCAATTTTCACCAATTTGTAAAACCCAGGTAATACATCACAAGGGTGATGTGATGCTTCACTAATATTTGTATAGTCCCTTCTGAGGATCTGCGAACAGTACTATAAAAGTGTCAGCGCTACATTAATTTTACACTCCTACAACTGGTATCTAATCCCAGTTTCCAGCAGAATAAAATAAAGTTTTGTTCCTGGAACATTACTTTCACATGAAGCCTTCATTGGCTTTTCTATGATGTTTATAACTGTGGCATGAATTACTCACATATTCAATACATTCATTGAATACTTTCCTACCTTGCAGGAATACATCTCCCTTTTACAAATGAAAAACTTGGAAACAAAGATTATCTGAGTTGTCTAATGTCACACAGGAATTCTATGGCACACCAGAAACAGAATCCAAATGTCAGAGTTCATCCAATACTCTAAGCCCAAGATCATCATCTTAAGGACTTGAAAACTTAAGATATAAGGAATGGTGTAATATTTCATGCCTTACCACAATAATCCAAACGTTTTAGAGTGGTACACTTAATAAAATTAAGACTTACCTGGTTTTCTAGGGACTCCTGCAGGAATAACTACAACTTCACAGCCCTTCAGACATTCTGGTAACTGCTCAGGTCCGAGGAAACCTGCAATGGACGATCCAGGTAACTATGCATTTCACTGTTCCAATGAAAGATTAAATGGTCCAAAACAAATTTAGTAGTGTATGAAACTGTATGTGTAAGAATATCCATGTTAATTTTTAATGTAGCCTTCCCCTTCTTCAATATTAATTTCATCCCTTAGAATGAGAATGGCTGAATTTTACTAGAGGGACTCAAACAATCTAGTAAGCAAGTATTTTCCTCAGAAGAAATGTTTGTAATTCCATGAATCAAAACAAATCCCTATGCTTATCAAGCAAAACTTTCTCCTTTGATAACAGACCGTATAAATAAAACAGAAACCCAAACAATGAATATATATCTTCAAGTGAAAGTTTGGAAATAATTTTTCCTTCAGAATTGCCTATACCAATCCACACCTTAAGAGATGCATTCCAAAAGCATGGGTTCATGCAAACTCTCTCAATGAGTTACTAAAGTAACTGGTTTTTCCTACAAAGTTCTGAGTTTAATCAAAGTCAGAAAATACAGCTGATAGCAAAAGCCTATCATCAAACTTCTCCATTTTTATTGAATTTATTCTGGTAGCTAGTGTGAGCTTTCATATTAATGAAATTTTTTTTTTCAGTGGATAAAAATGAAAAAGTTGTCAAAGATGTTCTGATCATCTCAGCACCAGCTGATCTATTACCTAATATTCTTCTGTTATTTGGAGAAATAAGCCCATTTTCATTTTTAGTTTCAAGTTAACTGGAATTTATTTATGGAGGACAAGTAGTGGCCCAGTTCATATATCTAGCAATTTTATTGTGTAATCTTCACAGAACATATACAAGAATCATTTTAATCTAGGACCTGTGTGTACACAGTAACATGCCTCAGATAATTTATAATCAATCACTTACGCTACCTTTGACATTGGCTCTTGTCTCGATGTGGCTGAGGTCAGCTGCAACGCCAGGGGTGTGAGCAATATCATACAGGTTGAGGTGGCTCACTAAGGGGCTATTCTTCAGTAGAAGGGAAAGAGGTTGGCCAATCCCTCCAGAGGCACCAAGCACTGCCACTTTAGCATTGCTCTGAGGAGAAAGAAAAAAAAAAGGACATTAAGATGGTTTCTAGTAGTTACTCGATAATGGCTTTGGAGCCTTCATCACACTTCATCTTGCTTGTCATTTTAAAGAGTTCTATTTGTCTGTTGTGTTTTCTTTTTAAATCAGACAGTGGGCAAACTGGATTAAAAACTAAACTCTTATGGAAGACAATTACTTAAAGGCAATATTTGTAACAAGTCTTTGGAGAGACAGGACAAACATTTAAGAGATTCACATTTCTTCAAAGCTGGATCCTTTTCCAAATAGGTAAGGAAAGGTATCCAAATAAGCAATTGTCTCTCAATTTGTAGATTTTTCTCCATGGCAAGTGTCATCCAAAACTCTGCTATTGGTCTCCCTTCTGGTTTATTAGGGATACACAATTCTGTGGCTATTCCAGTTTTAGTTGACAATATTAGAAGAAAGAATCTGCCTTCCTCTTAAGTAAGTGAGTAAGAGTGCCCATGCTGCAAGACATTCCAGCTAGAATTATTGGATTAGCAACTGATGCACTGTATCTTGAGCTGCTACATCCCTACTGCAACATTACTAGATCCAATGTTAGCAGGACTTCAGCTTCAACACGCCCTGCACAACAGGCCAGCTAGCTTGAACTTAAAACACCACTTAATTCAAGCTCGATGTGTTTGTGGACAGGAGATGGGTTGGGGTAAAACTCAAGTTATAGTTCAAGCTAACAATGAAGTGAAGAAAAACTCAGATATGGTAGCTAAATTCATGTGTTTGCAAACAAGCTTTGCACTACTTTCGCTACTGGAGTGGCAGGAACTGCTTAACAGCAGTATGAAGCCTGTATCTTCTACAGTACATTTCTAGTTGATGAAACCCAACTCACGTAACTAAGCTGCCATCTGAAAGCACTAGATCAAGATGAGGACACACCGGGACAGCAGTGAGATAGAACACCCATATCATCCTGCAATACATCTTCTGTGACTAAAGAACCTTTACTATGTCTGATTGACAGCTCCAAGCCTTTAACAAGCAGAACATGGACACACAAAGGTATGCTCTTAACCAGCAATCAGGTTGTATGGTGTAGCATAAAAGCTGTGTGGAAGTCTTTCTTGAATGTGCTTATGACTACTGCTTGAAAACAGAAATTTTAATTATACAGAATACACTAATTTTAGTAGCTAGCTCTTGCCATGCAGAACTCTGCTCTTAGTTCATGATTAAGAAGTCTATCCACTTAATTTTATCATTTACGATGTCGTCATACATGACTAGGTCCCCACTGCAGTTTTGAGTAGTTTCTCACTCATGAGTGTTGCTGGCAATGAAGTTTTGCGTTCTCACTTCTGCACTGGCTCATGGGCATATTTTTAGAAGATTAAATGCAGTTCAAGTTTAATAGAAGAACATTTATTTTGTTCATAGTTATCTTGCCAGGGTACATTGGAATCAGTGCCCTTTTAGAATGGATGTACTGATTCAGTACATAAATCATATGGCTTTAACGACTGATGTTTAAAGCTGGGATTTTCAAATGGGTGGAAGTTAGCAGACCAAACCCCATTAAGAATCAATGGGAATTGGGCACCTAAACTCTCCAATCTCTTTGAAAATCTCCATTTAAGAGGCTCTATCTTTAAAGGCAGAGCAAGACTATGACTGTTATAAGGTAGTAATTAGACTACTTATCCACAAGAAGATTCACTTTGGCAGTAATCTAACCTACTTGCTACTGGAAGAAAAATTCTGCATAAATGCTTTCTCCTGCAAAGATCAAAATCTGCTAACGGCCATAGGAAGCGTATTGCTATGAACTGACCTCAAGTCTGCATTGTGAATTCACACTTAGGTGAAGTCGTCTTAGGGTTAGTCTACACTTAAAATTTACACCTGCACAGTTGCATCGGTATAGCTGTGCTGCTGTAAGAGCGCTTGTGTAGCCACATTATGTCAACGAGAGAGAGCTCTCCTGCCAACATAATGAAACCACTTAAATTAGCAGCAGTAGTTATGTCAGTGGGACAGGGTCTCCTGCCGACATAGCGCTGTCCACACAAGCGCTTATGCTGGCAAAGCTTATGTCGCTCCAGGGTGTGTGTTTTCATATCAGTGAGTGACAAAAGTTTTCCCAGCATAAGTGCTAGTGTAGACAAGGGCCTTATAAATCTCTTAAGACTTGAAGTCATGAGAGAATTAGTAGGCAGGAAGTTCATTTCTAAGTATGATATTTGAATGCTTCTCTCTAGTATTAGTTCCCCTTTATATTCTCTTGCAATTATGTCATAGTCCTCTTCAATGAACAATTTACCATTAAGAAATTATTTACTTTAGAAGGCAACAGAGCTCTAGCCCTTCTGTACAGAGTCCAATTTTCATGCGTCAATTAAGTGAATTAAATAGATTTAATCTGCAGCCTCCATCCTTAATGTCCATCATTAGTCAAACAACTAGATGCTTATGTTCAGGAAAGCAATGATGTAACCAATACTAATCTACTCCTTAGCGCCATAAAATGCTGTCAATACTCAGTTCCCACACACCTGTTGATTACCAGGGCTAGTCTACACTTAAAATTTACAGCAGCACGTCTGTATCAGTACAGCTGTGCCACGGTAAAAGCGTTTTTGTAGCCACATTATGTCGATGATAGAGAGTTCTCCCACTGACATAATAAAACCACTTAAACAAGCAGTGACAGTTATGTTAGTGGGAGAGCGTCTCTTGCCGACATGGCGCTGCCCTCACGAGCGCTTATGCTGGCAAAATTTATGTCGCTCAGGGGAGTGTTTTTTCATACCCGTGAGCGACAAAAGTTTTGCCAGTGTAACTGCTAGTGTAGACAAGGCCTTAGTTACATCTTACCAAGGAGAGTCCACTTCTATCCTGATCAGACGTGAATAGCCAGATGGATGGAGAAGCAGAATAGCACATTTATTTTATGACCCAGTACCACAAGATTAAGACCTTCAACTTCTATGTTGCTGGAAACCTAAATACACCCAATACAGCCCACTTTTCACTTCAGTATTTCAGGGTTTTCAACCCACTTCTAACCTGTTTTGTTATCTGTAGTGACTATTTAGCAAGGGACCCAACTATTAAATAAGTTAATACTTATTTGCAGGGTTGTTGTAGTGGTGCTGGTCCCAGAATATTACAGAGACAAGGTGAGGGAGGTAATGCCTTTTACTGGACCGACTTCTGTTGCTTAGGGAGACCCCTTTGAGCCTCAGGGTATGTCGACGCTGACTTGGCTGCCGTCAGATCTACCTTTCTGATCGACTGAGTGGCCCTTGCAGACCCACTTAACCGATCCGGAAGTCGACTCTTGCAAACCGCCCCCGCAACTGGCGTAGCGCCGCGCGCAGAAGGGAAGCGGAGCCGCTGACGTGCCTAACTCCCCTCGACTGCCACTGGGCGCAGCCCAGGGCTCAAGAGAGCTTGACCGGGCCGCGCTCGGTCCGATAAAAGCTATTACCTCCTCCGCCTCGCGCCTCAAGCGAACGCTTGTCATTTAAAGCTCACCGTCCCACTGGGCAAGTGGAACGCGGCACCGCGGCTAACGCCACGTGCCCTTACCGCAGCGGGGTCGCCTCATTGAGCTGAAAAGAGAAAAGGGGCATTTTAGCCTGATACACAGGGTGGAGACCATCTCCTCGAGGGGGATGGGAACGGGAGAGGAGCCACAGGCCCGGGAAGGACGGGGGGGGGGGAAGAGGGCGACAGAGGAGGGGACAACAGCGAGGAGGGTTGAAAGAGAAAAGGCCCGGAAGCAGGAGAGCCGCCCACGCTCGCGCTGCGGCGCGTCGCAAGCGGCGCCGTGTAAACGGGCGGGGGGGAGGGGAAGCGAAGCGAGTCGGCCGCAGGCC